>JAGFMF010011752.1:8820382-8873044 GCA_019455555.1 Galemys pyrenaicus
CCTCCCTGGCCGGCAGCAGGGATCGAACTCGTGCTGCAGTGGCTGCGGTTTGCCTCATAGTGTGTTGCTTAACCCACTGCGCCACCGGGGAGGCCCTAATTACCTTCATCTTATAAAGACATAGGAATCGTGATTCTTCGCAATGATTTTCTCATTACACAAAATGCTTTTCTGCATATCTTGCACCTAAGAAACAAAGTGTCTAATCACTTATTAGTAGTGACTTTCCAGCAAAGCAAGTCTTTTAAGTGAAGGGCTTTCTGAGACCTTCACAAACCATGCTGCACAACCCGCACACCTTTCCTTACCTTTTCAGTGGTCCTGGAGAAGGGCTGAGTAGTCCAGGGAACCCATGATGTCTCTGTAATTCTAGTCATCTGTAGATTGGGATGCTGCCTCATGCTGTTGTTTTGATTGTAGTTTTCCGTAGTGCTTCTGGTGAAAGTCTCTGTGGTACTCCTACTTAGATGTTCTGGCCTATATGGAACTGCTTTAAAAGTCGTGGGGATGTGAGGAGAAGCCGTGTTTCTAATGCTCCTTACTGAAACTTCTGCTCCCAGGCCAGCTGAGGTAGAAAGGACAGTTGCTAAAATTACCCTCATGTTTTTGGATTTTTCATGTAAAAGCAATTTAACTTTGAAAAAAAAGGAATAACATTCCTTAAGAATGAGCATGCAGATAAGCTTTAGTTACACACACAAAAAAAAGATACTTTGAATGTAACTATGTTCCTTTACCTTGTCCAGTTTACCCATTCCTTATTCATTTATCAATTTTATAGGTCTATGAAAACTGTGCTACTGGGGAGACCCAAGCTCTGTGGAGAAAACAGAATTAAATTTCTATGAATATTTTGGGGGTGGGGGCACTGAATTGGTTCAGGGAATCCTTAAATACCTAAAAACTTGCAAAATTCCAAATACTTAAGCAAGTATGTAAATATTCTTAATTTTCACCAACTTCCCAAAAGGGTCATTAAAATACCAGGCTGAGAATCACTATAAATAAATTGTCTAACTTGGTCATGAAGATTGATGACTTCTTGGAAAGCAATGGTATTTCTTTACCACAGCTCATACTGCTTCCAATCCTAAATGTGTGAGTATCAAGTAATGGGACTTTTATGTTTTCTAAGCTCCCTATGTTCTAGAAGAAAGCAAATTATTTAAAACTTAAAAAAAATGGTTTGTGAATTATGGTTAGGTTCATCTAGCCATAATTTAAAAATGTGTTATTGAGGTCTCCCTGGTGGCTCAGGGGTTAAAGTCTCAGCACTATCAAGCTATCACCAGCCACTGCAGCAGGAGTTCAATCCCCAGTCAGGGAGCTGACCCACATTGCACAGCAGACCTCGCCTGTCTTGCCCACTGCTCCCCTCAGCAGTGTATTTCAGCTGATCTGCCTGTTCTGCTCCCCACTGTCTGGTGAATCCTCTCACCCCACCACAGCTCTGGCCTACAACTTAGTTTTTCTATGTACAAATAAGTAAAAATAAATTAAAAAAAAAATGTGCTCTCCACTTCTTAGTATTCCTGCTGACATGCAAATTCTGATTCAGTAGAGATTGTTAGATAAAGGTGATGCCAGTAATGATGCTGATGGTCTTTGGGCCACACTTTGTGTATTAATACTCTTCGGAGACTAGAGTTCTTTTATGAACTCTAGTCATAAAATAAGGTGATGTATTTATATGCTTTATAGTGCATCCAAGTTTTCTGGGATATAGGGCCATACAAAATATTGCCCAATTAGACAACTATTACTTCGAAGATTTTGTATAACATCTAGCCACGGATGTCATTTTCTACTGGCTTATTAAAACAGCCATTTAACTAAGCAACTACTATGTGTTAGGTGGCAGTCTCCTAAACTGTTATTAATAAAAATATGTTATTAATAATTAGATATTCCTGGTTCTGGTCCACCTCTGGACCCCTCTTTTGTTTTTTTTTTGGACCCCTCTTTTGAAGTTCACATATTTCCATCCCAATATCAACTGACTAATATATTTCAAATGATAACATATATAAAGAAGTAGAGAATAGGCACTTTAAAAAGAGGATCAAAATGGTAAAAGCATTTCTCTTAAAACTGATTATTTTTTAAAAAAATTATGATTATCAAGCATCATTCCTATGAGATATGGAGGATTGCACAAAGTACTCCTTTTTGCCAGGTTTAACAAATAAAAATACATGATGCCCAGTTAAATTAGAATTTCATATAATGAATAACTCACCATATTTAGTATGCCTCAAATATATAATATTACCGATATCATATTACATTATGTATTAGGTATATACTTGCCCTAAAAAATATTTGAAACTCAAATGTAACTGAATGTCACACATTTTATCTGACAAGCGTACCTGTGCATCTTTAAGATTCAGGGTTTGATAGATTTTTAGACATTTACCCAGTTTCCATCTTTTTTATTTTTTATAAAAGGATTTATTTATTTGTGCATGCAAAAATGGGGTACAAGCCAGAGGTGTGGGGGGTGAGAGGATCCATCAGAGACAGCGTGGAGAACAGAACAGGCAGATTAACTGAAATACACTGCTGAGGGGAGAAGAGGGCGAGGCAGGAGAGGTCTGCTGCGCCATGTGGGTCCCCTCCCTGGTCAGCAGCAGGGATAGAACTCATGCTGCAGTGGCTGTAGTTTGCTTCATAGTGCGTTGCTTAACCCATTGTGCCACCAGGGAGACCCCCAAGTTTCCATAGTTTTCTGAACCTGTGCTATTATCACTGCCACAGGTTAGCCACTCTGAACAAAAACCAGGAGATTTATTTATCCCTTGGCTATTTCTACATGACAACTGTACTACTACTAATATTCCTTTACAACAAATTTCAAGAAGCAGCTTATTTTGCTTTCTAGATTGAACTAGGTGCGTGAATGTTCCTTTACAAAGGTATCTATCTATTGTTGACATGTAAAATTTTCTGCCTTATATTGAGATTAGTTATTTGGTCATTTTGAGCTTTGGCCAAAGTTTATTTTCTCAGTTGATTACCACATGACAATTTTAGCCTCGGACTCTTAAAAAAAAAATTAATGATGGTGTTAGACTAGAACAAGTTTCCAAATACCTAGCATGTAATTACATGTCTTAGTATGTCAACCTATGCTTATTCTTCAAAATGGAGCAATAATTAAGTTTTCATCCTAATTTAATAAATGAAACAGGACATTCCCCAAATCAGATAAATGATCAAGGAGCTTTTGAAATTCTTCTGCAATTAACATAGCATGCTAGCATTTCAGGTAACTTTGGTATATCTTATGGGAAAAAAATTGAGTCTTCTGTAATTGTCTCTCATTACTTCTAAATATACTTTTTAAATACCCTAAGCCAAACAAGTCCTCTTTCCATTCTAGGTCACTGCCATTTTTTTTTCCAAAGAAAGCGCCTATAGAATATCTAAGTCCAGTACCCTTTCATTTTGTATCTGTATTTAACTTGTGCTACTTTAGAAGTAGGAAAAAAACTTTAGTCTTAACATTCAATTTCCAAATTTCATGAATTTTAGAGCTGAGCTTTGCAAACCTTGATAAGCATTAGGATCATCTCTGGAACTTATTAGAATATTGAGCCCTTGGATCTTCCCTAGAAATGTGATTCATTAGATTTGTGAGACCCAGAAATGCATTGTATTTCTATATAGTTTCTCAGATGATTCTAATCTACAAAGCATGTGTTTTTTTTCCATAACTATGATGTGAGACAAACTGAAATTTAGTCATCCCTTATGTTGGTACTGAAGGATTATAAAGTAGATGGGAAGAAAGAAAATCTATTATAGAAATATATAAAGCAATCAATATAAGTCCATCTTTCCATCTTGTGAACCCTTTGTTGAATTGTGTGCTGTGGAAGAACACGAAAGATGGAATTACATGAAAAATAATAGATCTTTGGATGTTTTGATATCTATAAATTCTTCTGACCTTTAAAAAGATATATACATTTAGAGTTCATGAAAGAGTAAGAATTGTTTTGACAAATACAAGGAAAAGTTCTTATACAATGGAACAATATGTTGAAGCTATTTTTAAAAAGCTTTATTGTATTATTGCTGCTACATTGTTTCCACATGACATACAATTCCTCTTAGAAAGTAAAGATAAGGTAGATCATCATGGGTCTAATCTAAAAAGTTTTATACTAAAACTGCAAATAGGTCATCTGTGAGATGATTTGCGAGGGTGCACCATATTTTGAACACATTTTTTTAAAGCAATGTGTATTTTAGCTTATTAATTAGTTTATCACTGACTCAGATATAGTGACTAGAAATGGAATTTTTATATAATGATAATAAATACATAAACTGTTGTTTTTTGGCCTTTGAATGATTTACATAACTTTTGAACATGTTGAAAAATAGCATAACATCTATTCAATGTTCTTGAATAGAACATTTTGGAGAGAGAAAATTTAACTATTTTGTACTTCCTACTCTGTAGGAAGATGACAGACATAATGTACATTTTAATAATGGAAAATAATCTGGAAAAGTAATAGCAAATCAAACTAAATATACCTTAAAGTTGATTTATTGTGTACATATTTATAGAGAGGTATATATACTAGATGCGAAATTGGATAGAATAAAGGTGAAGTGAAAAGGATTAGAAATTACAACCACCTAATTATAAGAAATAGCAAAAAGAATCAAATTTCAGAAAATATAGTCAATGAAATAAAGAATATAGTGAAGTTATATTTAAAATTTGAGAAAGTGAATAAGGAAGTAAAAAGTGAAGAAACTAAATAAGGAGAATTTGGAAATAATGGCAGACATAACAAATCAAAGGTCATAATCAGAGATTAAGAATTTTTTTTGACCATTTAAAAACATACAAGATTAAAAATAAAGTAAAATTAATAAATGGAAATTTATACTAAGATATTCTAGAGTAAAACATAAAAGTACATCACACAAAAAATTAGATTAAATAATGAGTGAAAGATTAATTAAGGAAATGCTTTTCCATAGCCAATTACTACTCAATACTTTCCTATGGGTAAAGTTTTGAACATGTATCTGCTTTATTCCAGTGTCCCATGTTTCATATATAGGGCAAGGATGAGAAGGTGTGGGGAAGGGATAAGAGGAAGCCATGCTAGATGGGGCCATGCTACATTATTTATAAATGTGAGGAGGTTTATAGGCTCATGGCCTCCATGAAGGAGAGAGTTGTGGAACCAGATATTCTGCAAATAGAGAGGGAAAGAGGAGTCGAAAAGTGTGTGAATAGCTTGGTGTGCCCAGGGCCAACTTATCCATTAGCACAACACACATTGTGCTTAGGGTATGTAGTATTTTAGGGCACACACAGAGGAAAATGAAAATATTAGTGCCCATGAAAATGATAATCTGTTATTTAAATTTTCTTAATGGGGGAAGGAGCCCACAAAGACATAAGATCTCAGGGCTCTTTGGCAGTCGTATTTAGTCCTGTGTGACCCCTGATAAATTCATTGATATATCACAAGGTGAAAATGGTTAGGAGTAGCTGGAACCTGTGCCAGATATTTTTCAATAATTATATAAATCACGTATCAATCATCAATGACCAGATAATCTTAGATTATTAGCTAACAAATAGTCAATTACCAGGTCCAGATTGCTATAATGATACAAGACAATAAACCTACAGACAATTTGGCATTTTCTGTTTTGTTTTTTTCTCCTTGAGGTTTCAATATTTACAAGAACATCTACCATTCTCTATAATAAATAGCTTCTACTTAAGCACTGTCTCTTAAGAGTATATATGACTGCGTATCTTTTACAATGCTTATGCATTTTATTCCCTTACCCAAACTACCACAATTAAACAATTACATTAACCAGCAATTATATGAGTCCTGCTACAGCAAAATTTCTTTCAGTGATTTCACTAGACCATTCATATGAGGGACACATGAAAATATGTCTGGAAAAATCTACTACTTATTTATAAATGTGAGGAGACTTAGCACCCCTTGGAAACATATCCAAATGGAGGATACCATTTTGCACCCCTCATCTGAAAATTCTTATGTGAATTGCAGCACTATTTACAATAATCCGATTATGGAAACAACCTGAATGTCTCAAAACAGATGACTGGATCAAGAAGATGTGATATACATACACAGTGGGATGCTACTCAGTGATCAAAAAAGATAAACTTTTATCATTTTTTGGTAACATGGATGCAGCTGGAAGAGTTGATGCTAAGCAAAAAAGTTAGAAGGAAAAAGTTATATATCAGATGGTATCACTTTTAAGTTGAATATAGAAAAAAGCCAAACAAAGGGTAAGACAAAGACAAACCATGAAAACTGAACATAGATATGAGGCATTCGTGAGGGGAGGAGGGTTGTGGGGAGGAAACAGGGAGGGGGAGAGCACAAGGGAATATGTGATGAGCTATGGGTGCTTTGGTGCTGGGAGAACTATGGTGTCTATACTTAGGGGAGAAAGTTTTATTATCCAAAAATTGAATAAAAACATAATAAAAATTAAAAACCAAACAAAAGGACTATTTGCAGTTATTCATTGAAAACATCTGAATGCAATTTAATTTTTCATAATGGATCTAGCAAGCCAGTTTTCATTCTATGGGTTAATTAATGTCATTCTGCATAGATGGAGCAGAAAAATAAATGTGTCTGTTAACTTAAAATCATGTTAAATAAAAAGTGTTCTAAATTTGCAAATGTAAGAAATGTAAGGTTTTTTTGGTAGCACAAATGTACAAATTTTAACACTACTTTTTCTAAACGTCCATTTCCCCCCCAAAATACTTATCAGGCATGTATTGTGTATAGTGGTTCCGTGGTTCATTCTAAATGTTTGATTCCATTTACTTTACTTTTGAAGTGAAATCCATAAGTGTATATGTTACATATGAAGGTGAATGAAGAAAGTGTTTTCTTCATGAAGTATATTCTGTTTTGAATAACTCTTCACTAAATCCATATCTATTTTTATAAGTTCTAATAAAAGAATATTCTGCTCCATAAGGTTTGATTGGGAGCTGGAGAAGGATCTTACTTTGCGTGTATAAAGGGTACAGTGGGAAAATTTATGTTTCTGTGTTGTTTAGGACAGATCTCACTAGATGAACTATAGGAAGGGAATGGTACAAAATTTGTTCTATATATTGTATATTCTCTGATAAATTTGAACTTCCTAATCAACTTTTCAATGTTTGTCTTATTTTCATAGTCAGACGTTTTAAAGGAATAAGGCCTACAATGCTCAGCTTCTATTGAGAAGAACCCAATGCATTTGGTTGGTATCTCAATAAATGCTCATCTAATATATGAAGTGAGTGAGTGACAGAAAACTAAAAATCAGCACCTAATAAAAAGATTTACTGTATCATGAATGCTGACTTGCAAATAGGGTTGTATATCAAAATTATCTGAGATGATTTAAAAATCAAGTATAATGCCTAAATTCAGATTTCTTGAAGCAAAATCTTGACATAGTCATGATGGAAGAAATTATGGCGACAATTCTCTTCTCCCCCAAATGATTCTTAGGTAGTCAATTAGTAAAAAAAATCTGTGGTCATACATTGAGGAGCTATTGGTATAATGGAATACACAAAGGATAAGGAGTCAAAAAATTTGGGTTCTAATCACTACATTATCTGAGACAATTCAGTTAACCATGATAAATTTCAGTATCCTTAAGGAAGGGCTTTATGTCTAGATAACTTCTCCAGTGATTTGAAAGGTTCATTTGTACCTAATATGCCATTAGTTTACTATTTTTATCTTACATGACTTTTTAAAGTAATATTTTAACAGAGGAGTAAATAAGAACAAAATAATTACATAAAATAGAAAGTTAAGCTATATCCACAAATAAAAATTCCTAGCACAGAACTGAACTATGTGCTACACTAGGAATCTGTGTATGTGTACACAAGTGTTTATATGTGCCCACCATCTAGTTTACATCCATCAATAATAGTCAACAAATTAGAAAGTTCAGTGGCTACACATTGGCTCTTATATTTCAAAAGTCTACTACCGGGTCTCCCTGGTGGCTCAGGGGGTGGAGCCCTGAACTGTGAAGCATCTGCTGCACAGCAGCGTGAGTTTGATTCCGGGCCAGGGAGGGGAAACACATGGCACAGCAGACCTCTCCTGCCTCGCCCACTGCTCCCCTCAGCAATGTATTTCAGTTGATCTGCGTGTTCTGCTTCCCACTCTGTCTCTAGTGAATCCTCTCACCTCCTGTGACTCTGGACTATACACCAGCTCATATATGCATAAATAAATACATTTAAAAAAAAGTCTTCCCTGCCCCCCAAAGATATTAACCCTGAACAATAGTACCAGAAATTTGCAAAAGCACAATTTATTATCATCCTAGTCTTATCAATCATCATTTGATGTTCTAAGATTCCCTGATCACTGGTCTTAGTTATCCATGTAGACTGTTATGCATGTTATTATATATTACATATGCATGCCAAGATCTACAGTCTTACATCTAGCAGTCCTTAACTAAAGAGACTATAAAAGAGAAGGTCAAGATATTGTTGTTAAAATAACAAAAGAAGCAAGAAAAGAAGGGAGGAAAGAGTGAGAGAGAAAAGTTGGGTATGTTTTAATGAGGATAAGGAAGCTTTTCAAGTCACTTGGCACTACATGGATCGTGAGGACGATCCATTTTCATTAGTTTATGAATCCCTAGTCCTTCCTAGGGATTTCTGGGACATGTAGACTTCCCTTGAATGTGAAAACAAAACAAAACAAAACATTTAGCAGAACTTCCAGAGCTGATTCTGAGGTATAGCTCACCTTTTTTAAAGCAGAGGCTTTCATTGACTGGTTTTCCCTCCTTGTTGACATCTATTTTCATCCAGCTATGGAGATATTTCTTGCCCTTCTTGACCACTACCTTGAAGCCTTGTTTCTTGAGAAAGAGAGAGGTATTTTCCACCTCAAGGAACCCTTCCTTCGCATAACAGGTCCATCCGGGTGCCTGGGAGCAGGGGGCAAAGATGACTGATCGGGAAGGGCCCCCAGAGGAATTGAAGATGCCCAGGCACAGTGAAGAGTTAACATGAAGGAGCTTTCCATCCTCAGTCCACATCCATTGCTGGTTCTGGTTGGTGCCATTACAAGAGCCCATGGCCACTATCTCAGTTTTGAAAAGGCACAATTGTTTCTGGACATGGACAATCTGAAACCCCTCTGGAAGATGAAAAATTCATAAAGTGCTATGTAGTAAATTATAAGGGCCGTCAGAAAACAAAACAATCCACCCACAAATCAGTTAACTAAACACACAGGTCTACTTATATTTTGCTATTGCTATTATTTCCGTTAAATATTCCTAGAGTCAATACATGTGATTTAAAGCCCCAAAGCTGATGAATGTTAAAATGTCAACATGTTTACCCTTTATATATTTTCACATGATTTAGAAGAGAAAACACACCCCAATGAGATAGGAAAAGGAAGCTTGGAAAAGAAACAAAAACATCCAAAGAATATGGTGTGGTATTTTAGCTCAATTAAATATACTGAAGTTATAGAATGGTCAGTTATTTATTTTTTTTAACCATTTTACTCCTGTTCTCTTTGTCCATTCTTCAGAAAAGGCACCGCTTTTTCTATTCTTAGGTCACCATTGCAAAAAAAGTATTTGTAAACAACTTGCATAGTTTGAATAAAAATTGTGGAATTAGATATATTTATCCAAAAAGAAAATTCAAATGAATTTTGCCACCACTCTAAGCACACCCTCTTGCTAATAGCAGCTAATGAAAGTATTAAAGGATTAAATTTCTTAAAGTCCTAGAGTGAGAAGCAGTTGTCTATTTTGAGGAAAACATTTATAAGTATCTCTTCAAATACCAACACATTAACAAATCAAGATTTCTCAATATAAAAAAATTAAATACCCAATTGTTAAGCATCAGTAATAAAAAGTGATATATTCAGGCTCAGAAACCATTTTAATGTACTTTTACTTAACTCACTCAGCTCTTCCTTGAAAATATTCAGATCTTTCTTCAAAATAACAACTTCCAAATAAAACACACATAGTTCTTCACTCCTTTCAACTATATTTTTTAACACAAAAGAAAACAAAACTGTAACCTGACTGGAAAAAAGCATGGACAATACCACAGATTTTAACATAATGATAGAAATTTCTCCTCAGGGTGCTTTACTGTTTGCTGTAAAGATGCCATTTCAGAAGCTGCCCTGGTGTTTGGAGGACCAGAGGAGGCCATTTATTTTCTTTTGGAGAAATCTCAATAGTGTGGGCAGAGCTGCCTCCTTTCATTCCCCTCCTCTTCGCCTTTGGCAAAACTGCCATGGAAACCTGGCTCCATAGTCGCCTTTTTTCAGACAGAATTCAAAGGTCAGAAACTCCTTGCTGCTTACTAGAGAAGCACCTCAGGAAACTGAGGCAGGCCCACTCACCTGAGCTCCCGAAGATCAAGCAGGTAAGAATCGCCATGTAAAATTCAGCCTCCATTTTCCACTTAACTGTTCATGCTTCGCTTGGGGGAAAAAAAAATTCTCCCAGATAAGAGAAGCAAAGACTAGGAAGGAAATGTGCCTTCATGGTGGGGGGAAAAGTCAGTGACGAGCACTTCCTCCTATTGAATTGTTTGGGGAAGTTTTACACCAGTGTCCTTTTGTCTGTTTCCTTAGAAAGAAGGGATTATGATTACCTCTCTTTTTTATGTAAAAAAATTCCAGCCTCCAGCAGCCGAATAAAACTGTCAAGTTTTCTCCCATCTTCCCTCTGCCACATGACTACTTCTTAACCTCAAGAGGGAAGAAAGGAATTGTAATCTTAGATAATTGAATGTTCCTGCAACATTACATCCCTTCAGGTGATGTGATTCTGCTGAATATACACAAACCATGTAATTTATGAGGGTCTATGACAAGTGACATAAAGACATAAACATGTGCTGTTTGTATAATGATATAGTGGGAGTCTATCGAGGAAAACCACATAATGATGGCACTTCTAGATCATTATCGCTCAAGTGATGACAATATTACATTTTGAGATGTCATCTCCACTGGGGAGAGGCAGAGACTAAAATTAAACCCATCGCATTATCTACTCCAGTCTTCCCCTAAAAAGTAACACTCTCTGAATAGGAAAAAAATAGTACATGCTTTACTCAATATTTAGTATTAAGAGGAGTTTATTGGCAGTATGAAACAAAGTCAACATGATTGCATTAAAAATTCATATTTGAGCAGAACATCTGGTATTTGCTGAGTGTAGTTGTTTTTAACTTTGTCTCTTGAGGATTAAACCCTTTGAGAAATATAAGGATATCCATGGCAGGGTCCTCTGAGGACCTCTGGAAATGAGACAGGTTGTATGGTTCCCAAAGGCATGTGCCTTTTTTTGGGAGAGAAATTCCAAGTAGACAGCATATTCAAAAGTTCCTTCTTAGTAAAAGACAAGTATTTAAAATTCTTGATACATCATCATTACTATAAATTTGTATTCCCTTTAAAGTAAAATGACTCACAATGTAGAAATACAGTGGATAGAGTTCTTGAGCACAGACCACTTTTATGCCCAATAATAGAGAGTAATATAATACCCAAGGACATGTAATACCTAATGACAATCATTGTGCTCTGTAATTAATTGACAGGAGATACTGATAAACACACATTTAATAGGTAATATTATCAAGACACATTTTTTATATAAAGTAGTTACTGCTTTTGAACTTTTTCAAAAGCATGAACTTATTTGTTAAAAATCCATTATCGAGCACTTGCAACTTTAGTGGCAAGATTCTGGTAACTGAGAAGGGTAATAGCACTTAAACAGGAACAGTTTAACAGCTGACAGTCCATTCACAAGACAGATTTTGCAAACATTAAAGCATCTAAAACACAGTAGTAATTTCTCCAGCAGCTCTCCCTGTCATCATCTGAGGACACATCACTGAGTATTTCATACATACATTCTGTGAGGCAGATAGTCAAAACAGATAAAACAAAATCCATCTTTGTTGTGTAAGAAATCTATCATACCCCAATCAGCATAGGACCTTCAAAATAACTTAAGGGATGCTTACAAATGCATTCATATACACAAGGGCTGGCAATCTGTATATGTTGCCAAGTCTTCCACAATCCATGGCACAGCTTGGCTTCAGGACTTCTCTTTCCTTCCAGTGCAGGAAGCATCTTCTAGAAGCCTCAAATGGGTAATTGATTAATCACCCCTAGAGAATAATGGTCTGGTAAGCTTCAGAGAATCACTGGACAGTTTCTGTCGAAAGTCTGCTCTCATACAGGCACAGAGCATGATGCACAAATTCATACTGCTCACTGGTTTGGACCATTCCACCCCTGAAAGGAAAAGATAAGACAATAAACTTCTTACTGGGAGCACCCCGTAATTTTAGGCAATACAGAGACCACTGTTGGCATGCGAAGGCGATCATCCCATGTCCCTTTGGCTTCTTCTAGGGTGGTAAATAATCAAACAAGAATCAACTAGTTTGATAAGAGGAAAAAAGACAAAAGAAAGTTTAATAGCTTGAATGCCCTCTGCATACAAAGAGAGACCCAGCAGGGTTGAGTAACTTGCAGGGCTTCAAATACCATCTTACATGGCTTAGCTTAGACAAAGGGAGGTCCTGGAAGGGAAAGGGGAAGTCTGACAAATGTATACAGATTTCAGATCTACCTTCTCCATTGAAATGAGATAAGTATATTAGGTCTTCCTGGGAGAAGTCCATATGGAGAGACATTTTCATACAAATATCAAAAGCAAATTCACTCAAACTTCCTAGTCCCTCCCATGAAATCAAACTTTACCAAAAAGATACCTATGGGTGTGGCAGAATGTTGCTTTCCTATACCAAATCCAGGGTAAGGTGTTAAGCCAAAGATACACGAAACAGTTGGCCAAGTGATTATTTTGTTATCCCTCTTACCTACGTCCAAATGACCCAACTGGTGTAATTAAGATACTAAAGGACATAAAAGGATTAATCCAGTGCTTGGCACACAAAAGACTCCTGATTAATTTTACTGGGATGCAGTGCAGCCTAGTGGTTAAGTACCTGGACTGTACAACCAGTCAGAACGCCTGTATCTGAATTCTCTGTCAGCTCTTAGTTGTGTGGTCTTGAGCAAGTTTCAGTTTCCTCCTCTGTTAGACTGAGATAATAAAAACACCTATTTCAGGTAGCAAACCTCCTGCCTGCCTGTGCCTATGTAGCCTCTCTCTTAGCAAACCTGTCCCTCTCAGGGGCAGCTCTTTCTGCCCGCTTGTGTCTGTGCAAGCATCCTTGCCTTCCCTCCCCTTTTTTGTAATAAACATGCCATTTTGAGTATATATATATGTATATATATTTACATACATACATGTAAAATGACAACAAATAAACAAACAAAATCCCCCACTGATTTCATAGGACTTGGTGAGGTTTAAATCAACTCACATATCTGGAGCATTAGTATTACTCTCCAAGTGTGGCCTCTTTCATCTTTTGTTCAAATGTTTCATGCACTCGGATTAAAAGTAGTTGGAGTACGTTCGCCAAACAAAACTCCAACTGGGATATGTCCTTTCTACAAGTGAAAAGAGCAACTACTTTGGAAAGGTCTATTGGAGTATGGTGTATGAAAACAGTCTTTGGGTGCGGTGTGCTCTGCGGCTGTCTAGACACAATAGTGGGTGGACCCACAATAGTGGGTGGCTCCGAATCCTCCCCCCTTTGTACATCTATTATGACTAGTTACTAAGCAGATCTTTTGTTTTGGATTAGTAGACAGTAGTGACCTTTGTGAGAAATAATGTTGCTTCTCATCATAATACTGTTATACATAAAATAACTATATCACATTTGGCTGTTAATAATAGTTTTTTTTTTAATTTGGCACAGATACCAGATAAGTAGTATAAATTTTATTTTTCCTGATCACTGAATAATATAATCACTGTTAGCAACTATTTGAAGTTTCATAAAGTCCCCATAAATCTGTAACTACACAACCAATTTGAAATTATATTTTAACTAGCTTCCCTTAGTGGCCATTATTATTCAAAATAATTACTTTTATACCATATAAACACTTCAACTTAAAATTGCTTCACTGTAACATGATATTTGGTTAATGGTAATAACTAGAACTGAGATTGTATCTCTGTTTACTTGTTAATGTCTATAAATACAAGCTTACAGGATATAAAGGCAGTAAAGCCTCACCTTTCTAAACTAAAATAAGTACATCTGGCATCATGCCAAAATGATGTATTTGGCAAGAAATAAAGAGTTATAAATACAATTTTGGCGATAGCAACTTTTTCACAGAAATATGTCTTTAGTCTTTCCCCCTGAAATTGTACATAGGGTTGTACTGAAGGCAATTTTCTGGCCAAAGCTTCCTTAGTTGTAAGTTGACAACAGAAATGTCCACTTGAGAATTGGTAATTCTTTTTCTTCTTGGTTGGATGACATCTGGACACTTCTGAAAACACAGCAGGTGTCTGGAAGATGCTGGCTTTGATTGAGAAATTTGGGAGACAGAGACATTCATAGCAACTAGTAGGGCAGCTTGGGGGAGCTGAGAAGCTCCTCCTTTCCTCTAGCATTCACATAGCTCAGGGAAACTTGTCTTGTCTCCCTTGAGGTGCAGACCATGTGCAGAGCACCTACATGTGATCCGCCTCATGGGCTTTGGTCTGTGAACTTCCTCTCACCATTTACCTCACCATTATAGGCCCCAGCCCAAAAGAGTGGGCCCTTTGTCTTCTAGGGAATACTTCAGTGGAGAGTGAAAGGTATAATTGAATCAGATAAGGTTTTACTAGGGAGGCAATTGTATGAAGGAACTGGTGTGGGATAGGAGAGAATAGCCTGGTTCCTAGAAGGGAGTTAGGAGGAGATAATTAAAGGTTAAGTCCACAAGGCAGGGAGGAGAGCAGTGTCATTAGCTGTTCTAGGTTGTGCATGCCTGGGCATGTACAAATATGTTAAATTCTAACTGTGCATGGGGCTCTTAGCCTTCTCCCTCCAGGAAAATACAATATAAGATAATCATTAGTCAGGGTCTAACACTTTTTTTTCCATCATGGGGCCTCATGGTAATTGTTGTGGGTCAAGTTGTTTGCACAGGGCTCACCAGTCCATGATTTAAGTCCACTTGTTCAAACAGGCATTTGGGCAAGTCATCCTACCGGCTCGCTATCTTTCACCAGACTACCTCCTTACTTTAAAGCAAAACTTCCCCTTCCTTGAATATTCTGATGAGCACTGGTATTTACATGTCCAACTGGTGAATGAGACTTAATCTATATTCTATTCACAGTATATTTTAATGCTTTGGGTATATTTACCATGGCATTCCCCTTAACTAAGCAAAGGTTGTTTCAGCCAGAAAATGTGGGAAATAAGAGGAAACAAACTCATTAGTTATAGGTAAGCAAAAATCTTGTGAAGCTTTAAGGAAGACATATGAAATGTTGTTACTTCCCATTTAATTTAGGAAATAAGACTGAAAGAACTGGCATCTGAAAGGTCCTCAGAGATCATTCATTTTGATGGCTGACAAATTGTAGCCCTTTCAGAGGGAGGCAGCAGATAGTCAGCTAATTTCTGCTGAAATGCTCATGGACCCAGGTACCTTGAGAGGCAGACTTTCCCAAGTTGGCAGGAAACCTTTTGAAACCATCAAATAAATCTGCCCCTCTCTAACTTTCACCCCATTGGTTGAACTGAAATAACCCAAAGAAGTCTTAGAGCTCCTCTTATAGTCAAACAATAGCTCTCTAAATGTTGGAAAACAACCATCAAAGTCCCATAATCTTTTCTTCTCTAGACTAAACATCCTGTGCTCACTCACTATTTCTATATAGCCTGGTTTCCCTGTCACTCACCAGTTTAGTCTCCTATAGGATATCTTATCAAATATGCCCTTCTTCGTCTGTTATGTCTATCCCCAAGGAGATCTAGTCAGTGGGAATATTTTCTCCATGTTATAGGACAATGAGTCTGCATTTGTAGGTGGATCAGGTGATGAGATCCCAGAGTGCCTACCTTGTCCCTGGGGCTTTGCAATCATTTTAAGATACTGAGTGAAGGTTGAGTTAATGAAAATCTGTAGGACTTTTTTGAAAGTGAAAATTACAATCCTCCCCCCATTCTATGCTTACTGATTGAATTTTTGAAACTAAATGCAGGACTTTCTATTTATTCCACTAATTTCAACTATTTGGTTGTAGCACAGTCACTATGTCTATTATCGGTATATTAGCATTCCATTTTTCACTCCCAGTTTTGTGCTTTCCCGATATTTAACAAGCATGCCTTATATCTTTTTATCTGTCATTTATAAAGGAGAAGGAAAAGATGAACATAGAGTCTTTTTGTTTTAAGTAGGGTCTTTAGTATAAGTAATTTATATCATGTTATGTGCCGCCTAATTCCAGCCCAAAATTGTTTCCAACTAAGTGGTAGGTTCTTTAAGGCAGACATGATAGCTTGTCATGTTTGCAACAGTGAAAAGTACTTACTAGTCCTAAGTAAATACTTATGCCAACTATGTTATTTCTTGACATATGAAAACATCTAACCTATGGGATAAAAGAAGGCAAAGGGCACCGCAGGATTTATTCACTAAGGATTGGTTCAAACTCAGGAACTCATCACAATCATCTCTGGAAATATTAAATAAATGTCCAAGTGCATAACTTGGTATATAAACTACTTTGTTTACCTTTGTAAGAGCTTAAACTCTAACATCTTTCTACAGCTTGTATTCATTTCATTATAGGAGAAATAATTTTTCTTTTAGGTAACAAATGCCTTAAAAAACTAATATAGTGTCTGTCTACAAAATCTATTTATATCTCAGATGAATAATGCTAGATAAATTATGGACCCCCCCCCCCCTCCAAGAGAGCCCTGTTACAATTCATCTCCCAGATGAGCTCTGATTCGATCCTAGTTATCTTTCAGGTCAGATGGGGTTCCATGGACTTGCTGAAATTTGTATTTATAGCATTGATGTAAAGTTTCTAATGAAAACTCATCCTGAAAAGTAATTAGCAGGGCTATTCTCTCTCTCTCTCTCTCTCTCTCTCCCTCTTTTCCTCCCTCTCTCTCTCTCCTCCCTCCCTCATCCTACTTTATAAGGCATTATCCCACTCCCTTTTAAAGAGTAGGTACTAAAATAATTATTGACTTCCAATGAACCTATCACTTAGTGGGAAGCAGTTCTGAACTGGAACTAGGCAGCACATAACCTGATATAAATTACTGGTATAAATTACTCAACCAAGGTTAAGACTTTAAAAGATTTCCATGGTGTCAAGATGAACACCTCCAGTAGAGAAGGCCTAGGGGACCCATAATAGCTGGAGCAACATTAGCTAGGCAGCTTGTCTAAAATCATCATCATTACACAGTGCATTTTATTAAAGCAGTATCCTCCTGAGAGAATACTCTTAGATACAAATCTTTCTCCAGGAGTTATGACACATTTGATTACAATACCAATTGTCAAAGAGGAGTCAGTTTATAAAAAAATAGTAATGTCATATAAAAACAAGGCAAGGGAAACTAGCTAGCTGTGAGACTGTTTGGAGTATGGAAAGTCTGGAATGCAAAGGTGTCTTGTTCATTACCAGCAGGGACCAAAATGTGTTAAGAGGTAAAAAGACAACACACACTGTTGTCAAGACAAATCCTGTCTGACCCCTCACTAATTGCTTTTTTTATTATGCAGTCATTACTATGTTCAGTTTTCTCATCTGCAAAATGAGGTAATAAGCTAATCGAACCTACCTCATAGCATTGTCATGAGAAATAAAAGGGACAATCCATTTAAAATCTTTAACATGTAAACTATAGTAGGATTAAATCTCAAACTCAGTGAAAGAAAATAATGGTTACCAGAGGGTACAGTGGAGAGAGAAAAGAATGAGGGAGGGGGATAGATGGGGTATGGGCATGGGTGGTTTGGTGGAAGGTGAAAAGAATATGTGCACATATGGAGGAGTAAAAACATAATCCCTAAAATTAAAACAAGCACACACACACACGCACAGCTGAACACATTCGGATAGCCTACTTTTCACTATTTTTGTGTTGTACTTTTTGATGCTAGATAGTCTAATCAGACTGGTTGGAAAGCTCTGGGGTGAGGCCTCCAAAAGCCTTGGAGAACTGAAAACAAGCCTGGCAATGGATAAAATACTGCCTAGGTTGGGCAACCCTGGATGGTAAGATCCAAATTTATTTCTAAATTTTCTCCAACCGGGAAATCCCACCGTGGGAGAGGCAGGTGAAGTCATGGGGAGAAGCAGACGCAAGCCTGACAGATTCACATTGGAATTCTCACTCTGAACCTACCAGCTAAATGACTTTGGACAAATCATTTAATCCTTCCCAGCCTGGGTATCCTGATGGACCTCATCAGTTAATTGTGAGGGTTTAACGAGCGAGCATATCAACATGAACTGAAAGTTTTCACAGAATTACTGGGATCCTAGGTCCCAGCGGTGCCTGAAGGACCGTGATTGCTGGAAGTTTGGGCCTTGAGGACCAGCCCCTAATCCCAGCTTTGACCTGGGCAGTTCTGCTTCTTATTGGTTTTCCATATTAGTGTTCTGTAAGAGATTCTTGTCTTTTCCATTTTTTTTCATTGTTCACAAAAATGTTTGAAATTCACTGGCTTGGCAAATATTATTTACCTAGGAAGGTTTCAAGTTTTGCGAAGCTTAAATGTGATAACCCATCAGATGCTTAGCGCCAGTCAGTGAGCTCTGATTGAAAGCTGCACATTCTTTGGAAAATGCTTAGTTAATAAACGACTAGGTGGGGGTCCATGTAGTCTGTGGCTTGCTTTGGGCAGTCCTGCTTCACTCCTCATCCTGGTGGAATTATTAATAGTGCCATCTTTTGCGCTCAGATCTTGGTTTGAATGACAAATTATTTGCTCACCCTAATTATCCCCTTCATGCTGTGAAGAAAAGTCATTCCTTTTATTGCAAAAGTAACAGGTAGGCTGAGTGGCTTTGATTTCTTTGTGGTCACAGAATACGAACAGTTTATTTGGCCTGACCACAGAGGATTCAGATACGCTGCCCTTCCAAATGTCAGATAGCTCATATCTCATTAGCCACACCAAACACAAAAGTCAGTGTGGTCTTAATCTCCATGCAGCAAAGCACGTAGCTGTGTCAGCTGGGGGTAAACTCAGGTTAGGAGGGGGAAAAATGTAGTTTTTTCCCTTTGCTACTGGGAGGGTGTGTTACCTCCCAACCCCCACTCCCCACATGCCCATGAGAGAGATTTGGTTTTTAACATGTTAAAATTGTGACCTTTTGTGACTATTAACTCACACATATGGAGAGCGACAGCCTTTCCTGTGGCACCGCCCAGCATGTATCCGGTCTAATCAGTAGACAGAAGAAATTCTGCAGTGGTGACTCACTTCTGGGCTGACAATGGAACTCATGCTCCTTGGCTTTTTTTTTTTTAAATTATTTTCAAACCTGAAATTCTTTTGGTAAAGTTTGGTACAGTAAATTTAGAACAAAAGGTGTGGATGTTAATGGGCCTCACGGGTAAAGCTCCAATACGTGGGCCAGAGTCAAGCGAGGCTGAAGTTCGCTGGGGTCACTTCGGGTGCCTCCGACAAAGGTTTGCTGCGAGTCTAAGATATCATATCAAGGAGGGAGAAAGAATTTAAACAAAAATGTGATTCAGACTGATTCTGACCAGATATGTGGAACAGAGATACTTTCTTGAAAAAGGTGTGTTCCGGATATTTGTAGGACTTAAAGGTCAACACAGATCAATGGTAGTTCAATGATTAATTCAATGCTCTAGCAGGTCTTGAGTTTCATATTTCCCCCCTGAAAATTAGTCCATTTTCTTCTGAACATCCAGGTTAACACTCAATTAACTCCAAGCTGAGAAGGAAGAGGTTGTCCTGGCAACCACGTGGGAGATTCAGTTTTACAAGAGGACCTTTTGCACAGTCTCAGAAACTGTGATGACAAATAAAGCCATAGCAATTTCTAGGGCTTTATCTTTAAGAGTTCTTAAAACAAGTAAGAGAAAAATTTTAATTCCTGATCTTCAAATGAAGTCTTTGAAATCCGCTCATTAAACAACTTCTGTGATTAGCTGGGAAGGTAGAGAGATATGAATGAATGAATATAAGGCTAGGACTGATATAAATTATAGCAATGGGCAGAAATTTTACCTTTGGGATTATTTTAACCAAGTTTTGGAAACAGAATATTATTGGGATATATTAGCCTAGGAAACTGGTGGCACATATATTGTTCCTCTTAGATTATTATAGTAGGAAAAAAAAAAGAAAGAAAAAAATCATCAAACTAAAGTGATTAATGAAAACATTTAAACAATGATATGACGCACATTGGAAGCATTTTTCTATCCTGCCTGGGAAGCCACAAATAAGGCCTTTGGATGTCATTCCAATTTAAGGTCTCTGAGGTAAGGATGTGTAAAGACAACTGCAGCCTCACCACTGACTTTCAAAAGGGAGGATTAGACAGATTGTTTCCTGTTTCTGGGGAAGAGGAAAAAAAAAAAAAAACCAGAAAAGAAAAAGGTCTTGGTATCACATAGCATTTTTTAAAATATGTGCTTCACTTCCCAAATTCTGTTTTCAAGTTTTTCCTATGTCCAGAGGTGCCAAATGGGATTAAAAGAAATATAAAGAGGAAAAAGTTGCCTGAGGTCAACCTGCAGTGGAACACATTTCTTTCCTCCCTGACCAGATGCCTTCTGGCTGTCACGTATCACTCCTTCTCATTCTCCTACAACGTCTGTGTGTATCTGAGGCATTTTCAGAGTGTCTTGGGTCATTTTACTAATATGGAATATTACTACTTTTTAAAGGGACAAGTATATCAACTCTCATATGCACTGTGTAAACGACCTGTCACTGTCTCACACTGACACTCTGGCATATATAAATCTAAATGAGTCTTTTATAGCAGAAGCTAGATTTGGTGAAAACTGGTTGGTTTAGCAATTGTCATTCTAAAATAAGTGGTACAGGCACACTTTAGTAATATTTAAGCAGGATGTGGAATGGCTTTCTAAGGAATAAAACATGATTATGTGGTGTTTAATTTATAACTAATGTTTTAGGTCTTTTTATTCGCCATAATTTCTGAAAATTATTGACCTATATATACATAGCCCTTCCATTAACAAAAAACATAATTGAGAAAAAAAAAAAACCTTTTCACAGCCATACTGCCAACAGAAAGGTCACTGTAGTTATCATATACAGATATTAAGTATCAATAATCTAAACTAAAACTGTAAGAGATAAACAATTTCCCTTGGTTTATATAACAATTAGTTCAGGGTCATTGTCAAAGGCAGGATTAGAATATGAACTTCCTCTCTATTAATCTCATGCTTAACCTGCTTAGGTCTCCCATCTCAGAAAACAATAGTTTTTTAAAACCAAACAAATCCAGAATTTAGCCAATCTAACCAAAGCAAAATTGGAAGTTCAGTTCAGAATATAAAAGATAAAAAACAGTCAGAATTTGTTATATGACCTTGGAAACCTCATCTATTACATTTACTTCTTGGATTTCCCCTGAAGAATGAGAGATTTGTACAACATTCTTTTTTTTTTTTAAAGATTATTTATTTATGCATACAAGCACTGGGGTACAGACCAGAGGTGTGGGTGGGGGTGGTGAGAGAATCCACCAGAGAGCAGGATGCAGAACAGGCAGATGGACAGAAACACACTGCTGAGGGGAGCAGTGGGTGAGGCAGGAGAGGTCTGCTGCGCCATGTGGGTCCCCTCCCTGGTCGGCGGCAGGGATCGAACTCGTGCTGCAGTGGCTGCGGTTTGCTTCATAGTGCATTGCTTAACCCACTGCGCCACCGGGGCGTGCCCTGTACAATATTCTTAAAACCAGACTTCTTTACCATCGCTTCCTAGTAGGTGTTTTGCGAATGTTATGATTATCTTTTTGGTTGCCACTCCATTGTTCTTTGCAGAAACAAAGGTTCAAAGACTCCAATGGAACAGCTGAAGGGATTTTAGAAAGCCAGCCCTTCACTTCCTCATCTCTGAATCCCACGATTGGTATATACCGTATTGGAAGGGAACTTCAAAGTCATTTGTGCTCCCAGCATTATCGGTAGACCAAAGAAATACTCATTTCAAATGTCATAGGTGCTGTTGTGAGTCACAGAAAAAAATTAATTTATAAGCATTATGGGTTTCAAAATATAACTATCAAGTTGATGCCCATGAAATATTTTACTATTAAAAAAGGGGTCTTCCTACTAGAAGAGGTTGGGTACCACGGACATGCTCTCTTTTCATATAGATGGACGGAAAGACCTAGAGTGGACAAGTGCTCACATGGGAAATAGGGCTAGAATCAGGACTGGCTTCAAAGTCCTCGCCACCTTGCCCCTCATTCTCTAGCGGCAGCCTGGTTATTTGTCTCACAGGCCGGTACTCAGTTCTAATTGTCCACTACCCATTTTGAAATTAAAAACAAATGCCACGGAAATGAAGGAATCTTTCATTATTGTACTTCTAAGTAAAATATTTGTGGGTGCCTCGCACTGAATTTGAATTCCTACTTGGAAAAAATAAATCCTATTTTAGTTCAAAATATGCTCAAAAGCGTACTATTACAAGGAGAATCACAGACTCGTGAATCTACAGTGCGAACTGTAGCAACTATTAATAGAAGTTGCCCTAAAGCCAACAAAAATAATGTCTTGCCAGAGAATGAGGAATCTACCAAATGGCTCTGTCATTGTTGTTACACTGAAAATATGCATTCAGCACAACACACGCATCTCTAAACCAGACCATTTGATTTTACCAATAAAATGCAGGTTTATGATCTAAGTATAAATTGCTTGTTTTTGTCACACTAACATCAACGTTCAAGCACTGCAATTTCTTAAAGTTGGGATTTTGAGCCTGCCCAGTGCTCAACTCTTGACTCATTAATGAATCAAGCCCCATTTCAAGGATCAAAATCACTGTCTTATTTTTTTCTTTGCTGTAAGCCATGCCCTGTCTTCTCAGAGGAGACAGTTATAATGGGAAAGAAAACAAGATGAACTGCATGCAGTGTGGGCCACTAGTGAGCAGAGGCAATTGTTTTAAAGGCCAGCGAAGAATCATTCTTCATGGAGCTTGTGCTCTGCAGTGTACCTGCCTCTGGTGCACTGGCTCTGTTTGTGTCCTTGTTACTAGAGCCAGATGCTTCCAATTGGAAAGCCCAGCCTTTTCATTCCTCTTTTAGTCGTTTCCAACCAGACTCAAATTCTGATCCCGTCTTCTATCTTCTCTTCACCAAATTTCTTGAATGAAAATCTTCTATTTATTATTTTATGACTTCTTTCCCTTCCATTTAGCTACACTTTGAGGAGAGTTGGGGGCTGTCAGTAAATTGTAAAAGCATGCTTAAAGGAAGATAAACGGGCTTCTATGCTGGCTGACTTTTCAGATCCTTTAATGCATTAATACTTATTGTGACTATTCAACTGGAGAGGGCTTCTAAGAAATACAATATACAGTTGTTTTTCTCAGACTTAATTGAGAAACTTTTTTTTCTCCTGTATAGTGAAAGAAATTCTAGCACTTAGCAGACTCTTAAAATTCAATTGCTAATTTAACTATGTCCTGAAAAGCACCATAGGACAAGTCTATTGAGGAACCCATCTTTTTGTGTGCAGGGCATCTGCATGTTTAGTAGCAGGGATTTAGTCAATGCTTATTAAATGAACATGTGTACACAATTCGGGAGCACCCTGAGCAGAGATGTGTTGGGTGTGGAACACAGAACACAGGAAAATCTACTAATATCTATCCCCAAATCTCCCTTCCTCCCCCCAGGCAGTGCCATTTTCATAGACTTGTGACCTCAGAGTCTCATAGGTGTCTTCTTGTGCTAAGAAGGACCTTGCACTAGGGTTAAATACTCTGTTGTCACCATCTTGAAAATTGCATACGTTTAAAAAAAGAGGTCTGACGTCTCATTTTAAATTGGGTCCTGCAAATTATGTAGCGGATCTTTTCCGAGTTGTCCTTTAGTAGGTTTTCCTGCTCCTTTTCCTGCCTCTCTCCTTCCCTGTGCCCAGAACTGTTCACCAGTCTCGTCAACTGCAAGGTCTCATGTGAGCTCAGAGGCCCTGCTTCAGTTCCCCTCATCAAGACCTAAGTTCTAAATGTCTCCCGGTGCAGAGAGTTTACACTCTCTCTAGTTAGACTGGGAAGTTTAGACTATCTTGTTTAGTTTACTGTGTTAATAACCAAGAAGACCAAGTATTACCATCACCTCCCATCTCTAGGTTCAATGGACTTTCAAAAGTCCTTTTTAAGTCAAAGGATAGTTCTTTAATAATGGTATTTTTGAATATTCATTATACATAGCTAGATATTTTTGGATAAGGCAATTTTCCTATTTCTCTCCAATTATCCTCTTAAGGCCATGCTGATAAGGCACTCTCCTTATTCATGAAAGAGCTCTTATTCACACTAAACTTTGCTTTTAAAATTATGGTGTCATTGCATTTTTCAAAATGGCTAAGCACTATCAGAGATGTTTCTGTCAAGCAATATTATAACAAAAATATTCCAAAGGCTTATTTATTTTTATCTACAACTGTCATAACTTCTGAGTAGCAGGAGAGCAGAAGTAAGAGATTAGAAGGGTAGAAGAGAAAGAAGCTGGGGTAAAGGAAAGGGGAAAGATTTTCCATTTTGCTTTTCAGAATAGCTAGGGGACTATACAATACAAGGAAGAATGGAGAAATGTAAAATTTATGCTGATTCTGTAAAGGAAGGCAGACAATAGAAGGACCTTCCAAGAAAAGTTTTAAAGAGAGGATCTGTTTCATAAACAATAGAAGGCACTGCTCAGAAAGAATTTATGTAGCATGGATCTCGATTAATAAATCAGAATCATTTCAAGACACATATTGGCAGTGGTTCAAATCCGGGACCTAGGGAGCCAATAGGCTTCAGATCAACAGAGAATTTGGGTATGTTTTGAAGATCCTATCAGAAGTAAAAAGACAAGCTTTGTGGGAAAACCTTAGTGGTGATGGAAGGCCAAGGCTAACATTTCAGGCCATTTGCTCTAGGAAGGAAGGAGCAGATAGAGGAGGCTTTGTGATATGGTTTAAAAAAATATATATCTGCAATTCCATTCAAATGTAGAGGACAGTTTGCTAGACTGGACAGGAGAATGTGACTGAGTAATGGAAGCCAATGTGAAGAAAGGGCTGCAAAAGCAGGTGTGGAAATGGGAGGGTGGATAGGCAAGACTTGATAGTAAGGGAAGCTCATATGATGAACAAACCAGGCCCAATTTTTCAGGCTTTTTTTCCAAATTGGGGTAGGGCAGGTGATAGAGGTCAATGTGGTTTGGAGTCAGTTTAGATCCAGCACGTACCTGGTGTTTATGGAGTTCAGACATGAGCTTGAAGGAAAGCAGGCTACAGGGGGATACAGGGGAGTCTTGAGGGGATTTGGAGTCTCATGCAGGAGGCATCTAGGAAATTGGCTATAGAAGCATAAGGCAGGAGAGATCAAGGTCACTGTGACAGCTACAGGCTAACTGGGTGCTGTCTCTTATTAGCTGACCTAGGGCCCCTGTTCTGGGTGAAGATAGGTTCCTGAATCTGATGTGAAACAACTGGACCTTATTCCAGCTCAGACCCAAGGCAAGGCAAGGGGGTTTCAAAAGACCATGGTATTATAATTACAAGAGCAGAAGCATCACTCGAACAGATCTGATGTACAAAAGCAAAATATTTTTGTAAGGAATTACATGTGCCGTATGGGAGGGGGGAGTGAGGGGTAAGAAATACAGGTTAAATGTTCTGTTCAGTTCATCACAGGTTTAACCTCATTTTAATGAAAGGAGATTATTGCAATCCCACGAGATATATAGTATTAGTTCCAGTTTACAGGTATGTGTTCAGGTTTCTTGCTCTATATGTTGAAAATAAGTAAGGCTAAATTGAGGACGTGCTTATTATGTGCCAAGCACTTTACACAGATTCTCTCTTAATCCTTACAACATCAACATGAGGTAGTTAAAAGGTGTGCTTCTATTTTCAGAATGAGAAAACCAGGTTTTAGAGAAGTCCCACAACCTTGTCTAGGGCCACCCAAGCAGAAAAGTGTGGGAGCAGGATGTGAACACAATCTATTTCCAGAGACCAGAATTGTAACTCTGATGAACAGCCTCTAACAGACCAGGTTAAGAGAAATTAGCGAAGATACACTTGTATATATTTAGAAGTTATTATTTAGAAGATAAAAAAATGATAGGGTTGGGGAAGGAAAAGTCTCATCTTGATAAGGCAGTTTTAAAAAGTGAGTCTTTGTGACAATTTATAAAATATAGTAAATATCTATAAATATATATATATAGATGTATGCATGTACCTACCTATGTATCTATCTATTTAATCTTATGTCATTTAATCTGCTTCAATTTGAAAACGGTGACAGTCTTAGGATAGGATTTTTTGTCCTTATAAGTTAATTATTAGTTTCCAACAGAATGCCATTTTAGGGATATAGACTCATACCTCGTCAAATGTTTATTACTACACCACACCCACCACTAAAGCACCATTGATCTTTCTAGATAGGGGGACTTAATTTGAATGTTTAATTTTTAGAGCTAGGACAAACATTACTGATAATTTTAATAATAATGAAAATGCAAATAGCACAGTGAAACGTTATGGAAGGCTTATGTGCCAGAGTCTGTTCTAAGTGCTTTATATACACTTCTTTTTTCATTGCGTTTTCAGCACAATTCTTTTGTCTCTTTTATTAGAACCCCAGAACCTTGCACATAGTACGTGCTCAATAAATGTTTTTGGAATATATTTTAAAACGTAACCATCTACCTTTATATTTAGGCAACCCTAGCTCACAGGGCTGAAGTCCAAAAGACTCAGCTCCCATGACCCTTGTGTTTTCTTACTTCACAGCATTTATCTCTGTCTGAAATTATCCTGTATATTTCTTTCCTTGTTTATTATTTCCTTTCTCTTTGTTAGCACGTAAACTAGAGAGCAGAGACCCAATCACCTTGTTTAGTGCTATACTTGCAGCATCTAAAAGCAATGTCTTGGACACAGGAAGTAATTAATAAATATTTACTGCACAAATAAAAGAAGTGAAGTCAGTGTTTTCATCCTTCCAGAACAGCTTCTTCTACGATAGCACATTGAGTTGTGGAGTTGCGGCTGGTGTGGCATCCTTCTCTCCGTGCTGCTCACAAGGAGCATCTACTCACTTTTCCCTTTACTGACTCAGCTGTTCACTTCCCCAGGTAGGCTACCCGAGAGCACTAAGAATGAAATTGCTTGTTTGTTCTGTTTTCAACCTAAATAGATTTCTCACAGTTGTGATCAAAACAAATATATTTATAGAAAATGACTCCTTTACCTCACACCCTCTGTTGGCTAGTATAAAACAAACAGAAAATGTGTTGTAAGAATTTGGAGAAGTTCTGTAAACTTCTGGTGAGAGTATAAATGTGGAAAATGGGTCATTCCTTAACAAATTAAAAATAGAAGTACTATATGATCTAGCAATCTCATTTCTGGGTATGTGCCTAAAATAATCTTGAAGAGCTATTTTTTTACCTATGACCACAGTAGCATTATTCACAATAGTCAAAAGGTAGAAGCAACTCAAATGTCCACCAATGTGAATAGATAAACAAAATATGGTTAAAAACATACAATGGAATAGTATTCAGCCTTAAAAAGGAAGAGAATTTTGACACGTTACAACATGGATGAACCTTGAGGTTATTATGCTGAGAGAAGTAAGCAATAACAAATACACAAAGAGTCTGATTCTACTATATTACTTATCAAAGTAATGAACAGAAAGTGAAAATGGTTGTCACAGGGGCTGGAAGTAGATCTGGAGAGTTTTGTAAGGTGAAGAGTTATGGTGGCTTGGTTGTACAATAATGTGGATGCTCTTAACAATATTGAACAGTACTCTTAAAAATGGTAAAGATGGAAAATTTTGTTAGGTCCATTTTTTACAATTAAAAAATGTAGATTGACTCTTGGGGGTATGACATATGGTTCATTTTAAAGGCTGAAGATCCAAAAGTAAATGATTCAGTAAAGTTAAGTGAAAAAGCAGAGTACAGATAAAGAAATAGGATGTTACACTAAGAACAAACAGCTATCATTACAAGCAATCTGTGTTGAGATGAGAAAGGATTAAGCATAAGCTTTTGGACTCTTGATGTTCAGTGTTGCAAATAACATTTACTCTATGATTTTTAAGCATAATATATATTCTTCAGCATTTTACACAAGTTTCTACAGAGATTCAGAATTTTAGAGCTTGTGATGTTTACACAGTCAGGCTGATCAGAGCAGGTTGTGACTGATACACTGTTCTGAAGTCCTGCAGACACTCACCTGTCTACTCGAAGCTGACAGACAATGCTTAGCACATCGACAACTCCTTCTTCTTTCAACTGTTGACAACCAATGGATGTAGCAATAAAACATCCTGTTCTACCAATCCCTGCACTGGAAAGAAAGATAAAGAGTAAACAAGTAGAAGAAAAGCAGCAAAGAAAAGCTATATTCTTTTAAGAGTATTTTCAAATCTGAAAAAACAGTGAGGGTTATATTATTAACCATAATGTTATTTTTGGCAATCTTATAATGTTGTAACAATTATTATTAATGATTAATAATAATAATATGATAACAGTACCTATCATGATATAAGTATTACAATCCTGGCTCTGGACTCAGTGTTAAAACTACAGTTTTTCATTTAGTTTCATGCAGTATGATGAGTGGGGTGGAGGGAGGTGATGACAGGGGAGAATAGTGAAAAAGGCCTTTTAGTAGTTCTACAGAAAATAACTAGGTCCAAACTAGGACTAGGGCAGTAGAAAGGAGGGATAGACTTAAATACATGATCTACGTTCAACAAATACATGGGCCCTCCCTGGTGGCGCAGTGGGTTAAGCAATGTACTATGAAGCAAACCTCAGCCACTGCAGCACAAGTTGGATCCCTGCTGCTGGCCAGGGAGGGGACCCACATGGCGCAGCAGACCTCTCCTGCTTCGCCCGCTGCTCCCCTCAGCAGTGTGCTTCAGTCAATCTGCCTGTTCTGCACCTCATTCTGTCTCTGGTGAATCCTCTCACCTCCCTGGACTCTGGCCTATACCCCAGCTATTGTATGTATAAATAAAATCTTTTAAAAAAATCGACAAATACATACTCAAACACTAATGTGAGTCTAGAGGACAGGAGTTGACTAGTGATAAAAAGCAGAGGTCAAAGGTCATGAGGTCTAGAAGAGTGGAGGGGTGATAGTACCAATGTGTCAAAAAGAAATTCTGGAGTAAGGGAGAGAACGCTGGAATTTTTTTTAAAACAGATTTTATTTATTTATGCACCCAAGAGCTGGGGCACAGGCCAAAGGAATGGGTGGGGTGAGAGGATTTACCAGAGACAGAGTGGGGAGCAGAACAAGCAGATCTATGAAGTACACTGCTGAGGGGAGCAGTGGGCGAGGCAGGAGGGGTCTGCTGCTGCACCATGTGGGTCCCTTCCCTGGCCTGGGGTCGAAATCTTCCTGCAGAGATTAGGCTGTGGAAGCCGCAATGTACAGTGCTCAACCCGTTGTGCCACAAGGAAGGCCGGGAACTCTGGAATTTTGATTTGAAGGAGAATGAGGAGAATTTGGTCTTGGATATACCGATGTTGAAGAATCTAATGTATAATTGAAGATTCAGTTAAACTTAAGAGAGAGGATGTGGTCAGAGGCACATACTTTCCAAGTCTTTTATAATCAGGTGATTTTTGAGTGGGAACTGCCTTGAAGGGTATCACAGACATCTGCCTTTGATAGTTTGCTGTCGGTCTAACAGAACCTTTCTGTCATGTTCTCTCTCTCTACTTTCTCAGTATTTTCAAGTTTCAACCACTTACAGTCTTTATGCAAATTTTCTTCTAATCCACATTTAAATTCCCTAAAATTTTCCTGAATTCTAGACTGGCATTCCATCCCCTAGCTGGAACACTTTCTGTTACTATTTTGCACTTGCTTCAGTTCAATATATTTAAATTCAATGTATATAAAACAGAATTATCTTTTCCCTCAATGGCTTTACCAGTCAGCCATAAGTTTTCCAGCCTAGAAATCTTGGTGCATTCTTTAATATCACCTCCTCTCTTACCTCCCACATTCAATCTGTTATAATTCTTATATTTTCCACCTCCCCGAAGCTTGAGCTTTTGAGATCCAGACTTTTTTTTCTATAGACCACGCTCACATTTTTGACATCTCCTTACTTCACAATTAGCGAGGATGTCGTGTTTCCAAGTCCCAACTCTTTTTCTTGTACTAATTCACAATACACAGAGCTGCTAGGTTTGTCTCTCTAACAAAAGGACTTGGTTACATTACTCTTCACTCAAAAGTTATAGATGTTTGTGATGGTTACAGCACATTGTCTAAGCACACCCATGATGGTGATGACCTTGCCTAATAGAAATTATCTACCCTTCAAGTTTGATGCCTTCCTGCTGTCCTACTATTCTTGTGTCATTGTTTTCATTTGCATGAATCTTTGCAAAAAACTTGTTTTATTTCCCAGCTTTCCTTTTTTTGTGAATGGTATTTCTCTGGTCAGAAATGTCTCCCCTGCCACCTTCGAAATATTGGTCATTTAAAAAAAATTATTTATGCACAAAAGAGCTGGGGTACAGGCCAGAGTCCAGGGAGGTGAGAGGATTCACCAGAGAGAGAGCGGGGAGCAGAACAGGCAGATTGACTGAAGCACACTGCTGAGGGGAGCAGCGGGCGAGGCAGGAGAGGTCTGCTGTGCCATGTGAGTCCCCTCCCTGGCCAGCAGCAGGGATCCAACTTGTGCTGCAGTGGCTGAGGTTTGCTTCATAGTGCATTGCTTAACCCACTGCGCCACCAGGGGGGCCCTAAATATTGGTCATTGTTTAAAAATCTGTTTCAACGTTATTCCAACTTTTAGAAGCTTTTTCTTCAGTCCTTTTGGTTTGAATTAATTGTTCCCCCTTTGGGACTCAAGCAGCATTTATTTTTTATATTTGGTACTTGTTTTCACTGAATATAAGTGCAAAGTAATTCAAAGGTAGAAAGGGTCTCTTTTAGTTGAAATGTCTAAAGAGAATTTGTTTCATTAAAGGGGTAGGGTTTAAGCTGTATCCTATGAAAGGCAGGCATATTGATTATCATAAAAGAGAGACTATGTATGAGAATAATATAAGGAAATAATTGTTGCATAACAAAACATAGGGCATGTGACAATGAGTATACTTGATTGGCTTGAAGAGAAAGTTATTTTAGAGTAATGTGGGAAATAAGACTGGGAAAGTACACAAGGGTCTAGAAAGGATTTCCTATAGAAAGTTAAGAAGTTGGAAAGTTGGACTTCATCTCTAAAAACAGTGGTACTCTGCTTGGTTTTCCTTTTTTGATAATTTGATGAAAACTATGAACATTTACTTCCCAGGAAAATGATATAAAATTACATATTTTAATTTGTACAAATAATGTCTAGGCATTCACTGGCTCCTGAACTTTTGTTTGGCAATGCAGAGTCTTTGAGAAGTTTGGAGCAGTTACCCCATTAGATGAAAGAGGGTTTTAGGAACCTATCCAAGGTAAGTATTAGAGTAAGTCATAATGGGACTGGGGTATGGCGAAGTGGGGTGTGGATATGCAATTAGTCAACTACTTCTAGAATACATGGATGAGGTCATAGGGCCTGAATTTGGATGGTTGGACAGGAAGTGATGATTATAGGAGACACTTTGAAGGGAAAGCCAATTTGGTGACTGATTAGATATTGATGCTGGAGTTGAGAGAAGGGCCAAAGATAACTGTCAACATTAGATGTTGAGCAGTTGGAAAAAGGATGGTCTCATTCTTACAAATAGTAATCAGAAGAGGAGCTGGTTTTATAGGAGAAGTGGGTAGCTTGTTTTAGACATCTGAAGATTTTATGATTTTAGGTGGGGGACAGTTCCTGTCCTAAAGCATGACTAATGAGGTTGTTTCTCCTTTACCTAATGCTAAGCTTACGGTAAGTCCTATGCTAGAAACTGGATAGCGATGTCTTTGGAAAAATAGACTTATGGTGCATTCTATTCAAACCACAAAGATTCAAAGAAGAAGGAGGCTAAAATGATAATTTAGAATATTTATTTGTTAAAGATATCTAAAATTACCTTGCAAGACATATGAGGTTAAATAAAGAAACACAAATTGTTTTTGAGAAATAAGAAGACTAGATGACTGGTTATATAAATAACTTCAAAGACACCTCTTTAATCTGGGCACACTAATTGGAAGAAAGCAGCAAGAGGTATCAGTTGTAGGGGAAGAGCTTTTAAGCTGGATATTAAGGAAGGGACCTTAATGTCTACTGTGGAGACATATTGCTTTTATGGGTCTGGCCTCTGGTACCTCATGATAACAACCCTTTGTTTTATTTTTACTTGCCCACATTCCATTTCATAAACTTATTTCCATCTGATTTTCATGAGATAACTTTTAAAACAGTTGACTGGTTTTCACCAGATTTGACATAATCATTAATGTTATCGAGATACAATCCAAATATATACTTCTGGTGCCATCTTGAAACAAGAAAAAAGTCATTGATAATTTTTTAAAAATATCTGTCATTACTAGTTTTTAATGAGACTAAATGGATCAATCTAAGTTTTCAAGTAAAAGATCAAATAAAGTCTCCTCTTCCCTTAACCATTTGTTTAGAAATGGTGTTTTCTTAATATGTAACTGTTTGCTGACTATGCAGCAATAATATCACTTAATTTCTGTATAGCAGCATTTTGATTAAGACTCAAATATTAGGAAGCCAACTAATTTCAATAAAGTGTAATTTACCAGCAAAGCCACAACCTGGATGCAAAATCTGACTTCTATTTACACTGTGATTTTACAAAGGATGGACAGTTGGTTGGACAGAAAGGACAGCTTATGCCTTACCTGCAGTGGACAACCACAGGCCCTCGACCTGTGGAGGCAAGTCTGTCTTCCTCTACATCCAGCATGAGCTGTAGAAGGGGCTGGGCACTGTCTGGAGTCTTGTGATCGGGCCATGAGGTGTACCAGTAATGCTTCACATGTTGGGTGTGACTTCCTTGCTGAAAATAGCAACAGCCACCAAATGCCTCATTTACTTGTGGAACTAAAAGTCATCCAAACCACAATACGGAATGCCTTCTATCACTTCCATTTTGCTGGCAACTTATTTCTAGTTGGAAAAACCTCTGGGAGATTTTTGAACACTACCTTTTTCACCTTGAGAAAACTTTACAATAAATATCTTGATGTCAAAGTTTGAGTCTTGTCTCTATTAAATAAGAAGGCATTTGATATTGAAAGTGCATATACAATATGTGCTAAATGTATTTTAACTTGGTGTAATAAACAAAATGGCAGGTGAAAATGTAGCCAAGAAATTGGGATATATTAGAGTTCCTGTTCTTTGGACCTTTCTAACAAGTTACTATAAAAGCATGTTAACCAAAATAAGGACACTTGAATTTATATTTAGTTACTCTAATATTCTATACTCATATCAAATTCCAATTGTTAATAGCATTGAGGAATTTCAGTGGTGAACTTGCTGAAAGGGCTCACTGGGTTAGAACTCTTGAATGAATATACATGCTTGTTATGTCAAAGCACAGTGTCTGCTGGGGGTTTGGCACAGTCTAGGAGCTCGGAGAAGACCAGGTTCCAGTAAGTAGTGCCTACTTATCCTGAATTTCCCATTAAAAAACCTCAGTGCAGCTCTGCCTCTGTCTTTCTTTCTGTAATGATTTTGTCCCAGCCGTGAGGTTCTAGATAGGACTGAAATTTTTGGATTGATCTCTAGATACAAAAATAACACTGTGGCAACAGTCTGTAGCATCTGCTCTCAGAAATTAAATAAGAGAATTTTTCTGTGATGTAATCTGGTCTGGGAAATATCCCTATAAATTACTGTAACTCCAAATTTTGGAAGATCTCATCAACACCTCAGGCTTGTCTTACCTCCCACAGCCACCCACAAACACAGATTTTATCTTTCAGTTTCTAGTCCTTTCTTAAAGCTGCTTAGATCAAAGTGACATTTAAAAAAAAGGTAAAATCTCCAAGCACATGCATTTAGTCAAAGGAGTTCAAAAGGTTAAATCAGGGATGCTTTGTTTATATAAATTTAGGAGGTCATAACATTCTAAGTAGTCAATTTCTTAATGACTACTTATATTAATTTAATTATTCCACATGCTAATAGCAGTTGACACAACAACAAAAATATATAAGGGAATGATTATAGCTTCTCTTTGAACTTAACAGTATTTTGCTTATTTAAATTGAATCTACAGCACTTAACAGGATAAATACAATAATTTTGAAGTAGAAATGTAATACTCTCACATCACTTGCTTTTGTAAATAAGCTACGGCTTCAAAATCTTACCTTTAAGACAAGGTTTCGAATAGTGTAGTTATCACATTCATTTACGCTGATAACCAGGACCTCAACTTTCCCATATATTCCTCTCTTTTCTGGCCAGTATAATACACATTTCTGGATGGGAGGAAAGAAGAACATAGTAAATATTAATGATTTTAATGGGCTTTGAACTAATTCCCCACCCCCCCTTTGTGTGTGTGTGTGTGTGCGCGTGCATGCTCCTGCACCTGAATTTTTTTACATATCTACTGACTTATTTTTTTTTAATTGAAGTAAAATTGGTTTATAGCACTGCATATGATTTAAGGATATCTGGTCACTTATCTTGGGTGTATATAGTCACACCATGCTCACCATGAAGCACCCACAATAATCCTTCAGTCAAGTAGTTTTTGCTTAATTAAGACATCAAGTATAGATTTTTATAATTCTGTAAATGATTCAAACTATTGAATAGTTTAAACTGATGCTTTCTATGTTATGTAATTTATATCTCAATAAAATTCTTTTTTAATAAAGCCCAATTTTCACATGTGCCTGTCAAGTACTAATGCTTATAATTCCATTCAGAGAAAAATAAAGACAAAATTTCTGAAAACTACACAGAAAAATAAAGAACTAAATTAAGGAACCAGATATAAATATTAGAGTTTATTAGGTGATGTCTAGAAGCAAAAGGAATATTTTCTCACAGTAATTGAGACAAGTCACTTCCCCTGCCTCATCAATCCAGTGTTTAATAAGAATATCTTTAATAGGTCAGATACCAGAAAATGAAGTTTCCCTTGAATACAAAGCAGATGTAATGACCATTAATACATCCATGTTGGCTTATTTTTTTTCAAGTCTTTTCACTAATGGGCTTAACTGAATTAAATGTGTAACAAGAGTACTTTCAAAGCATCTTTGTAATGGATCCTCTTTGAAGGGCTTACTAACCTTAAGGACAATTACACTGCAGGCGAGGCAAAGTAATATGGTGTCTCTACTCTGGAGTCAGAGTGTCTGGGTTCGAATTTTGGTGTTGTCACTATTTAGGCTCTGAATCCATAAGTAGGATATTTAATCTTCCTGGCCTCAGTTTTCTTCACATTTAATACATGGAAAGCACTTAGGGCAAAAACCAGGCACACAGTCAGCAGCCAAAACATATTATTATTATTATTGTTTACAATTGCCGGGTTACATATTTTTTTCTTCTAATGTGATTAATTCATTAGCTATGCATTAGATCATACATTAAATGTATGTTCTTATAATTATATTCAATTTGCCTTATTAAAAAAATAACAAAATGAGATTGAAGCAGACATAAACGCCACTGTCTATTATTTCGCCTTTTAAATAACTGCAAAAGTACTCTTACTTATTTTACCAGAAATTTTAATGGTTCAAAATGTAAAGTTGAAAGTTGATGTAATTTTAGAAACGTCATTTAAATTGTGCTTACTCTTCTTCCAAACTACATGCACATTTATAGAGAAATTCCTTCACTTGTTCCTTCAGTTGGGACTCTCAGTACCCAAGACACTGGTTTTGTCACATCTATGTCAAAGGTTTGACCACACTTAAAATATTAAATACTTAGGGCCTCCCCTGGTGGCGCAGTGGGTTAAGCAACGCACTACGAAGCAAATCGTGGCCACTGCGGCACCAGTTCGATCCCTGCTGCCGGAGGGGGCGGGGATCCAGGGGGGGGACCCACATGGTGTGGCAGACCTCTCCTGCTGTGCCCGCTGCTCCCCTCAGCAGTGTACTTCTGTTGATCTGCCTGTTCTGCTCCCCGCTCTCTGTGGTGAATCCTCTCACCCCCCCACACCTCTGGCCTGTGCCCCAGTGCTTGTATGCATAAATAAATAAATCTTAAAAAAAAAAAAATTAAATACTTAGACTGAAAGAACAGCAAAAGAATCAAAATTATAGAACTGAAGGAAAAGACATGTAAATGATCAGAAAAATAGCCCAGGACTCTATCTAATTAAAGTAACAAGAACTTTACAGAAGAGTTATAAGGAAGTCACTTTGCCTAGTGGAATCACTGTTTCTTTCACCCATTCAATAAAAACACACTTGCATCCTCTATGTTCTGGTCCTTTTCCAAACAAAGTAAATCATTTCACCTCTATTTATTAATACATGCCACCCCACACCCAAGACTGTTAGGTAAACAAGCTAGAGGCTTACTACTCTGACTGATAAAGTGTTAACATTAAGGAAATACACCTTTTAAAAATAAAGAAATTAACTTCCCTCCTCATTTACAGTTGGCAAATGTCTAAAATTACCTCCCTCCTCCCCAACCAGCGTTTGTTAAAGGTAATCATACTAACCAATTTGCCTGGTTTCTTTCAATGGAGCATCAATTATTTCGCCGAGAGACCCGAGCTATTGTGTATCTTAAAACCCCTGCCTCTCAGATGAATCCAAGAATAGTGACAAAGAATCTTGAGAAAGGTATTGAACAAAGACAGAGGCTTTCAGTGGTCCAGCAGCGCTATGTGCTCCATTGTCCCCATCAGACCTGAGCTGCAGGCCCCTCTTTAAGAAGGTGGCTCTTGAAATTGGCAGGGAAAGCTGCAAGGCAGTAGCGTAGCTGGCACCCCGGCTCTTAACAATACTTGAACAGCTTGTGCACCTACTTGATAAATGGAAGCGCTGCTTGCTTCTCTCCCAAGCTTGCTGAGGCCCTCTTGAATGTTTTTCTTGACTCTTTACCAAAAATGCAATTGGCAGCCAGCTCCCAGTAGACAATGCAAAGTGACTTGTTCATTCAAACAACCCTTAATTAGCATCCCATCTCCTTTCTGAGATACAATAGCTTATTTTTACACACTGAATACATTTTCCCTCTTTTAGGAGAATGTACAAAAAGAGACCAGATAAGTGTGGGTGTTTTTGAATATGAGGTGGGGGAGAACTGCAAATGTAGTTGTTTCTAAGAGCACAAGTTCAGGTTCAAATTATTTTCATGAACAGCTTTTTAGGGTTTTTATATTGTGGTGCTAACAATGATATGAAAGAGGCAGAAAATGCAAGGAAGGGAAATGCTCTCTTATAGATAATATTGTGAAATTACACTTACTGTAGATAATTCACAATAGCAGGCTAATCTAGTAGAATATAACCCCCAATCATTATTATTCTGCTAACTGGGCTAATTCTTTTACTAGAATTATCTATTAATTCCAAAAATTCATAATTTAGAGGAAAGAGAGGTTTTCACAGGGACACATATCTCTTGTACAAACAAACAGGGAAACTTATTGTAAAGATTCTGGACAAAAATCAGTTCTTCCTAATCAGTGTTTTATAGCCAAAGTAGAATAAAATGCAAAGCAATGCAAACTCTTATTTTTATGCTATTTTTTCCTTTTGACCCTCCCCCTCACTCCTACTGCATTAGGCAGTTTGTGTATAAAAAAAAAAAAAAGTTATAACTGTAGTTTACCTGAAAAAAGTATTTTCAAGTTATTTGCCTTTTAAATTCTGTGCATTTGAAAACAAAGGGACTTTGTTCTATGAAGAATATAGAAAAAGAGACTAGATAATTGTGGGTGCTACACATAAAAGATATAAGGGTGTGCGTGATGCTTAATCACATAGAAAGTGGCTGTAAATAAGCAAAAAGATGTTTGGGTTAATTTCGGTGACATTAGCATCTGGTTGGGATAGAATGAGTCAGATTATCTATAATGTTATGCCAAGTCACCAAGTAATCCTTCACTTCAAGAAGGAAAAATCTGTTGCCTTCTCAGCAGTGAATTGTTTGCCTTCTTATATCTTGTTTCCTCATTTGGTCTTTTATGTTGGGGTAATGAATAGTGGAATCAAACTGGAATTAAAATTTGGACTCCATCACTTACTAACTTTAAGTCTTTTTTTTTTTTTAAAGATTTATTTATTTATGCATACAAGAGCTGGGGTACAGGCCAGAGGTGTGTGGGGGGGAGGTGAGAGGATTCACCACAGAGAGCGGGGAGCAGAACAGGCAGATCAACGGAAGTACACTGCTGAGGGGAGCAGTGGGCACAGCAGGAGAGGTCCACTGCGCCATATGGGTCCCCTCCCTGGCCTGGGGCAGGGATCGAACTCGTGCTGCAGTGGCTGCAGTTTGCTTCATAGTGCGTTGCTTAACCCACTGCGCCACCAGGGAGGCCCTAACTTTAAGTCTTTAGGCAAATGTCTTAACTTCTCTGGGTTCAAGTTGTTCATAATATAGGGATAGTAAAACTTACTTTGTAGTGTAGGAGTAGAAATGAACTGAATTAATGCATGAACAGTGCTTAGCACATACATTTAATAAATAGAAAATACCTCTCATGAAATATGATTAACAACCTATCACTACTTTCTTTCTTTCTTGGAAAGGATGAGGTGGGCAGTAAATAACTTCCAGAGATAGTTTGAGGACTTTAGAAGTGTGCAAGTTCCTATTTTCAGACTGATCTTCTAACTCCAACTTTAAAGATTTTGGTGATTCTGTCTTCTCTAGTAATGCATTAGTTCATGTTAAGTGACTTTGTTCTCTTTCAAAAGGAATTCCTTTTGAGATTTGTCTAAATGAAAGAATTCTAATTTCCCAACAATAAAATCATTTTGTTACAATATAAAAGAACTGATTTTTCAACTATACAATTACATTTAGGGTTTTTTTTTTTTTACATATTCTCATTTTATAAAAAGTGAGTAACTATGAGAACACTGGGCTTATTAAATAAGACCCCCCAATTATGCATTTATTTATTAGAAAGTTTCATGAAAACATAAAGCCTGGGAATTTCTAAAAAAGCTCCATCTCCTTTTTTTTTTTTTGGTGGAAATGATTTTTGTCTATTTTAAACAATGATGCTTAACACAATTGAAAGTTGGCACATTTTTGGTAAGCACCATTTTCCTGGAAGTCACATTTCTTTTGAGGCAGGTTTTTCAGTATCATTTTGATCTATAAAACATCAAGGTTTCCTCTATAGTAGTATATTTACATTTTAGGAAAGACTGGACAAAAGGAATTTTAATTTAGTGAGTAATTAATAGTAACAAGCAATAAAATATGTCAAAGTGTTTAACGGACTATTTGGGTTATGACTGGCTACAATACACACACATAGAAATCATGTAACATATTTGACTTTGATATTTCCAGAAGCTATAGTCTGACATTTAAAAAGACAAGTAAGAAAAAAATCTTTTTCCAATTTTGGAATTATTCAGTCAAAGAGAAAAATAAAAATTTCAATCATCCTTTTAATGTGGCTAATTTTTTTTTTTAAAATTTAGCTTTCACCAGATCCACTTGACTTGCCTAAGTGGAATGTGAATGAAAGTGGCACCAGCAGGTTAGCAGCAAGTATGATGCACTTGAAAGATAAGAAACAAGATGATGTCTAGTCTTATGCAGAAGCAGAATGGAACTTTCTGAACATTGTCAGTATCTGTTTGAAATACACATTTAATTCACACATTGGTTCTGGTAGAATGACATTGGTCTTGGGGATGGAAAAGAAGTAACTGTCTGTTGGGTCTTTGGCATATTTACCAATTGCTTATATCACTATTATTGTAAAGATGTCACATTTTACTCAACCTCTAGGGAATGCTTTCTGACAGACAGATGATCTTAGCTTCTTTGGCTGGCGAAACTGATTCAAGAATAAGCTAAAAGTGCACATTTCTGACTCTATAAGGGAGAACAAACTTCAGAATGTATCACAACATTCAAGGATTGAAATGCTCAAGACAACAAAATTTTAACTTCGTTTACACAGTTACTAGCACCAGAGAACATGTTTCAGGTATACTTTGCCAAGTGTTAATCCTTAATAAAAATGCAACACTCTGAAGTAGGTCATGATTTTGGGGGGAAACATAATTTGTTTAAAAAATTTACATAATCGCACTACATTAGTACATAAAATACAGAGGTTTTTCTAGGCTGGTTTTATATGATTTTATTTTTAATAGAAGGAATAGAATTAGGGCTTGATTGTGCTTTGAGAAAATATTTATGTTGTGACAATCTATTCTGGAATTTTTTTTCAAATCAAAGCAGAGCAGGAGTAACTTGTTCTGCTTAAATCTAGGAAATAGTGCTAACTCCTTTATGAGGTTGTTTGGAGTCCACCAAAAGTAACTGATGTTTATTTCCAGGATGATTTGACAACACAAATGACCGAGCCAAAAATCAAAAAATGGACACTAATAAATGAAGTGAGGTTTATGAAGTAAAGTGGGAGAGGAGAGGAGGGCAAAAGGGTAAAAGGGTTAGAAGGAACAATGGTGGTGGGAAAAAATCAATCCTGTTGTTGTTTGACTATTTCTAATATTTCAGTTTTCACTCTTTCTCTCTATTACTTCTAGTTTTGCCTACTTTGGACTTATAAAAAAACACATACTTGTCTTTATTAATCCTTTTATTTTCCCCTCATATTTTCTTAATTACTGTTTTTATTCTTCCTTCATTTCTTTGCATTTATTCTTCAGTTCTTTTTACTAAGTCAATTGTTCTGGTCATATTTATTTCTAGTACTCTGATTTGCTTTTAAATCTTCCTAGTCTCTCTTCATAGTAAATTGTGTCTTTGTCAAGTTATTTTACATTGTGTGGGCTTAGTTTTAAAAAATACAGCCTATATTTATAACTTCTATTTTAATTTTTTTGTGGATCTATTTGCTGCTGCCTCTGATTTTTTTCTTACAGTGCTTTATATAATCATGTCTCATAATTTTGACATGTGAGGTAACATTTGGCTGGGATGTACCTGTGGAAATTCTGTGAAATGTATGCTAAGAGTATAGACATCCAGAAATGTTTTCCCTTTGTTTTTGTAAAGTGTCACAGAGAGCTACCAATTCAGTATTACTTTTTATCTTCATTATGGCATTTCTAAAGACTCAAGAGGGATTTTTATTTATCCCACAGAAAGGTCAGACTTAGATTAATTTCCTGTTGTACTTCTATTTTGGTAGGCAGGTTTATTTTTGTGGTTCACCTTTTCACAGAAGGTGCAGCCATTATAGGTCTCACTTTATGGAAGGTCTCAGTTCCAGCTCTGCTTCCTGTAAGTTCAGTTTGTCTCCAGTTCTATTTGATCATTAAAACACAAGTTAGCCTCAACTCCGGGGTTTTATGTCTTCGCTTCAAGTTTTGATCACTGTTCTTTTCTCTACTTTTTGTTTAAACTTTGCTTTCTGTGCTATTTCACATTGTATCCAGTATAACTGGCATTAAATGGGATTTTTTCAGGTTATGTATCCTGATATATTATCTAAGTTCTCTCTTTATATGCATATGCACAGAGAATACATCTTTTAAACTGGACCACCTTTTCCTATGATAAAGAAGATTATCACAGATTTTAAACAACTGTTTAGAAATTGCCAGTGGACATTGACTGTGTGTGAAACACCTGAGAATATGAAAGGTTATTTATTACCAACCTCAGGCTTCCACACAAGTCACAGAAATACATTTATTTACTAAGCCATATAGTTAATTAAGTACGTAACTTACTGGCCAAAAATATACTTTTGCCTTCAGGATACATTTCAGAAAAAATGCTTCACTTATAGCAAAAAAATAGAAGAAACTACAAAAATTTAAAAACTTCTAAATTACTATTGTGGGCCTGCATTTTCTTGATTAGCTGTGGGATTATATTACAAGGATTGTACAGACAACAAGGGTATGAGAGTAAGTTCAGTTTTCTGAAATTCTTATTGTCATGCCTTGGTATAGTAATTTTATCAAGAAAACAAAAGTACTGAGTAAAATCAAACTGTGACTTATCCTCATAAGATGCCTTAAAATATAAGCAGCTAGTAAATAAGATCTCAAAAAAAAAAAAAAAAAAAAGCAGTACTAAGTTAGCACCCTTTGGAAATTACACAATTTTTGTTTTTATGTTATAAAATACAGAATGNAAAAAAGATCTAAAAAAAAAAAAAAAAAAAAAGCAGTACTAAGTTAGCACCCTTTGGAAATTACACAATTTTTGTTTTTATGTTATAAAATACAGAATGAATACTATGTAAACTAGATACTTAGAAAAGATTGCTAGTATGTAAATAGAATAAAATTTTGTCTCTTTATTGGATTTTTGTCATACAAATAATGAGAACTTTGCTTGGTTTTGGTAACTTCTTCAAATCTCACTTGCTACACAGTTCTCATCCCACCCACCTTATTAATACTTCTACTTGCTCTTCCCCTTCACCCCTCTCTCCTGCTCAGCATACCCAGCCCCCTCAGCCATCTCTAGTTTTTTTTTTTCTATAGCATTCTTCCACAGTACTCCTTCTTTAAAATATGCTACATTTCTCTGAATTTATTATGTTTATTGCCTTTTCTGTCTCCCCCACTAGAAAATGAAAACCTACTAAGGGCAAGTCTCTTTGTGCTTTGTTTGCTTATACATTGCCAACAACTAACATTGATGCCTGTCACACAGTGAGTACCCCCCATAACCAGCAGTGGTTGTTTCCCAGTTTCTAAGTCAGGTTGAGAATTCATAACTCCTCATTTTTTTTATTGAGATATATGGGTACAAATGACATATATATTACATCATCTATAACCTATATATCAATAAACATGTATCTTAAATATATTGATTCATCTGAAAAAAGTCACCATTCATAGAATAAAACCAACTACCATTATTGGAAGCCCAAAGTGACCTCGTCTGAAGTGTCTCAATGTTTCCATCTTAAATCTGTTAGTAAGTACATGGCAATTTTCCTTATACAACATCTCTTCTACTGCAACAGAAAATATATAACTTTTGGAACCTGGGTAAAGTTCATACCTCATTTTTTTCCTTGAGTTTTGTGATCATAACTATCACAGGACTGTCTTCCTGCCAAACCATCTGCCAGAAATCATTCACGGTGTTGATCATGGGGCCCTGTGTGGCGATGAACGCTTTCTCTTTGCCACTGTAGCCCTAGTTTGAGTAAGGAAACAAAAACATTGGCTTTGAAGTTCATGCCTTGCCCTGAAAGTTTAGTTTCGGTGAAAGATATTCAGAACAAAATAGCTCTGCTAGTCCAAAAGCAACACAGACTTTGGCGGCTTCATTGATTTTAGCACCACAATTCACAGGATATTCTTAGCAAGTCAAGTCTGGCAGAGACGTTTGCATTTGAGGGTCACGCTCTATCCTCTCCAGAGCACCCATAGAAAGCCCTGCAGCCACAGACGCGCAGGAAAACAAGACTCATTGTAAAGGGCACTACCTTTGTGATTGTGGCTAAGGAGACACAGAATGCCTTGCTAGTAGTCAAGATAAATCAAATTAATCTGCTCAAGAAAGTAAAAGAAAACCAACGATTTCAAATGGTCTATCGATATACTCCTCAGAGGGAAATTCACATTTATTTACTTACCCTGATATAATTAGCATTAATGTAGGTGCTCAAAGAGTCAGTTACATTTTTGGACTTTAAACACACTCTGCTGAGGGGATCTAATGAAGGAAACAAGAAAGAATACATTAATCATATTTATTCTTCTAAGTTCTGGAGAACACCACTAATTCATACGGAGCACACCTGTTAACTTGTATGTTGACTTATAGGCTTGTGTTAATGTCTGCTATGGATGAACCTGTGTGTTGGTCTCTTGCTCCATCTGTGATTATCAAGGCACATCTGAGTGCATCTTGACCCCTATTCTGACAGAAATCTTTCCCATAAACCCCAGATAAAGAGTTTATATTTCATGTCATTCATTGGTGGCTTTCATTCTTGACCCCACTTCCTATTTATGCTCCCTTTTCTGGTCCCTGGATTTGGAATTTGCATCAGATCTTCCTATACCCCTTTATTTTTTCCCTTCAGAGATGAACTAGGCTGAATGCTCTACTTCCTATATATTTCACTAGTTCATCTCATACAGATTCTGAGGTTCCAACTGACCAGATCTCACCATCTAAGTCTCATCAGACTTCTTGATTTCCCAAGATGGAGGAGACTGATTCATGGTGTGCTGCACTATTAGCATGGGGCTAGGAGGTGGGACAAGTCAGGGAAAGGAGGAAGTTGCAACAGAAGCATTAATGGCATCAATGAGTTCTCAGTTTGTTCACAAAATAACCAGCAGCATTCATTAAATTGTTTACTAGGTGTGCGACTATATTCTCAAAGCTTTACAGGTATTATGCCATTCACTCTTCAGAAGTCTTTAATAATAGTACCTAAAATAATGAGCTCCATTCCTTCCTTTATTTTTCAAATAGTACACTTCCACAGAGAGGTTAAATGATTGGTCCAAGGGTACATAGCCAATTAGTAGTGGCTTTGAACTCATAGAGTCTAACTCTAGAGCATGCTTATCACTATGCTCTGCTGCTTCCCTAATATCAAGATGGCCACAGAAGTGGACAATTACAGCACAACTTGTGAGATCTTAGTGTTTGCACAGTTTGTTTCTGGACTAACAACAAATTCAATGTTTTTCAGTTTTCAGTTTCAGAAGAGTGTGGTATAAAGCTAGAGATATGGCAAAAAGCACCCCTTTTCCTATCCCCTTATTAGCAGTAACAGTGATTGATCAAATGCTCAATATAATGCAAGCATTTCCATTTCCAAATCAAACTAAGAACAATCAAAGAGGAGATGAGGTAAGAAGTTCTAGAGGAAGAAGGTATCATAGAACACATTAGTGAGGTTAGAGACAATAAAGAAAAATCTAATGGGATTTGGTGGGATCAAGATTTACTTTTAAAAATTAGTTTCATATGTAATTTCTATTAAAAATAATAAAAGCTATAACTAATTTCAGAAAGAGACTACCCCATGGGGACAGTGAGAGTTTAAAAATAGAGTCACAAATTCTTTGACACTCCTCAAAAAAAAAAAAAAATGGAGACTAATTTCCCCTCCCTATGAGTGTGGGCAAGAATGAATGACTCACTTTTAATAAACAGAATATGGCAAAAGTGGTGGCATGTGATTGGTCATAAAAGGCATCCTAGTTTCCTCCTTGGGCTGTTTATCCTGGAGAAAGCCAAACTGCCAGGGTAGGAGGGCGCTCGGGCATCTCTATGGAGAGAGGAGCGCTAAGATGCCGAGGTCTCCCATCATGATCTCCACGCATGTGCCCTCTTGAGAGCTGGCCCTCACCTCTGATGAAGCCCCAACTACAGCAGCTGTGGCCGATGTCTCAGTTGAAATCTCATGAAGATCCTGAGTCAGAGCCACCCCACTACGTCACTCTGACAGGAACTGGCACAAAACCCTGGGTGGCATCACCACCCTTTCTTTCACTAGGGGAGTGAGATGTGTAGGAAATAAGCAGCTAATAGTGTTTAAGTCAGCTGTCACAAAAAGCATTGTATTTCTCCAAAGGTAATATTCTCTTTGTTAGGAAATGTAAATGCGGAGAGGTTAAGTAGTTCACCTAAGGCCACACAGGTAGCAAGAGGTAGTCAGTGGAAGAGGTGGTGACTGCCTGAGTCATAGACATCCTCTGAAGGAGGAGCTGTGGCATGAGATGCAGCAACACTGGATTCTCTTAGGACTTGGGATTTGAGCTCTTCATTAGAATCCCCTCTGAAGAGGTATGTTTGAACAAATGGTCTGGAAGCAAATGACTTTCTTTAAAGCAGAAAATGGGCCCTTGGGAAGGTGTCCAGGTCAGCCCAACTATCATGGTGCTGACCCTCTGGAGATGTGAGCTGGCATCAGATGTTCAAAAGCACTTTATTGAGGTGATGGTGCACGGGTGAAATGGTGGTGGAAAATCCATGGGGACCATAATTGATGTCTAATGTATATAAGTAAAGAAAAACAACAAACAAACAAACAAGGAAAAACAAAAGCACTTCATTGCCTCCCAAGTCTCCGAGAGTTATGACAGTGCCTCACCTTCCTAGATCTGTCAGCAGGGACAATTTTACTTGCATAGACCATTTCCAATAAATATCTTAATTTTATATTCATAATGTACCTAATGAGTACTTCATTTTGTATTCATAGTATTGTATATATTTTTAAAAAAGAGTACTCCTCCCAAATTATGTAAGCTTATATAGGACCCACTCCCCAAATTGAGCTCTGTCTGCTGGTAAACCTGTCAGGTTTGTTTATCATGCCCTTCATAAAGTGACTTCTAATAGGTTGCTTTTTGTTCCCTCATTTTTGTTTCTTCCGTAGAGACTTGAGCTGTGTGGAGTGTATTTTGACTTTCAGAGTGCAATTCTTCCACTGTTTCTTTATAGATCTCTTGTCAACTACTTGGGTCAGAACTTGTCGCAGAACTTGAAATACTAGTGAGCAAAATAAGAAGCCCTATCGGAGAAAAGCACACTCAGTGAACACACCCTCCAAGGACAGTATTCGGGGGCTCTGGCTGGGAGTCACTGGCTACATCATGCCTTCAAGCTTCCTGCTGAGCAAGTTCATGTTCTTTGTCACTGTCTAGAAGAACAATAGCATGTACAGGCCCATGCCTGTGAGTGCACATGTACACACACACATGTGTTGAGAGATACATGTCTCGTAGTATGCACCACCCATCTGTCCTTTGGTAACAAGATCCAAGATTCTGACTGGGAACTTGGTCAGACACAAGGTTAAGACGCCCTTCTTAACATTCCTTGCAAGAAGTTGTGTTAACATGTCTAAGCCCTCACTAGTTACATGTGAGAGGGAGGATGTGTGCAACTTCTAGGTCATGGAATTAAAAAGAAGGGCAATGCTCTCCTTCTAACACTTCTCTCTCCTCCTTGATGCCTGGGACATCTGTGGTGACTAGCATTCTGAACCATGCAAAATGAGCAACTCCATCCTGAGATGGGGTTGTAACCAGAGAGAGGTCTAAATGCATAATGTACCAAAGCTGTCACAGCAGCCCTGGCTGCCTAAATTTGAACTATTACATAAAAGAGAAATAAATTTCTCACTTATTTAAGCCATTTTTATTGTATTTAATACTGCATATGTTACATCTTTTGGAATAAGATTTGAGAAGGTTCTAGCATTATCAAAAGTCAGTATGGTCTAGGGAGGCATTAGAGTATGTTCTACACAGGTTTCATGAATATTCAGCAGCTAAGTTCAAGGTTTCTTAGAGTCAGAGTTCACATGTCCAGTATATATCAAGATCCATAAATGGTAACTTTTTAGTAATATAGCAAAAGTGGTTCCTGTTAGTCTAAAATGAAGCCCGAGGTCTAGGATATTGGCATTAGGACATGTAGTGATGAGATCACCTTGCACAGTCCGTAAGTGGAGATTTAAATGGCCCTACAAGAAACACTGGTTCTGGCTTGAACCCTCTTTCACTTTTGGAAGAAGCTATAGTTACCATACATGGCAGTTGAGCTTACAGCACAAACACTTACTATCACCTAGCATATTGTAGTGCCAGTGGGTAGTCTTAAATTCTAAGGTCACTTCCCATCAAGAAGCTGAACAGTTCTTTGTGGACCACCCATGTCAGGTGTTTTTACCAACATTTACAAAAAATAAATTAAGATCAATGTGTCTTTTACCATTTTTATCTGGTCTACTCTGAGCTTCTTGAAAACAAGAATGGGTTTTTTTTTATTGTCTCTGTAAAATCTAGTACCTAGCAGAGTGCTTTATAAAGACAGCTGACCCTCAGTATATGCCAGTGGCATTGATGTTAATGGTCCCTTTCATTTTTTAGGATCAGTTCTGTGAATTCCTCTCTAGCAACTGTTCGATTGCTAGCCTTCCGGACAGAAACATTTCTGAGACTTTATTATACTCACTGCTCCTCTGGCCTCACCTATAATTCTGTTATCTTCATACACACACTAATCTGTCCTAGCCTTAGTCTTAAGCTGAGACTGCTGTTATTCATGTCACTAAACCCATTGAGCCTATTGTAGTTGATGCTCTTTGCCTTCTCAAAGGCATTCCAAGTGCTTGACTATGCATCTTTTTGGATTTCTCCTTTCCCTTTGATCTCAAGTTATAGCATTCTGGTTTTCCTGTTGCCTTTTCATTGGTCTCTCTTACATTTCCTGCTTATTTCATCTGCCCCCTTTAGTGTTGCTAATTCTAGGATTTGACTTGGCCATCCTCTGCGCTCACTTGGCACTGCCTTTTTGGTGATTGATTCATTCCCATAACTTTTATTACTATCCTTATCTTGAGGACTCCCAAGTTTATCTCTAATGACTGTTCTCATTCATAGACCATGTTTATCTTTTTCTTATTTCTTTCTAGTTATAGCCCAGGTTTGTGAACCTCCCCATGCCCCATCTGTTAGAGACAGCCACTTTATTCCGTGTTAGATGTGCAAACACACCTGAGCCCATGTTTGAACACAAGCTGTCCATTGGACTTGGCCCACTGTGTCTATCATAAGCATTTTGTTTAATCTCCTAAAACTTGCTGGGGTCTGTCTCACCTTCGTCTCCCCATGACTGTCTTATTATACAAGTATCTGACTGTCCCATGGAGTCCTACTGTCTTCAGCCTTATTCTTTTCCAATCCATCCTTCTCATAGCTGCCAAGGCTGTCTTTGTAAAAAAGAAATCTGATCACATCATTCCCTTGCCTAAATGCCATCATCCATGGTTCCTAAGTGCCCATAGCAGTTTTCCCCACATGTTATCAATAAATGATTGCTTCTATAATACACAGAATTAGGTCACAGAACTTATAAATCAGATCATCTTTTAAAAAGGGGGACTCAGTAATCAAGTAAATATGGGAAACAGAATTAAACTTCAATCGCATTCTTTTTTACTTTAGGATTTCTCAATCTTTATTATACTAATGTACTTTGTGAATTTCCAAGAAAGTGTTATATATAAATTTATTTGCCCACTGCACTCATTTTATTATTAATACTCATCGACAGTCCAGACAGCCAAGAGCAGTGCTGTCCAATGGAATTTTCTGTGAGGATGGAAATGTTCTCCATCTGTGCTACCCAAACTGTAGCCAGTAGCCATGTGTGGCTAATGAGCACTTGAAATGTGACTAGAAATCAAAGGAACTAAACTTTTTATTTCTTTAAATTTTAATTCATTTAAATTTAAATGTGCATAGCCATAAGCGGCTAGTGGCCACCCAATCTAGAGGATGAAATCCAAACTCCTTACTTAGCAGGTGCAACAGGTCTCTCTTTTCCTATAGCCTCATCGATAGCCACCTCCCCCTGCAATGTGATCTACAGCACTCTCCCAAATAGTCCACATTCTTGCAGAGTCCATGCTTTTGCACAAATCACCCCCCTGCCTTCTCTACATAGTGAAATCTTCCTCTTTCTTTAGGACTCAGTTCAAGAAATACCTCTTTCTGAAGTCCCCCTGGTCTTTGCAAGCAAACAGGCATTCCTTTCTTTGTTTGGGCTCCTTGAGCTTTAAATTTTTACTTATCATCTCATATTCTAGTGCTTAAACTTTTGCTTGCCCTGATGATTGTGGTTAGATGCTCGAGGGCAAGAGTTACATTTAAATAGCTTTTCTCTTTTTTTAAAAAATATTTATTTATTTATGCATACTAGAGCTGGGGTACAGGCCAGAGTCGCGGGAGGTGAGAGGATTCACCAGAGACATAGTGGGAAGCAGAATAGGCAGATCAATAGAAATACACTGCTGAGGGCAGCATCGGGCGAGGCAGGAGAGGTCTGCTGCACCATGTGGTTCACTTCCTCAGCTGGCAGCAGGGATCAAACTTGTGCTGCAGTGACTGTGGTCTGCTTCATAGTGCATTGTTTAACCCACTGAGGGTGTCCTGAACCAGACTGACACTGTCCTTAAAGAACCAGTTATTATTTAATTGGTTCTAGGCCATCCATATTTCTACTGTTAAATACCCTCAAAATTAAGTGACTTTCCAATGTGTACAAGCTGGCAAACTTTTACATTTAAGGTTTACTGTAGGCCAAAACAACAAAAACAATCATTATACTTAAATCTTAATTATTTGCTCATTATTATTTTTTATAATTAACTCAAATTGTAGTCTAAAATAAACCATAGGAACAGGTTTGCATATTCACTTCAGTCTTTTCTGATGGTTTTCAATGAATGGGTGACTTGTTCTGGCTATATTTACAAAATTATATTTTATGCAACAAGGTGTGGGTGGGGTATTCAGGACACAGACATTTTCAGTAGAAAATCCATCATTTCCAACATCAGTTGTCAGCACAGGTGCCCTGGTTCAAGTGACCCACCCAGTTCTGGGAATGGAAAAGCTGACACAGGACTATGAAGTGGTTGCCTGATATCATCTGGGCAGGAAATAGAAAAAAACTAAACTTTTAAATAATCCTAGTAATTTCCAAATCCTGAGACTGCATGCATAAATATGATAATTGTAATGGATGTATATGGCATCATTATATTATGTTTGGTAAAATTTTAGTTGAGAAATCTTGAGAGAAAGAGAGAGAAAGAGAGAGAAGCACCAGTTCTACCATATAGTACTTTATTTTTTTCCCTTCAGTCAGTTATGACTATAAAAAAATTTCAATTGTGAGTAAACTTTGGGTAAAGAGACTTAATTAATTGCAAATATGTGTTAGTGAGTTTTAATGATGTATTTCCAACAGCACCAGAAAAGGAAGCCTGAAAACATCATTAACAGTAATTCTTAATATTATCATAAATATGAAACGTTTGCTGCCTTATTAAGGAATTAATGGACTGACCTGTGAAGACTTCACTATTTCAGTTAACAGTTAAAAAGATATTTTGTGACTCCATATTTCCATAGTTATTGCTTTGAGATGTTTATCGATTTTGCCAAAACCCTATATTGGTGTGTTTAGCCATTGACAATGTTATTTCCTCGCTACAGTATTTGAGTCCTTTGCCCATTTTTAAATTAGGTTATTTACCTTTATATTGTTGAGCTGTAAGCATTCTTTATATAACTTAAGATACAATAAATCCATTTATAAATATCCTCCCGTCTTGTGAGTTGTCTTTCTTTTTTATGATGGTGTCTTTGAGGGATAAAACTTTTTAATTTTAATGAAGCCCAATTTATCTATTTTTTTCTTTTGTTGCTTGCACTTTTGGTGGCATTTCTAAGAAATAATTGATTAATTCAAAGTTGTGAAGATTTTACATCTGTTTCACACTAAGAGTTGCACATAGTTTCATCTCTTACATTTAAGTCTTTGTTCCATTTTGAATTAATTTTTGTATATGGATAAGGTAGAGTCCAGTTTCATTTTTTTTTGCATGTTACTATCCAATTGTCTCAGCGCCATCTATCAAAGAATCTATTTAATTGTTTGAGATACTTAACAAAAATCAACTGCCATAAATGTGTGTCACAGTAATCTTTTAGAACTCAGGGTCTACTAGAATTGTCAGCTAGTCATTATAATGTTACCAAGATAAAGTTACTGACCCTGGGCCACTTGAATGACTATTACTCTTGCTATGTGTTTGTAGCTCCAAATTTTGTGTATATCTGCATATCATAAGATTGGGAAATAGTGAGATAGGGGAAAGGCTTACATTTTCCAATACAAACTATTTAATTCAAGAAACTTACTAGGCAAAATAGTCTTATAGCGATTTTTAGTTCCATGACGTGGAATGTCAATTTCTTTGGGATCCACAAAGTTCATTGGAATTTCCTGCAAAAATAAATGAGATCAAATTAGTATATCTAATGCTGCCACAAAGAAAATCTTCACAGCGGGCCATCTGAACCAGAACGCTATTGCACTTCAAAGTCATTTATAAAGCAACAGATTCCCACCTTTGGTTGACCAACACCCTTCCTTTCATAAACACACCAACTGCATCCTGACAGGCTGACTCTAAGAAACAGCTCTCCAAGTCAGAAAGTTTTGTTTATATGCAGCTATATAAAACTTTAGTTCGATTTCAAGATTCCTCTTCTGAAATACTCACTGGAGATATATAAACTGGCAGCTAAGGCACTGATTTTTTTTTTAACAGTGTATTCAAAATTTGTCAAATTTTTATGTATGACCAATGCCAAAAATTTCACTCTGATGGGTTCTCATTTAACATTAATCATGACTCTTTTTTTTTTTAAAGATTTATTTATTTATGCATATAAGCACTGGGGCACAGGCCAGAGGTGTGGGGGGGTGAGAGGATTCACCACAGAGAGCGGGGAGC
>JAGFMF010011752.1:8873094-8887847 GCA_019455555.1 Galemys pyrenaicus
CGCCCTGGCCGGCAGCAGGGATCGAACTCGTGCTGCAGTGGCTGCGATTTGCTTCGTAGTGCGTTGCTTAACCCACTGCGCCACCAGGGGAGGCCCAATCATGACTCTTTTAAGGTTATTAAATCTTCCCTCTCCAAGTGGTAAATAGAAAGGAAAGTTTGTTGTTGCTTTGAGTGATGTTGATATGATTTTTTGTATTAATGGTCTGTGATTATATTGTTCCCTTTATGGTTGTAAAAGCATGTTTAATGAAGGGCATCCCGATACTATTTTCTCCCACCTAACAAGGATGTGAATATTCTTACTTAGTCAGAATATATCCCATACCACTAATGGCTGGAGAGAGCACAATTATAGCAGAAGTAACTCTAGGGAAGTGCATTAGGTATAAAAGGTGAGTCCCTCCCCAACCCCAGGCTGGGACACAGGAAACACTAAGCAGTCTTCTTAAAGGCCCACACAGATTTAAGGATTTGACTATATCAAATAGTATGTTTTTTTAATTTAAAATTTTGCAAAGAATTGCTTAGATGAGGTTAATATGAAATAAAATAACTTTTATCCTTAGACATTGCAAATATTTTTGTTACTCAAACTTTCTCCAATGGAAAATAGAACTTCATAGCTTCCTATTTAATGAAGTGAAAGAAATTGTTTACAAATGATTCAAATGGTCCCAGTTTATAATCAATCTGAAAATTTGAGAAGAAGAGTCAGACAAATTTTAGATTTGGTCTGCAATGTAGCTTATTTTTCTTAAACTTGCATTATTTTAGATATTTAAGATATTCCTTTCCGCTCTCTGCTCCAATGAAATATTCCAAATTCTCAGGTTCAATTTACTAATATAAGCAAAACTGTTGAATTGTTCAATATAAACCATGTATTCATTGGTAATTTCAAACAGATTAATCTGTGTTGTGAAAGTCATGACATATGTAATATCTTTATTTTTCTCTGCTTCTTTCTGCTCTGTCACACACACACTGGCAATTTGTCATCTTCAGCATTATCTTTCTCTTTGGTACTTCTTGTTGGCCTCATTGCTCCTGACAGGGAAGTAGACTGGTTAGGGCTTATCTCATAAAGCAAAGAGCTATCTGTAGTTTTAGGAAAAAAAAAAACCCAAAAAAACAAAACTAGGTGTGCCTTTGACTGTGTGATAGCTGGCCATTTCTTTGATCTGTTATCTTCCTCATATACTGAAAACTCTCTCATTTTCTTCACACTGAAAAAAAGACACACTATACCATCTAATTAAAACAATGGTATACATGTAATTTATTTTGTACATAATAACTGCTGATGAAACTACTAGATCAACCCATGCTGGACTTTTCACCACCAGGGTGGTTGTAAATAACTTAGCTGACCCTAGAACAGTCAGTTTATTATGCTCAATGTATTTGACTTAGGATGAATACCTGATTTATAATGTGAGATAGTCTAAAAAAGGATATTCCTTATAGGCAACAATTAGACCTAAGGAGGTTTCATCTGTCTCCCTATTCTCTGGACAAAGCAGTGTTTTCATGCATTTAGCTATCATAAGCAATAATGACAAATAACCATGATTTTTAGCTGAAACTCACTCTCTTTTTTAAACTATACTTGGTTTTCTTCCTATGTTTTTGATTTAGTTAAGGTGCACTTTATTTCATTAAATAGCTAAAAAAAAAAAAGGAAAAGAAAAAAACAAAGCAAACAACTAGGGTATCATCCCTAGTTCTTCCTTTTTTATGTATGCTTTACCTAATAAACCCCCCCCTTGTCGATTCCATTGTATCCTCCCCATTTTCACTGCTGCTATCTTACTTTAGACCACCAGCACAGTTCCACAGAACTATCCCCAGAACCTCTGTAGTACACTTTTTTCGTGCTAACTCCCTAGAGATAGAGTGATCTTTTTAGAATACAAGATAAAATTGAACACTCACAGTTATAGTAAGACTCAGATTTTTTTATATCTCTGAGGTTCAACAGTTGCCACTTCCCATCTAAATTTCAATGGATCAGTCAAACTGAACAATTTAATGCCCCAAACAGAGACAGCAAAGGTGTTCCTTTTTACTGTAATGTCTCTTCTCTACTCAACTTCTTTTCTTGCCACGTCTTTGCCTGGCTCTCTCTTACATACTTGGCCTGAATTTATCTATTATCTTCCATTTTGACTACTTATCTATCAATAGTTGGAGGGTGGGTCTAAAAACAGTGCACCCACGCTGATGACCTACAGTCATTTGTTTATTATTAGCTGCTGGAGGGGAGCACAGGGTCATTTTAGTATGAGCCTCTAGTTCTTGGTAATCAAAATACCGATTGAAGAGTGAATCATATATAGCAGGCTCACCATGAATTCACTTTGGAGTAAATGTGAACTTGCCACGACGTCCCTCAGCTGTGACCTTGTGAGAATTCGGCTTGCTGACTGCAGATACTCCATTGCTACTTTCTCCCGGGGCGTTGGTATAGCCACAAAGGGTTCAACATTCCCCAAGCTAGTCATGTCCAATGTAAGAGATACGTTGGACCCTCGTCTATATTGGAGAAGAATGGTATAAGGTTTAAATGCTACATAAATTATTTTGATCACACATATTCATGTTTCTTTAAATAAACACAATTCAATGAATACTTTCACAGAAATAAGGCACAGATATCAATTTTTCTTACTGTAATACAATTGACTATAGCAACTACTCAGTTTCTTTCTAGGAAATTGGCAATGTTGTTAGAAATCTGAATTGAGAAAGTGAATTGTAATTTATTAATAAATATATGTGTTATAGAAATAACAGAATACCTAATAATATTAAGTGAAAATTTAGGAAAAGTAAATATCACATTTGATTGAGAAATAAGATGTGACATAAACTGTCTTTATTTACATGTGTATATATAGGAGTCTAGCAAGTTCAGAGGGAAAAACAATTCAGCTCAAATAATTGTCCTTAAAATAGAACTTAGAAGATTAAAAATGTCTATCTTTTAAAACTTTCAAGTGAATCTCTAGTTATCTTTTGTATCCTTCACTTCTATATGAATGTGTATATGATTGTATTTGCTTGTATTTATTTAAGTCTGTGATAAATTGACAAGGTACTAAATGCACCACTCTACTGAGTTACAATTTCTATTTCTTCTGTAATTTTCTTCCTTTTGTTGGGAGGCAAAGCGAGGTTCCTTCAACTCATAAAGGCCCTAGTGTCTGGGTTAGAAAGTGTGAGTATCTTACAGGTAGCATTAGCTGTGCGGAACCAGGGAGTAACTATAAAATTGCATGTGCAAGACTGAGGGTCAATGTCAGAGATTTTATTCACGAAATTTTTTAAACTGAAAGGGGCCTCAGGTATGTGTTAGGTGATCAAGCATGGCGCCAAGTGGTTGGTGCCCCAAAGAAATGGAGAACAGGAGAAACAGGTCAAAACAAAAGTGAGTAAAGATTGTATGAATAGATATGTATCTAGCCCTGCAAATTATTTCCTTTGAATGGTATTTTGCATGCTTATTATGGAGTAATACATCAGGAAATATTTGACTAGTGCTTCATTTTAAACAGTGGAATATTATTAGAACATACCAGAAAAGGGCCATTAAACAAAATATATCACTTGTTTACTTCCGTAAATCACCCTCTGGTTGCAGCTTTGGTACCATTCTGTAGTTTAAATATAATGCCATTTTTGTTTATGTTTAAATGGTCTATACTTGAAGTTTTAATTATATGGTAATTTAAGTGTTTGCCAATTTATTTTCTGTATTATTTCTAGTTACATTATATGAAGATCAGAAAATGGCTGGAGTTCTAATATTTGCAATGTTTTGATTCTTTCTTTGAGACCAATGATACACTTTTCTAAATATTTTATAGATACTCTTTCTGACAACTAGTTTGATTATTTATCTACTTATATGTTATCTTATTGCTATTATATATTATTAAAGGTATAATTGCAATCTGTTTTTTCCTAACCTTTTTCCTGCTCTCATCAAAGCCTGAGATAGGATTGTATCTTCCACCTCAAAATTGGTTCATTATTTTTCCTTAGATTTCTTATGGTATTTACTTTATATATTTCTGCTATTATATTATTTAGAGAGATGCAAAATTATATCATCATTATAAATTTTATTAATATTAAATACTTTCCCACTACTTTTATATCTGACTTCATATCTAACTTTTCAAAACTAATATTGACATACCTGATGTACATTCCTTGCATGTTCTTGAAAAATGTTTTCTAGTTCCGATTATTTTTAATGCTTTTGGGTTGCTATGTTAGGGATCATGGAATAGTATTCAGGATATCCAATAAAATACCACCCACCTGGTAGAAGAATGCTTGCCTCCTTCTTTTATTCATTTATTATTGTTTTAGTGGTTATTGACAGGGTTTCTATATTTCTGAGTTGGAGGGAATGATTTGAAGAGAAATAAAGAACAGTTCTACTTTTAGACCAAGAATTTTAACTTTTTTTTGGTAAAAGCAGTTTTTTAAATTTTCTCAATCCAGTTCTGGTCTTCAAATTGGCAGACATTCCTTCCTGACTCTGATAATAGGATATATCTATTGGTCTTAGTTTCAAGCATATTTGTGAGAATTCATTTTTTGTTGGCTTCATAGAAATCTTAATTAAAAAATTGAGAGTGGCTACTCAACAAACTGCAAATCAGATGCTCTTTTAAAACATGATTCTACTCAGTCCCTTTGCAGCCCCAAGGACAAAGTCTCTGCAGTCTGTCTATTGATGATATGCATGGTTTAACAGCAGGCCAGTCTCCTCCCTCTGGAGGGCTAAGAGTGATGTCTGAAGTATGTGATGTTTGTGTTAGGCATTTACAGTAATATCTTAGTAGCTAACTTTTTGGTAGATGGTTATTTCAGAGAAAGAAACTGTCAGGAGGAAAAATGCAGGAGCAGGAAATGATTAAGCATTTTTGAGAAACAGCAGCAGATAAACTGTTGAGCTAGAGATCAGTTGTACAAAAATGTATTTTGGAATGGGGTGGGGGGCAGCTTATATAAGAACAATGAGAGGGAATCAATAGTCATAGAAACTACAAGACTATAAAAAGGCCTGCCCAGGTCCAGAAAAGGGAGAATTTAAAACATCAAGTTACATTCACTTCTATCCTGTCTTCCCACAGAAAACCCTGCCTCATCATAGGGATTTCAAAGGAAGGAAGAAAGGAAACCAATATTTATTAAACATCTATTATTTGCCAAGCACTGTTCCAAGCACTTTCACATATGGTATCTCAATCTTCATGACAGCTTTCTGAGGTATGACTTTCCCCAATTTTATAGACATGAAATAACTAATTTAGGAAACAATAGTGGAACAAGATTTAATCCAATTTAGAATATATGACTCAAGCTCTTTCTGCTTTGCTATCCAAAAGCGCAGCATGGTAGGCAGATTACCTTAAACTATGCAGAGTCAATTGTTGGGAGGAAGGTGAAGATCACTGAAGAGTAATATATACTCTTCATATATAGTTTTCAGGGTACAAATTCTATCTTTGCAGTCATTCTTGTCAGGGGTTCAAATCCTGCCTCTCATGGCCTTTCCTCAGAATACTTAGCTTCATTGCATTGCAATTTCCTTCTCTTTTGTAAAACAAATAATTCAGTGAATCTAATTCAGAGGGTTATTGTAAGGACTAATCAGATAATATATGTAAACTGCCTTTATAAAAGTGATGCCTGACTGATATTAAATTTGGGTTATAATGAATAGGGGTCTACACAACTCTCACCATCTGCTTCTTTGAGAAATCTATTTTAAGAGATATTCACAAAAACTCAAGAATTGCTTACACTCAGATGAACTTTAATATTTTGAAATCAATGGATAGAATCTACATGCTTGTCACAAAAGAAAAATACATCCTTCTTGATAACCTATTTATCTTAAAATTTCCTTTTACTATGGCCAATCCATTTCCGCTGAACCCTAAGCAATTCCAGAACACTTCACCTAACACCTCAGACAATGTCTCAGGGATCAATTATGGAGTTAAACTCAACATGGGCTGTTGACCTTACAGAGAGCATTTTCCACAAAACATCCCTTATCATTGTGAAGTGTGCAGCTGTCCTGGCAGTGAAATATTGTCATAGGATGTCATTAACTTGGGAGTCTCTGCTTTTGTTAATTCTTATTTTTAAGAAGCAAATGGTATTTATGTTAACAGAAATACAGTGGAATTAGGAAATCTAATCAGTAGAATCAACTTAAAAACCTGAATCCTTCTTGGTCATGTCTTATGCTTGGCGAGAACATGCAATGGTATCCTTTGAATTTCCTCCCTCTTATTTATTTTTGGTGCTACAGTGGGAGTTTGATAAAGCAATTTATTATGTTCCCTCTTGTCCAACAGCAATCATGAGGCATTAAAAACCATCTAAACAGTTTGTCCATTTTGTCATTATAAAAATAACAAGTGTTCAATACAGAAAATTAAAAAGTTCAGAGTTTTTAAAAAAGAGTTGAAATTAGACTCGAAAAAGCATTACAGGTATTAAAATGACTTTTGAATTGTGCTATTTTCTAGGCAGCAGTGATAGTGCATTATTGTTTTGAGTTTTTTCTTTGGTTAGAGATGAGGATAAATGTAATTCCATATGATTATTTTTTACTTAAAGAGAATGTCTGTTCATGTTCTTTCCTTCAACTGATATTATGGCATTCAGGTATTTACTACTGATTACTATGATGTATAAGATATTAATTATTTTTCAGCAATTTTTGTTGGCTTAAAACATTGAGGATTTTTAATGTCATGTTTATATGCAATCAAACATATTAATTTTTTTATGGTTTCTTACATCGCTTCAATATATAAACATTCTCCTGGAATTTTAGATTTTTAAAAAGATAATCTTTTAATATATTTGTAATTATTTTAGAGTAAGGTAAAGCTTATTTTCTTCAAGTATGTTATTAAATTTCTAATACAATTAACTTCTCGATTTAGAGAAAGGGCATGTTTTCTGAATGTGGAAATATTAGATTTTAATTAGCTAACATTGACCAGTGATCTGGTTTAACATCAGTTTCTTGAACTGAGGGGGTGTGAATTTGCTGAGACATTTCAAAAGAAAAAAAAACAACAACAACAAACCATAAGAAGTGAAGAGAAAATTGAAATTAACATGCAGAAAGAAAATTTAAAGGACTTAGAAAAAAATCAACAGAAATAATAGAAGGAGACCTGGACTTTTAATAATAACAGAACATGGAAAATTAAGAACACAAACTCCTATTTAAACCTGCTTCTCTTTAGTTCTGTAACTGTGGACAAACTGTTTAGATATTTTTTAATGCCTCATGATTGCTGTTGGACAAAAGGGAACATAATAAAATGCTTTATCAAACTCCCACTGTAGCTCCAATTATTATTTATGCCAAAAATAAATAAGAGGGAGGAAATTCAAAAGATACCATTGCAAACAATTGAAGGAAAAAGCAAATTCTTAAGGAAAGGTAAAAGGAATGCAATAAACAGCATGTTAATTACAATTAAGTAAAAGGAAAACATGTATAAATATTATGGGCCGGGATCACACATCCATTTCAGCAAGGGAATATAAACAACTCTGATGAAATTGTTCAATTCCGTATCACTGATGAAGAGATGGGAAGAAATTCAGCTAAACATACAAGAATGCTAGAATTGAGTTGGAATAACATAGAAAGCAGGCATTTAGTCTTCTGGTAGTTGGGGTTATGTGCTGAATTTTGGAAGCTGGATTTAGACAGAAGGACAACTGTTTCCAGCATGGAGGCTTTGAGGGCTGTCTGATGCTCAGATACTGATACTAAGTCCTTAATAAGTCTTTTTGCAGTAACTTTGCCCCTGAGAACAGTCAGTCAAAAAGCCTAGCTCCTCCTTTAACACCTAACAAAGTGTGGAAATGGGAGTAAAGAACAAAATGAACAAATGATCATTTTGCCTGTGGTTCAGGAAGATGTACTTCTGAAACTACCGGATTATGAAATTATTTCAATGGGAAATGGGTAGCTGCTTATCTTGAAGTACTTGAAATAAGAACGGAAAAATATGCATCTGGAGATTTGTAAGAAGAATTTAGAACAGAATGAAGGCAGATTTGATCTTTGAGAGTTTCTCCAATCAATTATTGTATTTTGTTCTGTAAAAAAAAATACAGAACTTTTGTTCAGAGCTGTCTTTAGTGGTACACACTTTTAATCCTGCATGGTGAGAAGAAAGACTTTAATATTGACATCCTCACTCCAATTTTCTGTCTTTGTGTGTTATGATTATAATGAGCACAAATCTGGCAATCTTGACTGGATTCCTGCTGGGGAGCTTAATACTCCCCCCAAAAACCTTGATACTTATTATTAAATTGTGTTCATTCAATTTGTTCAAATATTTAGTTTTTAGGAGTCATCTAGTTAAAAAGAAAAACAGAGGAATAAAAAAAAATTCTTTTTCGTTTGAGTAACAAAGGAGAGGTAGAATGCCAAGCTTTGTGTGAACTGCCTGACCTCTACAGTTCTTGAAATTCCAGATTCTGTGACTTTTAAGTCCCAAGGATAATGGTTTGTAATGAATGGTTTGCTGTTTCTCTCCATCTCTTTACCTTCAAAAAAATTATATATAGTACTAATCCGCTTCCTAGATCCCTTGACAGTTGAGAGTGTGCTAGGAAAGTTAAATTGTAACCTAAATTCAAGGCTCTTGAAAGTTGAATGTGATATGGTTACTAATATCCAGAAGCCAAAATAAATGAATAGATATTACAACCACATATAGTAGAATTTCCCAAAGAAAAACCTGTAGGGAAGAAAAATGAAAGTTATACCAGGCATGAGTCCAGGAAGGTGATAAACATATTATACTCTAATGTAAAAGAAAATCTTATAGAGAACATTCTGGCATGGGAAATGATTGATTCCCCAACAAGAGTTCCTACCTTACTAGGCAGAATGATCCTTTCCCTTTTTAATGATTATATAAAGATTATTTGAATTTCTACAATGATATTTGTCCCTTTATAAATGTACAGGACAAACAACAAGAAAGGTCAAAGACAAACCAAAGGGATCATTCGGGTGGGGGTGGGGGTAGAGACTTGGGATGAGGGCAGAAAGAGCACAAGGGACTGAGGTGATGGTGCACGGGTGAAACGGTGGTGGGAACTCCATGGGGACTACAAATGATGTCAAATACAATTAAATAAATCTAAAAATAAATAAATGTACAGGACAAAGCAAATTTAAAAAATTAAAAATTAAAACAATCATTTGAAAAACCATAAATTAAACAAGTTAACATTGTCCTTTGAGCATTGACCTTAAAATGTGAGTTTAAATCAATGGTCTGCACTTCACCTAAATTCTTCCAGCTTCGGACCACTTAATCTGCAGATGGGGCAAATAATAAAACTCACAGGGTTGACTCACATTATAAAAGTCAAAGAAGCAAAAATATGTGAACATTTCTAGCCTAATATAACACAATATGTCATATAACATGTGAATGATTATACTAATTTGTAATTATCATGCAGTGATTCTGACTGTACTTCAGGCTCACGTGGCTATGTGGGAGCTCCCTGGCGTGTGCAGTGATGTGTATTTGAAGAATGCAAGATGCACAAAGTGGTAAGTGATGAAGTGTTAAAGATGCAAAGTCAGTGGTCAAACAAGTTTGGACTATTTTTCATACCTCAAACCCTTACCATTCTTATCTCATATCCTTAAAATTAGTATTGTTTCAGATTCAAAAATAGAGGATATTTACTATAGAAAAACTAAAACTATACAAAATGAAAAGAGAAAAATATGCTACCAACTCTTAGAGTAACTGCTAATAACATTTTAAGCGTATGCCCATTAAGTCTTGTTCTGCACATCTATATATAAGTATGATAAAATATGGCTTTTTACTCCACATTTTTTTATGGCTTGCTTTTTACTTAAATAGATCATGTATGTCTTTTTGTGTCTTTAAATTCATTGAAACACTACTTTCAAACAGATTATTGTATTCTATTGTATGAATATGCCACAGTTTAGATTGACCAAGGCCTTATTTTCAGAAACTAAGTTGTTTTCAGTTTTTCATCATCATGGGCAGGACTGAAAACGAATGTCCTTGCATCTAAATTTTGTGCATTTCCATGCTTATTTTTACATCAAGAGTTTTAAAAATTAACTCAAATCTCCAAGTTTGGAGAGTTCCCTGGACATGCAGCGTAGAAGAGCATGAAGACGGACTCTTGAACTACCTCTGACTCTTTTATCTTTTGTTCGGATCTTTGCTATAATTCCTTAGCAAGCATTCCTAACTGTAAAACCTCCTAGTCCAAAGTTTCCTGTCAGATTTTACCAGAGTGATGTTAGAACATTGAAAATATGATCATAAAAAAACCCCATAAACATCTGCCCTTGCACATAGATGCTTTCTCATCTATTCTCTAGTCTCATCTCCCATCACACTCTTATCCAGATCTCTGTTCTAGATTATGGTTTAATAAACCTGCCACTGAGACTTTCCATGATTGAAATGAACTAGCCTCAGCTCTTTCAGATCCACCTGCAAGTTTCCTCTGAAACCTCTTAACAGTTTTACCAATATGTCTTCAATATATCATATTCACTGGAAATGATTTACCCCAAGGTGTGAGGGCAAAGACTGACTTTAATCCTCTCTCTGCCTCCAGTGCTGAACCCAGGAAAAATAATGTTTTTGGTATATGCATGTATGAAGAGTTGCAAAGAAATTGGTTAGGGTGTAATTACTGTGTTAACATGTGTTTTTCAAATTCTTCTGAAAATGTGGACACTGAGTCATGGAGGACAGGAGTTTGACGTTTTAGAATGAGAAATGCAATAAATGTTACAGTTGATATTTAATTGATTCTTGTTTAAATCAATGAAGTTTGAGCATTAACATCCCAAAAGGTATGGTAATTTTGTTCATAAAAAAGAAAAAAATGTAGTGCTTTGTCTTGTAACCGAGCATGATTAATTTTTACTCTTTTTTTGGCACTGGGTATTGTTTTGACTGTCACTCATGGTGAGGAGGCTGTTTCCCTTTTAACAAAAGAAAAAAATGATGGTAGTTCTAATTTTAGTTCTCCAGTTTAGTTTTTCCAAGTTCATATGATTAGTTAAGAAAAAGATGATGCTGAGGAAATATTACTAAGTCTCAATGAATAAACCATTTTTTTCTAAAATGAAAATTCTCTGAATTTTAGCTCACCAGATATTTTCTAAGTACCACTATACAACTAATAACTCCCTATCTCATTAAACAATTACAAAAGAACTCTTTTAGTACCAAGCATTATTGCTAAATTGAATATATTAGTTTATTTTCAAGATCACAAATGACAGACATGATTACAATGACATACAGAGCTCAGCTAAAATGTGAATCATAAAAAAATAGAGGCCTCAGTTTCTTCAGGTTTTTTTAATTACAACATTTGGTTATGTAAGGTATGTTTCAAAAACTGAATTCTGCAATTTTAGTTTAAGATCACTTATTTGGAAGAACAATTTCATACTTCTGTTTTATAATATGAAATATAGCAATAAAGCAGCACAACTGATGTAGTGATAAATCTTTATGTAAGAGTGCTTAATGGCAAAATCATAGCAGCACCATAAGTAGGTATTTTTGAAAACCTTTGCCTGTAGCTAGAGCTGAAAGCACACCCCAGGAGTTAATCACTGAAAGGACAAGCTTTGACTACTTGGAGGATTCTGCTTAGTAGCAGCATCTTATATGACTTTTTCTTCCTTAAAAATTCAGATAGGTTGGTAAACATTTTCTTCTTGCCCCTGCACAGATATTCAGGCCTGGTGGGCATATTCGTGTGAGAGCAAACAGCCACCTTGGAAGTCCTAGCGTTTGGAACTGTGTTGGCACAATTGGGAACGAAACAAGAACTTTGGAAATAGAGTTGACCAAGCATTTGCTCTTTATATTTGCAACTTAATGCAGCTACAGACATACTGAAAGTATTCTGTAATTAGAATCTCAACCAAGCTTCTGGAAAGTAGCCGGTTTGACTTGGAATTTTGTAAGCAGCCAATTGAAAGCTAGATTTAGATATGGTTAAGTGAATGCTTCAGAATCAAATGGCATAATCTGAAACAAGGATCAGACATTTAAACCTACAGTTAAACCTATAGCTCTGACATGCCCAAGCAGTTTCACTCCTTGGTATCTATCTAAGAGAAATGGGAACATACATTCACATGAAAATTTGCATGTGGATGTTTATAGCAACAATATTGATGGTAGTTGACAGTGGAAACAATCAAAATGTTGATCAGCTCTAGCTGCAATCAAAGCTATCAAAGGTTTATCTACCGATGAACAGTGTATATAAAATGTGCTACATACTTAGATCAGCCACTAAGAGAATGATGTACTGATGAAGTTACCACATAAATGAACCTGGAAAACATTTTTTTAAGTGAAGGAAACCAGGCACTGAAGGTTCTATATTTTTATGATTGCATTTATATGAAAAGCCCAGAATAGGTAAATCTGTAACTTGTAGTGATAGGAACCCAGTTGGTAGTTGAGCCATAGGAACTGGGAAGAAAGTTCTAAGGGGTGTGAGATTTCTTTTTGAGGTGATGAAAATGTCCTGGAATTTGAGGGCTATAGAAAAAAATTTTTCAGGACCTTATGATGAATTTTGTTATAATTTTTATCATAGCATCATTATAATGATAAAAATGTCTATTTGTGAAAAGTTTAATAAAAGTCTTATTGTTGCAAAAAGGAAGATGGAAAGACAGAACTTAGACAAATAGGATGAGGAAAAGAGAAAATAAGGAAAGAAAAAGAAAGGAGGGTGGGAGGGAGAGAGAGAGAAGTAAAGAATGAAATAAGGAGGGGGAGGGAGGAAAGGAGAGAGGGAGGAGGGTAAGAAGGAAAGAAGGAAGGAAGGGAGGCATTGAGGGAAGGAGGAAGGGAGGGAGGAGGAAGGACAGGCACTGAGAACATTCCCTGGAGAGGCTGCTTTAAATGGCAGGAGTGACAAATCCTCTGCAATGGATAAATACTCCTATGGACAGTGTCCATCTGATTATTTGTGCTACTGGGATAATTCTGTAGTTAGCATGTGTATGTGTTTACATACACAATAAAACTTTAGAGTATGGTATCATGTAAAACAAGAGCAGAGTCACTCAGTAGATTCTCACCATAGCTTCATGAATGAAAGTACAGGACCATCTTTATACAGTGCGAGACCCCTCACCTGTGTGTGGCTCTGCTGGTTCAGCCACAGGTGGCAGATTTTCTAGCAGATGGAACTGTGGTAATATATTTCAAATGTATCTCTGAGTTGTGATGCCTTTCATTGCTTTTGCCTTCAGGGCATATTTTACAGTATTTTTTTGAATTAGGTATTAAATTTAAAAAATATTTCTTTTAATACATATACACTCCAGGAATTTAATAAGGTTGCTTTCTTGTCCCCTAAGAGCTTATCTGGAACCTCTGTTTGTTATAGGTTTGCACTCACATTTCAAATTTCCTCATAACCACCCCCTCTGGGTAAAGGGTGGGGGAATTTGCAGGAAAAAAAAAGGAAAGAAGAAAAGAAAAAGTTGAGATTTTCACTGAAGACCCTCTTACTGAGGCAAGAATTCTTGGCTCAGTGTCTGCATCCCACTCCCAACCCCAGGATGGGAAGGGCCTTGTGCCTGTGAGTTTCATAATGTTGAAATAATGTCAATAATGTAAGTGCTGAAAGTGTCGATGATGGTGGCAGAAAACATTTTTTAAGCTAAGCCTGCAAGAAGTGGTTCCCTTGCATTATCTCCTACTGTGATTATTTCCATTTTGTGAGTGGGAAAGTTAAAGACGTCAGTAATTTACCAACATAGATACAGTAGGTGTGTGAATCACAGATATCAACAATTTCTTTGATCTCATTCTTAACTGCAGTCAACTTCATTCTACAGCAAACTTTGTGTGTCTAGTATTTTCTAGAAACCATAGTAAGCCCTGCAGAGAGGATGCCAGAGTTAATATGACATGGCCTCTGATCTTGAGGACTTTATGGATTATGAAGAAAGAAACTTATATAGAAGATTTGGATATTTTGTAGCCTGCTATGGAACAGAGTCATGTAGGAAGTTACAGAGGTAGAGATTATTTGTTTTTAAGAGCATATTTCTTTTTTTAAAAAGATTTATTTATTTATGTGTACAAGAGCTGGGTTTTAGGCCAGAGTCACAGGAGGTGAGAAGATTCACCAGAAACAGAGTGGGAATAGCTGTTCTATCAAAATATTGACCAAAATACACTGCTGAGGGGAGGAGCAGGTGAGGCAGGCGAGGTCTGCTGCACCATGTGGGTCCCCTCCCTGGGCGGGGATTGAACTCCCGCTGCTGTGCTGCAGATGCTTCACAGTGTGGTGCTCAGCCCACTGTGCCACCAAGGAGGCCCAAGAGCACATTTCTTTATATCATATCCTTGAAATTACTTTTCATCGTTGGAGAGGAAAATTCATAAAATCCATATTCACAAAGAAAATTTTCATATTTATTGAAAGAATTTGGTATTTTTTAAAAGTAAATTTAGTATCTGTCTGAAAGCTTCTAGAAGTCCTCAGTTGTTTGATGTAAGAAGCAAGTATCTTGTAGTGAAAGAGAGGATAAACAGGTGGGACTACATCAAACTTAAAAGCTTCTGTTCAGCAAAGGACACATTAGCCAAAACAAAGCGACAACCCACCAAC
>JAGFMF010011752.1:8894518-8937347 GCA_019455555.1 Galemys pyrenaicus
CTGAGGGGAGCAGCGGGCACAGCAGGAGAGGTCTGCCGCACCATGTGGGTCCCCCCCCTGGCCGGCAGCAGAGATCGAACTCGTGCTGCAGTGGCTGCGATTTGCTTCATAGTGCGTTGCTTAACCCACTGCGCCACCAGGGGAGGCCCAGTACTGCAAGTCTTAATACTGGTTGTTATACTTCTAAGAAAGACCCGTAAAAATACTTGATGGTCCACTACTTTATACAGAAACACAAACCCTTTTTAATTTATATCATTTTAGGTTGAATATTTGGTAGTGTAGGGTCAGTTCCCCAAAAGGGTCAGATAAGCTTCTCTCAGTGAGCCCAGAATAGCCTCTTGTCACTTTGGTGTGGGAACCAGAGGTCAGTGGAGACTCGTGAGCTTCAATGGGGAGATTTTTACTTACAGAATACAGATTATTTTGAGTTGAGGGAAGAGAGGGCCCTGATGGTTAGGAGAAGCTTCTATCCTTGCCTAAGTCCTTTGCCCTGCATGGAAGAAGAGATCACCACATTCTAAGCTGTTGCCATTTCCCTAATGAAAGAAGCAAGCAGCAAGCTCTGCTCCCCCTTTCATGACCTGGAAGAATATAGTTTTGGGGGAACTCATTCAGAGTAAGTTTAGTTGTGAACGTCTTCTCTGCCAAAGAATCTCCTCTTTGCTCTCAGAGTATGGAAGAAGTCACCCCTTCTGTCTCATGTGAAGTTTCCCCCCCTCTCTTCTTGGCACCTCTAGTCCCTAATAGAAGATAAATATCCCTGATATGCTCTATTATCCTTTGGAATTTATTATTATGTAAGTTCTCCATACCTATGCTATTAAATAGAATTTTTTCTTTGCTCAACTATCTGATGCTATTTATTTTTATTTTCATTTATTTTTTTAAGATTTATTTTTATACACACAAGAACTATAGTGTAGGCCAGAGGTGTGGGGGATGAGAGATTCATCACAGACAGTGGGGAGCAGAACAGGCAGATGTACAGAAATACACTGCTGAAGGGAGCAGTGGGCAGGACAGGAGAGGTCTGCTGCGCCATGTGGGTCAGCTCCCTGGCTGGGGATCGAACTCGCGCCGCAGTGACTGGTGACAGATAGCTTGAAAGCACTGATATTCCCTGTGCCACCAGGGAGGCCCATAATACTATCTTGATTACTTGTTGGGTTCATAAAGAACCTAGAGGGGTGTGGAATTTCTCCCTGTATCTGGCAGTAGAGTAATTTGAAAGGTTGGATGTTACATAAATTCCTTGTTTTTCACGTGAAGAAAATCATTCATCTAAAAAGTTTTTGACCATTTAAAAACGTATAAAATGTGTTAAACACATACAGGAAATACAATTAAAACGATAAAATACTAGGACACATACTTGGGTAGGTTGAAACATGTATAACCATTTGCATCTATCTAAAATAAAACAATTGCAAATGTTTGAGATAAAAACAATTTGAAGAAAAGTTCATCGAACTTATTAAACTTGCATTTGTCTGAATTATCAATTAGTGCATGCATCTTCCACCACCAATTCTCCATGCCAAATGAGGCCATACATAGAACCTTGAATGAGATAAAAATGAGGTGCTTGAGACAATCAGTGTAAACAGATGAAGTTCATTACCTAAATGCTACTGACCGTTCTTGGAGTTCAGGCCTTCACCTAACAAATTCCAAAAGTTCTTCAGACCTCAGCAAGTAAAATACACTACGGAAATCGTTTTTGACAAGAACTCTTGGGCTAAGCTTTAAGTAATCAGTATCTGGTTAGGACAGGAATCACCCAGTATCCTGTGGAGGAAAGCAGCTGACACGAGGGCCACTGCAGCTTTCCCTCCTATAATCATGCTTTCTAATGTACTGCCAATTCGCTCCCGGGCTGTCCTCGATAAGGCTTGCAGCATTACGGGAACCCAGGCTCATGAATGCAAACTTTGCACGGCTCCCTGCCCCCATCTTTTCCTGCATGTCGTGCCTACAGTGAAATTGTGCTTTATCACAGAAATTCCTTTTAAATACAAATCCTAATACAACTTATAAAACTCCCTGAGTAAATTGCGTTATGGTTTTGTTGAGGGGAGCAGGTGGGGCCACAAGAGTGATTTTTAGCAGTAAAAATTGCCAAGAATTAACGAATGGCCCCCACCCCCCCACACACACTCCGATCCTGTTGTTCTGTATACCACAAATCTTTATCATTGCCAGCAAAGAAGAAACAAAAGTCCTTCTAATTTATATCAAGTGGTGTGCAGGGTTTTTAGGGACCCTGAATGCCATATCTGGGTAGCCCTGCTGAGCACTTTTGCTCTTCAAACAAACCCAGAATGCCTGGGTGGGTAGGGGTGGGTGGGTGCGCTGGCTTCTATAGGTGATAAGGAGCTTCTGCAAGAAAAGTTTCTGCTACACACTGTCAGCCCTAAAATCCTTAGATGGCTCTCTCCTTGTTTATTTAATTTGACTTTAAATGCAACAAATATCTCAAGCAGGATTTTAAGGACAGAGAAATAGGCTGCTTAAATGTCCTTCAAACAAAAGCAAAAGCCCGACCAGCTGCAGACCTGGACTTTATTCTCCCTGTTAGTGGCGCACTGGTGCCATCTAGAGGTGGAAGGCAGCACTGCCGGCTCTTTACGGGCATGGATTTCTAAGGGTCAGGCTGTACACGTAATTCTATTAATTCTATTTTAGGATGTTTCTAGTCCTCCACTGACAACATTGATCACAGCCTGATTACCAATACAGAAAAGGTGAAAAAAGAATTATGGCAATCATCCTTTCAATAGGCTTTGGTGGCACACAAACCTGTGCTCATCTCTGCAGCTTATGGACTCTACCCTGTACTTAAATGTCTATGTCTTAGTTTCCTCAGCATTAAACTTGAGATTATAACCTCTAACTCCCTGTAGTGGTTGTGAGGAATAATCCTATTCTGTAGCTGTACTGCATCGTGAACATTACCTTGGCATGTAGCAACTGTTGAACAAAAGTCAGAAACATACAAAGCTCTGAGAGTTTCTTCTTCCTTGTACAGAGGGTAGTTATCCCAGGGTATTTTTTATTCAGTGTTAACACTTGCCCTTGGTATATTATTCTATATTTAATTTGCCCTGGGGCTATTACTCTATATTTAAATAGCCCCCCAAAATGATTTATGCCCAAACCCCCTTTAGCTTTGCCCCACCAACCTTTTCTATCAGGGTCAGAGTGAAGCTCGGGTTTGGTTCATGGCCAGGTAAGGTGTGCCTCCTCAGAGGGGCTCCATGAGAGCAGTGCTTTCTGTCCTGAGGATGCTTAAAGAGCACGCATGTGTTGTATAAACAAAATCTTCCAGAAAAACGCATTTGCCATACATCCGCAAAAGAAAAACCTTGCAGCCATGTGCCCATTGCTATTTCTATTGCTTGCCACCCAGCAAAGGCTCTTATTTGTGGACACTCCCACCCAGTGTCCTAGAACCCCCGGCCTAGTAGGTTAGAAGTGAGGCTAAGGAACCAAGGGAATCATTTCGATTAGTTAGAGTTGGTCAACACTGTGTATGGTTCCTGGCAGGGGCCAGGAACAGACACTCCTCCACTGTGGCCTGCATTTCAGTGGGGGCACCCACCACTATGGTGAATGACAACGGCAGCCATCCTCTTTGGCACATTTCTTTCAACTATTGCTGGGACCTCAGGAACAGAAAGTGTACAGCAGACTGCTCCTATCCAAATAGATTGTCGCAAAAATCAAAAGGAGAACTGACACGAGAGGGAAGGAGGAACAGTAATAAATGTTTTTAAAGGGCATTATAGGTTTGCAGCGGGATTCTATTTGAGTTCACTACCAACTCTCTTAAAGGACCTTGGCAAATGCCAAGTCTCCTTGACTGCTTAAAAATACTTGGTGTCGTTGACTTTTCTTCTACTTGGTTATTACGGACCCCCAAACTATGCTTCTGCAAATGGTTAGGGTTCAAACACTGCAAGCTTTTCCTAGCCCTTCATCTTTAATTCACAGACCTAACTTCTCTATGGAAGTTGTTTTAGTGATAAGGTAAAACAAGCAGGTCAAAATCCCTCTTGCTAACCTATCAGGGAGGAACCTCTGGGTTGGTAGTTGGGTGATGCCGGACTTGACGGTGTCAGCTCTCCATGCATGTGTGTAGCCGCTCTTTGGTGACTGACCTGAGTCAACCCCAATTGTAAATGCATTCAAATTTTGGTGTGGAAAATATCTTAAAAAGAACAGAGTAGGAGAGTTTGTTCTTTAAATATGGGAGACATGGATGAATAAATGCTAACTGTTCTTCCACCTTTTGGGCAACTTGTCCTGGTTATGGGCCCACTGGAGTGGCTTCCTCTCCCACCCATTTCTTTCCTGATTTACCATTCACAACCCGGGGTACTTTTAGGTCCTGTGCCTAGGACTTGCAATTGCTTCGGGTGAATAAGAATGTGTTTCCTGTGTAAGAACACAAGACATTTGAGGAACAGGAAAAGCCCATCCGGTCCAACATACCTGCCCTTTTTAGGTTTATCTTAATCTCACCTTCCTGAGTTGTTACCTTCCTACTATAACGGGAAAAAAACCTTTCTTGTACATTTCTCCTGATCCTGCTATCACTAGTCCTGATCAGATCAGACATATCTTTTAGCGCTGCTGTTTTTAAAAGTAATGATTTCTGAACACAGTTTGCAGGGCTTGTAAGTGGTTTATACTTTTTCTTTTTATCATCATAAACCAGGAGTGTCAAAAAGGAAGTTCCAAAGAAGTTGGGCCAGGAGAGATGGGAAGGTCATCTGCTTGACTGTACTTTCAGCGTTCAGTTCTCGGTTATGTTGTTGGTCTATGTTTTCGGTACCAGTATTTGCCCTCAGAGAGTTCAGTGAGAAGGGATGTTTATGTGAAAGAGGACTAACTAAGAAGAAAATATGCAGGTGGCTAAGGATTAATCACAAATAGCAGAGACCTGCTAAAGAGCTTAACCTTCTCTGGGCCGTCCTTGCCCCCCGCTCCACATTTCATAGCTGGAATTTACAATAACAGGGTGAGGTAAGCCATTCGCCATCATAAAAAAGGTAAAATATTTGTTCAACAGATGTTTCAACGCTCGAGAAAAGTCACATTTTCAATTAAAAAGCCAAAAGAACAGCTTTCCACACCCTCATCAGGGGTTCTTGGTGACATTTATACTTCATGTCGACATGCTTTATGCACTGAATTAACGGTGCAGGTCAACAAATCACTGTGAAGATACTGAAACTGTCTGCCAGATGTCGAGCCCTGATTAATTCGTCTTAAGTTCAGCCAAAAGGGAAGAAAATATGATGGGTGGAGCATGAACCACAAGCACAATCAACATCTGACCAACCAGGGTTTCCTGTCACCTTGGGAACAGAGCTGATTGGCACTGGTTTCCTGTGTACAAGTTAAACTCCAGTAGCAACTGCCCTAACAAGAATAAACTACAGATAAGAGACTTGGAAATTAAATCAAATCATATCACCAAAGCTTCAGAGTGAAACACTGAGCAGAAAAGTCCTGAGATAACTTTTGAGGGCATTTTTTTCCCTTTTAAATTATTTTACATTTAATATCTACTTAATTCTGACTTTGCCATTTCTGGTCATATGAAATCAGTACAAAGGACACACTTCAAACTTAGGTTTGGAGTCACGAGCTTTATCCAAGACTTAGTATTTTTTCATGATTCTAAAGATGAAATTAGAGTGAATTCCTGTCTCTGTTTTTACTCTACTTCTAGTTTTATGGAAGCAGAAGGAAACTTTTCTATCAACATTCCCAAGTGTACAGGCAGATTAGATATCAGTTTAAATCTAACCTTAGAGGCTAACCAGAATCATAACAGAACCAAAACATTAACGTCATTTACCTCTTTTCTTTGTCTTTATGCTTATTCTTATCCCCATCTAACCTACCAACTTTGCCTCTTAAATGTGCTCAGAGAACTTACATTAGCCACAGTTGGGTCTGAAGAATTGTGGAAGCATTATTTCAGTGGTTTGTGTCTGGCCCCACACAGCTTGGATTTATGTTCAGCATGGATTCTGCAATCTTACTTCTCAGTGCTTTATTCATGCATTCATAAGTACTTGGTAAGCATTTGAATGTGTGGAGGCACATCTATAAACTGAATAGGACAATTAAGAGGCGTGGCTAAATTGCTCTTAATGTTTTCAGAATTTACAGAAGCCCTAAAGAGTTATACAAGCATAAAAAGTAAAAGCAAATTGTTGAGGAATAATAAAATAGGGGAGGAAAAATGTTTGCAAAATATACTATGGCTGAAAGACCTTGAAGTTGACAATTGTAAAATATAATCTTTTTCTAAAAGGTAATCATATCCTCTTATTCTTTTCTTCCAATTTCAGAATTACTCTCAAAGTCATTCATTCATTATGTAAGTATATATAAATTTGAAATACACATCTTCCTTGGCTTATGCTGGAATTACATCCTGGTAACCTATAATACAGTGAAGAATTGGGTAAGTGAAAAATATATTTAGTATCTAATCCACCAAACATCACAGCAAGACCTCCTCTACCTTAAATGTGCTCAGTCACTTAAATTAGCCACAGCTGACCTGAAGAATGTTTGCAGCATGGAACTGCAGAATTAATTGCTTGAAGATAGGGACACTACAGCAAGGTCAACGATGTCTCTCTTCATTATTATCATTGTTCTCTGTCTTTATTAATGTTATTACTGCTTGAGAGGCTCAAGCCAGCAGTAGGACAATGAAGAGTATTGGTTATTTATCCTCTTGATTGTTTGGCTGATGGGGCATCTCCCTGCCACTGTCAGCATCACAAGAGAGTGGCAAATTGCATATTGTTCGCCCAGGGAAAGATCAGAATTGAAAATTCAAAGGATGGTTTCTGCTGAGTGCATATTGCTTTTGCAGCATCATAAAGTCAAGTGTAAGTTGAAACACTTACACTTAGAGACCATCTATAGTCCTCATAGAGTTCATGTGCTCTGTTGGCTGTGATTAAAAGTGGACTCTGGGACCTCCGTGGTGGTGCAGGAGTTAAGGTCTCAGCACCATCAAGGTATCACTAGCCTCCGAGGCATGAGTTCGATCTCCGGCCAAGTTGCTCACCCACACATGGCACAGCAGACCTCTCCTGTCTCGCCTGCCGCTCCACTCAGCAGTGTATTTCAGTCATTCTGCCTGTTCTGTTCCCCCACGCTCTCTCTGGTGAATCCTCTTACCTGCTGCAACTCTGGCCTAAACCCCAGCTCTTGTATGCATAAATAAATAAAATAAATCTTAAAAAAAAAAAAAAGAGTGACCTCTGGAGTCAAACTGCTTGGGGGTTCAAATTCAGGTTCTGTTCCATTAAACTCTGATTTTGGGTGACTTCTATAACCTGAAATCACATCTGTTTTCTTATCTGTAAAACAGGGATGCAACTAATATACTTGATTCATTAGACTGTTGTATTAGTTGAGATCCTAGATGTAAAATACTTAAAACAGGACTTGGTACAATGAAAACTCTAACTCAACTGTCAGCGTTAACACCATCACCGCAATGCTGCTGTTACTGCTGCTTCTGCCTTCCTGGCCTTCAGTATGGCTGCCACAGTCACTGCAGCTTTCTCTGAAGTTATGTGACTGTGAATTCTTTAGTGACTGCCATTGTTATTTACCATTGGATGCCACTACTACTGTTAGAACTGCTGTGGGTGCTTGTTCCTGCTCTTATTTTTACAACTCTTCTATTTTTAAAGATTTACTTTATTTCTCCATACATGCTAGAATTGGGGTGTAGTCAAGAGGTGCAGTGTGTGAGAGGATTCACCAGAGACAGAGTGAGGAGAAGAACAGGTGAATCTACTGAAATACAGTGCTGAGGAGAGCAGCGGGTGAGACAGGAGAGGTCTGCTGCGTCATGTGGGTCAGCTTCCTCGCTGGGATAAAACTCATGCCATAGTTGGCTATAGCTTGAGAGTGCTGAAACTTTAACCCTTTAACCCCCGAACCACCAGGGAGGCCCAACTGCTGTTCTTACTGTCATTGGTGATTACTGCAGGCCTGGTGTGTGTGCGTACGTGTGGGTGTGTGTATGGAGGTCTAGTGCAATATACACAGAATGTTGATGGTGATTATCTCAAGCAGTAGGAATAGCTAGTCACTGCTATGTCTTTGTCCTGATTTAAATATGCTTTCAAAATTTCTGCAATATAAGAATGTACTATTGTGTTGCTCATTAAAAACTGACAAAATGAATATGGGCTGGAGAAACATTAAGGTCTCATTTTACCAATATTCTCACTGCTTCGGGGCTAATACCACCTTCCTGAGGAAGGAAGGGTGTAAAGGTCACCTCTTCCCAGTGTACAGAAGATATTTTATATATCATCCTATTATATAAGATAAACATTCTGAAACAGGGCTGGGAGACACAATTTATTTGCCATTTAATTGTGCACTAAGATCACACAAGGCATTTAGTCACTGCCTTATTATGTTGTTATTTTTATTTCATGTCAAACCTTTCCTCCTTTATCTTTAAGAAGAATATTTTTGATAAGAGGAGAGCTCTTTGTATATTTTAGCCAAGCTTATTCCCAGGAGGATGCCCTTGAGTTGGCCCATAGCTCAGTTTTAAACAATTACTCTGACATTATTCTGAAAACAATCCCAGTAAGTTCTACTAAGTATAAATAAAGTACAATGGAGTCAAATCATCCACCAAATCTAGGAAAAGCTGCTATAGTTTAGTCAGGAAATCTAAGGTTTTTCTTTTTAATGTATTATGTTTTCATCCTTCAGTCACCAAAAATGTTAGAATGTGGAAGAAATCCAGACCTCTCAGTTATTGATCTGAGAGCTAACTACTGGAGAAGAGAATGTACTAATAACAAGAATGAATTTTTATACATGATGACTCTCCTGACAGTACAAATGGTTTTAATAGAAGAGAGACAATGGGGGAAAAGAATAGAAGCACATTCAGAATAAGGTGATTTTTTCTAGAATAATGACAGTGCAATGCTTTATCTATTGTTCTCCTTGCCAACTCCTCTAAAACATTATCCGTCAAAGGGTTAAATACCTGACTCTAAGGAGCCAATGAGTCAAATGATGACTTTATTTTTAGACTACTTTGTTAAGTTCTAGGATGAGTGGGATCATCCTTCAGAATTCTAGTAACTCAATATGTTTGTCTTTGCTTAAAGAGGGTCTTTTTAGCACCTATCTAATCTGAAATAGGAAAATCACATTCAAGTGGTATTACTTGTTACGTTGACACACATCTTGATGACAGATGATGTTTTCAATACTGAAGGAGATTTTACAGGTCACCCAAGCTAAGAGAAATAAGAATGATGTGATTTCTGTTTGTTTCCCTTTATGATTATAACTTTTGGCCTGTTTAATCTTTTTGCTTTTATCTGAGTCAACTTAACTCAAGAAAATTGTATCAAATATCCAATTCAATGCATCAAATATCTTTTGTGTGCTTACTGCAAGCAAGACACTTAAAGGTTAAAATTAGGCTTCAAATTTAAGAAGAATCTGTAGGCTCTAGAGAGCATGTGCAGAAGTTAACAGGCAGGTGTCTGGAGTCAAACCCTTGGCTTCCTTTCATAACACCTAAGACCAGCTCAGTGACCTTGAGCAAAGGTTATGTTTAACCTCTGGGGGCCATGGTTTTCTGTCCTGTAAAATAAGTATATAGCAGTAGGGTTCTCTTGAGTGTAAAGCTTTGGAACAGTGTCATGAATGTTGTAAGTGTGCAAAACAATATTAACCATTGTTATTATTATCATTATTTTCATGGATTAGTCTACATTTTAAAATTAAGATTCCTTCTTTTTCACACTTCTTCCTTTCTATTCTTTCTCAAGATTTTGTTACTATAAAGAAGAGGGTATGAGCTTTAGAGGAAAACTCACAGATGAGCTTTTAGAGGTAAGAATATATTTGTTAAAATTCCTACCAATCATTAAAGGTAAGTCATTTATTAATTGCTTCATGTTTGATCATAGGTGGTTGTGATAAGGTGGCAGAAGAAATCTTGACATTGTCTCAAACTTTAAAGGAGGCTATTCTGTTGTAGAAGGATCCTAACTGGATGAAACTGGCTTCTGGTTCCTAGTCCTGATTTTTTCTCTCTCAGAAGACTAAAACACTCAGACACTTATGGATTCAAAGGTCCTCCTGACCTGAAGTTTTACCAAACAACTATGGCTATCTCTGGGAACACCAAGAAATTTACTTTTGAGAAAAGGTGATCGAATACTTTCATTATAATAGCAAAGTAAAATGCAACATTTAGAAAGGGTTATAGGATAAAACAAACCAGAATTGACTTCAAAGTATAAATGATACCTGACATATCAGAGTTAATTTGTCAAAAATTATAAAGGAATGCCCCAAAACAGATGAGTGGATTGGGAAGCTGTGGTCCATATACACGATGGAATACTATTCAGCAATCAAAAAAGAAAAACTAGATGCATTCATAGGAACATGGATGGAACTGGAAGGGATTATGCTCAGTGAAATAAGTCAGAAGGCAAAAGAAAAATACCAGATGGTTCCTCCCCTAGGAGGAATATAAGGGAACCAAATAAGGATCAAGGAAAGGAATAAGAACAACAATAATAATAATAACAACAAATAAGACACAAAAACCAAAAATGAAAAGACAAGGACAAATTGGGGACACTTGGTGGAGAGAGAAGAGGGGGAGGGTTGAGGACAGACAGGAGCATGGGGGACTGAGGTGATTGCACTGGTGATATGGTGATGGGGAATACATGGGGATTACAATTGATGTCAAATATATATAAATAAAAAAAGTTAATTAAAAAAAAAGAGTTGATAAGAGAAGCTGTGAGGTCCTTTTAGACCACAGTCATGTTTTATAGGTGTCAATGAAAAAAATTTATCTGAGAGGAAGTAAAAGCTTTGAGAGGAATTATATTTTATATACATATATTTGCATTTATATTCGTTATAAACAGCCCTAGGAAGTGAAGGACAGCTCAGATACACTGACGGGGGTGACAGACAGCTGGAGAGAACACAGTCTAACCACGTCGCTGCACCAATACAGAAGGACGGACTAAAAGAGCCTCATGACAAACGTTCCCAAATAGGGCAATGTGAGGAAGACACCCATGAACATATGCAGCACCGGCTTCACCGTCAAGTCTCTCACCCCACCTGCAGGGGTCTAGCCCCAGTCGTCTACCCTCTACCTGAGGGATCAGTCATACCGGTGGTCTTCAGACTATTTTCAAAAGTAAGGGGTCTTGGTTAAGAAAGTTCTTTCTGCAAGGCTAAACAGAGCAAGTCTATGCAGGGCTGGCCACACTAAAGAGTTGCAGAAAGCCCACCTGCCAGACCCTCTACCCAAACTTCTGTGGTAACAGGCTGAAAACCACTGGTTAGCTCAAAATGTGAAACAACCAATAGCATGGTTGTTGATGAGGCAAGGAATCAAATAATTTATTAAGGTCTAACATACCCCTTGATTGGCAAGAAGAATAAAAATGGTCCTTATCCTCAGGGAGTGTGTGGATTTAATTTATTGAATTACTGTTGCTCAGTTTTCTGAGGAATGATTTGAAAAAAAAATCCAAATTATCATGAGCAAATAATCATGCTTAAGTCATGTTTTAATTGTTTACTTATTATTATTATTACTTATTAGTAGTATTTTGAGGAGCTTGTCATTCTAATGCTGTTTGACTTTGTCTACCTTCTAAAACTACTGAATGCAACAATTAAATGTTCCAGTGCCACTTTCACTGACACCATAATAAAGATTTTGTGAGACAAAATTCTTCCTCTTTTCTTTGTTTCACCCGTATCACTAGAGAAGGTAAAGCCAAGCATGGGAATTTCTAACAGACAGTTGATTCAGCGTGCCCCCTACAGGTCACATATGGGAGGATATATTTAAATTAGATTAAAACCTCTGGATCACTACCTCTTAAATAATACTTAGTAAGCTTGTCTTTCACTGCTTTCAAGAATTTACATTTAATTGGAGAGTGAACCATTCCAATAATATATGTGTGCACACACCTCTGAAATATCAATTAACCACGTTCTTGGACTTGATTTGCCTAAATAAAAAAATACATACGACAACTTCCACACCTAGCATATGCATAATACTTTATTGTTTTAATTCTTTGATTCTCACCTGTCCAACTAGAAGTACAGCCACTGGAAGATGAACTACTGCAATCTCTAAGTTCTTACCTTGTATAGTTTTTTTTTTTTTTTGGCTAGGAGTCATTTGATTAATTTACTTTTTCTATTAATTTCTGCCTGAAATGAACACTGTTAATTTTAACATTCTGTAAGTTATGAGAATGGAATAGGCAACAAAACAGCTTTAAAGTTCAGATAATACACTTTAGGGTTGGTTTAAAAGTGGAATCATCTGTCTTCTACAAAACAGGAACAGTAACTCAGGCACTCAGCCCACGGCACAGTCAAGGTCACAGGTCTTTAGGTCTGTCAGTTGGAGGGACAATCTTTCTTCCACAAAAGTTGCATAATTACTTAAAAAAAGGAAGTTTGAAGTTTAAATTGTACAGATAAGAAAGTAAAAGTAAGAGTAAGGATAGTCACCCCATACAAAGTTAGAGAATGTTCAAAGATGAGAAAATCTTGCTCCCCCTGAAAAAAAACTGCAATCTTATTATTTGGGGCCTCTGCCTTGATTTCTAAACTGTTATTTTATAAATATGGAATCATTCAACTTCAGATTGTTTTTTCCTTGGGTGTCTTGATGTGTATCTATGCTGTTATCACATGTTCAGGAGAGAGACTCTAAATTTCAAAAGATTTTCATATTAAACGGGAGCAGAAAGACTTGAAAACTCATTGGTCACATAAAGTGGCTGTTGAAGTGAAGCCAACAGGAGTGAAATGGAAGGTTAGAAGTTTTCCCTGTCCCAGAGGCTTCTAGAACTAAATGGACATTTCAGAGTTGATTTTGATGAGAGACTAAGTGAGGAATAAGGTTACCTTTGTATTATTCAGCCAGTATTAAAGAACCCCTAGTGTTCCTTACTAGGATGTGAGGAAACAAAGATGAACAAACTGTTCTCTTAGGAGAGTGTGTGTGTTTGTGTGTGAGAGAGTGTTTGTGGAGTGTGGCATCAGGAAAGGACAGGAGAGGTAGGTGATTCTTAGACGGCTGTGTGTTTTTACTATGGCCCAGATGGGAGAGGGAGTTAACGGAGAGTAATACGGAAGCGGAAAAGGGGTGGGGGGCAAAGAGAAAGAACTGATGGGGAAAAGCAAAACATCTTGAGCAGTGTTGAGCAGCCACTGGAGACTGACATGGCCGAGGATCCACTTTTTTTTAAAAAAAAGATTTATTTATTTATGCATATAAGAGCTGGGGTACTGGCCAGAGTCACAGGAGGTGAGAGGAGTCACCAGACACAGAGCGGGGAGCAGAACAGGCAGATTGACAGAAATACACTGCTGAGGGGAGCAACAGCCGAGGCAGCAGAGGTCTGCTGCGCCATGTGGGTCCCCTCCCTGGCCAGGAATCAAACTCCCGCTGCTGTGCCATGGATGCTTCATAGCATGATGCTCAACCCGCTGTGCCACCAGGGAAGCCCCTGAGGATCTACTTTTGAGATCTATTTTTTTCAGGTAACAGTAGATATTCTCCACATGTTTAATGTATTCACTCTCAAAGGCCCTTTAGCACTTAATCATTTTTACTGTCATTATTGATTAAAGTGGGTTTAAAATGCCAAGTTGTTTCTCAGAACCTTTACATAGACTAAAGATTTGATCAGGAAAAGATGGTATTTCCAAATAAGGATTTAATAGCAAAATACTAACTAGAGTCAAAATTCAACAGGAAAAAAAAAAGTGCAAGGGTAAAACTAATCATCAGGGGCCCACACTCAGAGCATGAGAGTGTGTCTGAGCACCTCTGAGAGTGCAGAGCTGCAGGGTGACATCACAGAAGACAATCAGGGAGAGTAGCGCAGACTCTCCCCTGGTGGCTAATGAGGCCAGGTAACCTGCTGGCACTGGAGCCTGTCAACTGCAGTTCCAGGGAGTGATGGAGGTGATCATTTACCCTCCCCTTTTTAAAAAGATTTTATTTATTTATGCATACAAGAGCTGGGGTACAGGTCAGTGGCAGAGGGTGAGAGGACTCACCAGAGCAGAGTGGGGAACAGAATAGGCAAATGGGCTGAAACACACTGCTGAGGGGAGCAGTGGGTGAGGCAGGAGAGGTCTGCTGCGCCATGTGGGTCCCCTCCCTGGCTGGGGATTGAACTCCCACTGCTTTGTTGTGGAAGCCCCACAGCGCAGAGATCAACCCGCTGTACTACCAGGAAGGTCCCCTTTTTTTATTAGTATTTCTTTCCATAAAATTAACCTAATTTTGAGGACTTGCTCCATTTCTCATATAAAGATTTAATGAATGTTTTGGGGACATATAGTATGCATCAGATAATGTGCTGCAGCACTGTCTTGTGGGGAAAGCAGAATCAAGGAGGGAAAGAATAAGAAAGAGATGTGAGGCAGGCAAGGAGAGAGGGCTTGGAATAAAGAATTATTGAGATTTGTAGTTAAATCTGTAAGTTAGGGGGAAAAAAACCCTTGGCTCTTCAATAAGAGAATTTATATATTACAAGATATATCAGTTTCACTGGACACACTATCCTTAAAACGACTTGTGGATTAAATGTGAAGTGAAAATAACTGGATGCATTGTTAGAAAGCATATCCTATTTGGAAATATTCACACCAGTTTATTTCTCAAGTTACAGTTCTTTCATCACTACATGGAGACTTTTTTTCTAAAGTATCTGTCAAAATAGCTTATGTCTTATCTGCCAGAGAGGACATTCAAGTCATTATGGATATTTTTTCCCCACAGAAACCAGAGTCAATGTCCTTTTCTCGCTGAGACTAAGACTTGCTAATTACTGCTTCAATATGACGTTGTCCATTAGAGGGCACTATTTCCATAGATCAATACACTGCAATCACCTAGGCTTCATCTAGGTCAGCTTCAGAAGGAATCAGAGACCAGAGCCCGCCCACATTGTTTAAATCACACCCAGATGATCATAATACATTGCTAAATGGAAGTGACACTTCCATGTTTGTAATATACTTAAAGTTACCAAAAATAAAAAAAAATCAAAATTTAATTTTCCTAAAGTCACCAGTAGTGGATGATTTATGATTTTTCACTCTTTTGCTATAGAAATCTTTTATATCAGTAACCAGAAGATCTGTTCAGAGCAGGTTGGGGCCTTCCTTCAAAGGCAAACAGTGTTCAGTCAGCCCATAAAATGCCCATGGGGGGATTCTGAGCTGTGGTGGTGTGATGTATTTCAAGTAACCCCAAAGGTAAATGTTGCTGCCTACAAGGTAAAAATCTGACACAATAACTAAGATTCAGGGCTAGTTGCTTTCAAAACAGGAAGCACAGAACACTCCGGGAATTGTCTGTGCCTGCCCTGATTAAAAGTCTTCTACCAAAAAGTTCATTTCACCTAATTCTGTCAACTTACATAGCAAGATCTGGAACATGGTCTCCTAGCAAGGACTCAAAATCTCATTTTAAAAAGCATTGCATTTAGCACTTTCCCACAATAAAACTCTAATTTGATCACAAGTGGAGGAATTAGGGAACAGAAACCTCAAAAAATGGTATGACAACAAGGTTTTCCTGAGGGCCTGGACTAGCAGAGTTCTATAGAAATGCCGATGTTATACAGCTGGGGCGGGCTGGAGGTGGGGTGGGTGAGCACTGGTGCCCCCTGCTAGGGCAGACCTACCAAACGGCTGAAAGACTTCCCAGAAGGTAACTGGGTTTTGCCTCCCATCTGGGAAGTGGAAATGGAGACCACCTAGTGAAGCTGGAAACCAGTGTCCAGGATCAGGTTGCGAGTGCGTGGATGTTGAAGGATGGGTGGGGGTGACGTGCTGAGAAGCCCTTCTCTGTTTGAATCTCAGCCTGTGTGGTGGGTGGTCTGGTGGAAGACACAGAGGAGGACCCAGTGGAACCTACCCCTGTTATTCTGCCAGGGTCCATGAGTGGGAAAAAAGGAGGTAGGTAGGCAGCAGAAAGAAGCTATCTAAGTGATTGCTATTGAAGTCACTTCCAGGTCTACACTCTAGAGAGTCATTCAGCTGCAAAGGTTTGAATATTTTAGTCTGCTTGGAGAGAAGCTAGGTCTGTGCTTGCCAATAAATGATGGCCAATTTTAACCTATAAGGCAGCACTTGACAACTTTTAACTCCTTAAACATATATCGTGACTTCCGTTCTACTCTCTCTGGGAATAACCAGATGAAAGCAGTCACTATCATTTCTTTAATTTACCACAATTACCTGTGGTCCCATGACTTGCCATTATATTTTAGGCAGATTTTGAAAGTTTTGTCTGTGTTTACTTAATCCCAGTGGTTTTTTCTTTCTTTCTTTTTTATTTTTAAAGAATTCCTTAAAGACTTTTGTTCTAACCCTTCAGGACTCCAATCTACCTACATAAAAATGCAATCACATCTAGCCTGCAAATAAAAAGGAAAAAGATTGGAGGTTCATCATTAATGAGGGCCTTCTGTGAGGTTCCAACCCCTCCCCCAAAGCTGAACATCCCCCAAAAATATTTTATAAAGATACGATCATAAAAAAACGGAACTTAGAATTTTTTCTCTATCATCTAGGAAGAGGTAGAACATAGTGGTTATATGCAGATTTTGTAGCTAGCTTGTCTAGACTTAAACTCTCAACTCCATCTTTATTTTTCTGCGACATTATGGGTAGGGTTCATTTTAAGTTTCTGTTAGCTCATCTGTAAAAGGCGCATAAAAGTAGTACCTGTCTCAAGGTGTATTCTGACAGCGTATGAGATAATGTGCTGCCACACTGGTGGCAGGTGGTAGGTTCCAGGTTAATTCATTTGCTTTTATTCGTTTTTATTATGTACGCTCTCCCCACAATATGGGCAGCAAGTTGGTGAACATGTGCCCTCCTGCCTCCACCTATCTCATACCCCAGGGAAATGTGTTGAGTTACTATCTAGCATTTGAACAATACAGAGACCTCCCTGTCACCTCCCTTGGAGATCTTCAGACTTGAGTTTTCTGGATTATTGCCTCACATCTTCCTCTCACTTTAGCATCTTTACTCCACTCGTGCTTGCCATCATGTTGGTTCTTTATATAGGATTACCACTGGCTCTCTAGAATGAAGAACCAGGTGAAAGTAAAAAAATGATGCTGACAGTGAGCATCTAGACCGGCAGTGAAATGTTAGCTACTTCGAATGTTTTGAATTCTCCACAGAATGTTGTATCTTGTGTGATTTAGCGTCTGAAGATATTCTGAAAGGCGAGGAATTTGCTAAGAGGAGTAATAGTGGAACAGTCCATAATATACCTATTTACTAAATATATCCTTTATAATCTATTTATTTATTTTCCATATAACATGGACATGTAGTACTCATTAGGAGTACAACTTCTGAAGCCAGGTTGCCTGGGTTCAAATTCTGTTTGCCACACTCACACCCCAGGCACTATTACATTGTTTATACGGTAATGCGAATGCTGTGAGCATGAGGTTCCTCATTGCGAGGAGGGGATAATAAGCCCCTGGGTCCCAACATGAGATAATACAGATAAAGGGTGACTAACTCTTATTATGTTATTTTTATTGATGCTATTTGGAGTTAAATTAGGACTGATTTCTAAATGGTTTTCTGTTATGTGTTATGTTACAATAACCCATATATTGTCAGGCTGAGCAAATAAGGCATGGCTGATAGACTATATTCAATGGAGCTGGGTCATAGGTTCTATTAGAACAAATGTTATTTATTTGAAGAAGGCCATGTGGTGAATGTGTGACGGTCTGGAACGCCAAGATGACTTGGAATATAAACATAGTTCTGTTATAACCGGAGTTGTAACCCTTGGCAAGTGTAGTAATACTCCTAGTGCCTCGCCCAGGTCACCTTTACCAGGCTGGTGCCCTCCTGTGAATGATGCACAAGGAGAGTCAGCCAAGGGGAGTTGCCCAATTCAGATGTGTGTACAGGGTTAAGTGTCCAGGGTGGTCTGAGGTTAAAGGTCGACTGGCAGGGGGCGATAAATGCCCTGTTAAGGCTATAAATGCCTTAAGTTGGGACAGTTTTTCTTGAGGTTTCCTTCATATTCCAGAGTTCCTGTGTGAGTAACTGAGGCCAGACATCAGCGAAAACCAGCTCTCTGTAGAGCTTCTTCTCTTCTGTTCTGCTCCCCCTACTTTCTTTTTATTTCTCCTGGGAGCAGCCGTTCAATAAATTACATGGACAAAAAACCATTGTCTTACCCTATGCCTTTAGGGAACTTCATTTAAGACCTAAGAGAGAAAATTCTGGGTCTTTTTCATTTGACAGAGAATGAGGGCATTAGCTCCAAGTTCATTGATGGCTCTTTTTCATGAATAAAGTTTTAATTTCCAGAGCATATTTATATACTTTGTATCCTGTTAATCATTCCTATGCATTCTGTATTCTTTTCTTACTTATATTTCCCAAAGGGAGATCACTTGAAGAACCATGCCCTGCACATTTGAAATTTTTGAGCACTCAGTGAAGTAAATCAGAAGGCAAAAGAAAAATACCAGATGGTTCCTCCCCTAGGAGGAATATAAGGGAACCAAATAAGGATCAAGGAAAGGAATAAGAACAACAACAACAATAATAATAACAACAAGAAAGACACAAAAACCAAAAATGAAAAGACAAGGACAAACTGGGGACACTTGGTGGGGAGGGAAGAGGGAAAGGGTAGAGGACAGACATGGGAGACTGAGGTGATTGTGCACTGGTGTTACGGTGATGGGGAATACATGGGGATTACATTGATGTCAAATATATATAAATTAAAAAAAACATTTTATATTAAAAAAAAATTGAGCACTGAAGTCCTTCTCCACTAGGGGGGGCAGGGGACAGACGTCAGGGCGTTCCACTTTGCCAGGAGTTTAGATGTAGAATATCTAACACTTTCCTGTTGAGGCCTGTGTTTTTGTTTTCATCCCATCATTACAGACATATTTTTAGCTCTGACAGGAATCTCCCAGGCTCATCCAAGATGCAACTCTGAAGAAAACCTTTAAACTCAAATAGCTGAGTGTTATATCACCAGTAACATAGTATTGATGGACACCGAAACAGGCCACTTTTGATACCATTAGAGAATGTTTGTTCATTGGGTAAAAGCAACCTCTGGGGGTCTGTGGAAGCCTTGCTCATGATAGAAAGAAAACTTCCATTGATGTCATATTCCTACTGACCCGGTACTTGATCATTGAGGAAAACTCAAGTCAGGAGTGAAGTTGCATATTACAAGGAGTCCACCCTTTTTTTCTGGACAGTTCTTTAACTTTCTCAGTTTCTATCTTTACTAGAAAGTTAAATGCAAAAAAAAAATGAGTAAACAACACAAATCTACCCTTTTGCCTATTGATTTCCTTTCCATCAAATCGGCTCTTAGTCAAATGGCAGTCTGAAGGGAAATCTGCAAACTCACATTAACTGATGTTTGTCTCCCCACTGAAGAAAATGAATCACTCTAGGGTTGAATGTTATTTTGCTTACTGTGCATTTGGAACCTGCCAGTATACAGTGTCCTATAGTGACAAGTGGGGGGTTGGGAGGACAGAAGTGGGGCAAAGGAAGAGGCGCTAACAGTGGCCTCATGCCAAGGCCAGTCCTGTGACATTTCCAGCTTAACTGTCAGGAGCTGTGCAAGGCATGAGCTTTTCTCCTCATTACAGGTGAATAAGCAGGTTCCACATTACACACGTAGCAAGCATGGAGCAGACCTCTAAATGTTTCCTTCACTCACAGGGTTGCCATAGGAAATGAATTCATTTCTTAGACAAGAGTAGGCTTAAATTTGATACTGGTGTCTCTTAAATAACATTAATTGGCCAAAATTTAAATATATATTTACAAATAGGATGAGAACATCTATATATGGATTGACAATTTTACAAAAATTTATGCCCTTCTTTTTGTCTGGAACCACCATCTTCCAGTAAATTGCCAAAATGACCAACACAAGAGGGAAGAGGAGGGGAAACTGTTGTATGTTCTCTAGGCCTTTTAGAAAACATGGAGTTGGTCCTTTGGTCAAAACACATGTGGGGACCTCCCTGGTGGCACAAGGAGTTAAGTCTCAGCACTCTGAAGTTATCAGCAGCCACTACAGCATGAGTTCAATCCCCGGCCAGAGAGCTGATTTTTATGGCACAGCAAATGTCTCCTGTCTCGCCCACTGCTCCCCTCAGCAGTGTATTTCAGTAGATCTGCCTGTTTCACTCCTTACTCTATCTCTGGTGAATCCTCTCACCCCCTGCACATCTGGCCTATGCCCCAGTTCATCTATGCATGAATAAAATAAATCTTTAAAAGAAAACATATGCTAATCTATAAGAAAGGTGACATTATAGACATCAGGGGATGGGCACTGTTCAAAAAGGTGCACCCCACACATTACCATGGCAAACCAGAAGAGGCTATAATGTCATCCAGCAAGCAGTTGGCGCTGCTGTAAACAGACAAATAAAGGGCCAGATTTTTGCCAAGAAAATTAATGTTCCAATTAAGCATATTGAGCAACTCAGAGCTAACATAGCTTCCTGAAACATGTGAAAGAAAATGACCAGAAAAAAAGGAAGTCAAAGAGAAAGGTGCTTGGGAAAACTGAAGTCTTAGCCTGCCTGAGCCAGGGAAGCATTTCTGAGAACAGTGGAAAGGAGCCTGAGCTGCTGGAACCTATTCCCTGGGAACTTATGGCATGATAGGAGTGAAAGAAAAAGATCTCTGGACTATTAACAAATAAAAAAATTACAAAGTCAAATGGCAGGTCCAGTTGTATCACTTCAATACAAAGAAATCATTTCAAATACTTGTAGCATGGAATCAGAGTGTATAAACAAAATGAATATTAGATTCCCTTTCCCTTCTCAAAACACTGTGCCATTTCTATTAATTATTAATTTTAACCTTTTGAAGTTAAGTGGAACTAATATTATCAAACCTGTTTTGTAGACTGGGAAAACTACACCACAAAGGGCTTAATTAACTTGAGTCACTTATTTAACGAAAGCCAGAAGTAATATTAGCACAGAGATTCAGTTCTATAGTTTATCATATTATTTGTTCTTATGGAAGTTTCTTTAGAAATACGTGATGGAAAAAAAAAAGAAATATGTGAGGTCCCCAGATGTTGAGAAACATTAATTAACTGTAATGTTCTTCGTGAGTTTACTCTATACCAGGATTACAGGAATCATGGAGATACAGGGGGCTCTGGTGCCTATAGCTGTTCTTTAGATTCTTACGAACCCATTCAGGGACAAGACAAAGTACTCAAGAACTAGTCTGTTCCTTTCTGAATTATTCTTTGATTAAAGGCTCTGAAGGAGAACGCTGAGTGTTAAAAACCACCGTGGGCATGGATGGCTGGCATGACGAGAGATTTTGGAGACAAGTGGCTCATGAGACCACCTTTGGGTCTCATGGTGATTTTAATGAAATCAGACTCTCATGCAGCAAAGAAAGGGTTATAATTACAGTTTAGCATCAGCAGATAAGTGACTGTAAAACACAAGGCTATTTTATAGACTTTAAAACACAGAAGCATAAATTAAGTTTTAAGGCTTAAAACACTCATAAAAGTTTTCTGACTGTCTGGAACATTGTACATGCTTCATTTTTCAACACTCCGATGATTCATCACAATGACATCTTGGTGGGTATTATGGGGGAAAATGGGTGACAACAGAGGAGCATGAGGTGGTGCAATAAACACTGTTTCCCTACAGTACTGAAATTTGATCTGAGAATTATTCATTACAACATTCAATCATTCACTCAAGCATTTATTTCCAGAAGCTTTTGCTTCCCAGGAATTTTCTGAATGTAAGAGACAATTAAATCATTTATGTGTCCTCAAGACACTTAAGAGTTTATGGGGTTAGACAAATGTGTAGATGAAAATTTTAACTACACCTGTGAAGGGCTATAATACTATATGCACACAGGGTTCTTGGTTAAAATAGAGATAAGAAGAGGAGATGTAGCTAAGTTGGTGTTGGTAAAGTGGGTTTGAGGAAGAAGGAAGAGAAGGTCGAGGGAGTTTGGAATGGGTTCTAAGAGGAAGTGATGTTTGAAATTCCCTTCCCCCTCCCCACCTCCACCTATACCTTTGGAAGTCCTTATCCCTCCTCTGTCATCCAACCACAACCAGTTCTGCCCTCACTATTTTATTGTGCATGACTCCTAGAGAAGTACCCCTAGCTCAGACCTAGTTCTCCGATGGAACACTGAAATTAAGGGGAGGATGGGGTCTGTATGGGAGCATTAAGGTAACAACCAGAAAAATAATATCTTGGAGGCCAAAGGAAGAGAGAGTGTCAAGAAAGAAAGGAGACATTAGTGTTAGATGAGAGAAGAAATGAAACATGCTGTGGATTTGCTGGTTAGGCCACTGACAAGGTTGGCCAGATTGTGTGAGAGGCCGTGAAGGTGAGGCTTTGGAGACTAATGGAGTAGCAAATATGTTCTGTTCTTTTAAGATACTGATCTGGTAAAGGAAAGGAGACAAGAACCAGAGAGACACTGGGTTAAGGACATTCCTTTGATGCAAAAGAGAAGCTATGTCTATGCTAAAGGGATTGTATTGGCAGATGGTACGGTTGAAAATAAAGAAGGAAACTCATGGAGTGAGAGTGTGCAGCACTGGTAGGGAAGGACCTGAGATATTGGTGGAGAGAATCGCTTTCTCCTGCTCTGAGATGGGAAGGAAAGGGGAGGCGATAAGCAGGGATGCAGGGAAGCTTGTATATCCGATTATACACTTGATTCACTAGAGTCCCACATGTGGACCACGAAGAAAAGTGAGATACCATCCCTGTACTTTCCCCATCAAACATCCGCTCCATCTAGATGAATGAATGGATGTACACCTCATGTACCTTGACATACAAACATGCTCTGTCACTGCTGCAAAGCACAGGATGCTAAAAGAGGTGCTTGCAGGCTAGTAGCCCTGCTGAGAGACGGAGGTGTGTGTGATAATAAGAACGAGTCTGGCTTTGGTCAGTTGCATCATTTTAACATCATCTACAGCAATGCACTCCTTACTGTCCGTATCAGACAGTTTTCCTGCCGCTCTGCCCTTGGTACACTGTCTCCTTGAAGCAAACAAAAATGCTTAAACCAGTTTGTGTAACAAAAGCAAAAGAGTCCGAGAGAAGCCAAGAAGTCAAGTTTAACCCCCCCCCACGTTACAGAGGAAGAAAAGGAGGACAGGACAGCTGAGGCAACTCAACAAAGAATTAGCAGCGCTGGATCTGGACGCCCGTCCTGAATCCTGGCTACCCTGAGGATTTAGCCAAGACAGCAGCTTAGTAGTGTCTTAGTAAGAGAATCCTAGATGGAGGCCCAATTGATCCATCAAGAAACCAACAAGTATTATGGGGGGAGGAGACAGGATGAATGACTTGATAGAAATCTCTTTTTACCTCCTGTTATAGAATCAAGGTGCTCACCCTTTAAAAGACTTTAGATCACAGCAACAAATTCCTTTCTTTTCACTTCATTTATTGCTCTTTGACAATGCTTTCAAGGAAATCTGAACTATTAACTCAGTCTTCTGCACTCTTAAAACTCCAAATCATATACATTCCAAAGGGCTGTGTGTGGGGTGTGTGTTATGAAACATATAGTAAGTATAAACATGTATATATGTGTGTACATACATATGTTTATGCACACACACACATGCACACACATATATATGTGATCTAAAACCCTAAAGCAACAAGAGGGATAGTTACAGAAAATGGAGATGTAGGAAAGTAAGAGGAACCTGAGAATGTGCATTGAGAACTTGTCAGTTTCCCTGATAGCCAGATGTGCAATGTTAGATATAGAATGAATCATATTTTAAATGTGAACACAAAGTACGTTATTTTTTAGAACTACCATGGAAGACCTTACTTAAGATTTTGGGGAAGCAAAGAATGAGCCTCTTATTTATATATTTCTCCTCTCCTAGTTTTCATGGGTTGGATTTGCTCTGAATGGGAAGGCGTCAGTGTAAGTCTGCCACAGGGTAGGTAAAGCAACAGAAATCATGTCATGGACCTTGAACTATCTAATGCTTATATTTTTTCCAAAGAAGCAGAGGGGAAGCTTTATAAAATTAATTTATGGCACAGACTCCTTCTGATCCAGACAATGTGATCTTTAGTGGCAACTACCCAAAGTTCCTTCCCAGTTTTCCTGTTTGATAACAATGAACCTAGATGATGCTATGTTAGCTCAGTAGTCATTTATGGCATTCCATAAGTGACTGTGAAGCTGAACTGAAGTTGAAGATGAACTTGCGTCTATGCCAGTTTCACAGGATCACACGTAACTAAAACATTTTTTTAGTCCATAGCAAGACTCTTGTAGGACAAGGAACACTACTTCTTCCCAGTGTCCATTCAAGGGTGAGTGATTCTACTCCAATAGGCTGACCATCTCATTCTTCCCTTTTTTGGCATATGAATACTCTCTTTTTTTAAATTTTAAATCAACATCTATGGGATACAAAAAAGCTCTTACCTCTCTTGAAGTCCTATGGGTTTCATTTTGAAAGGAGAAGGGCAGACAGAGGTAGTGGCTTTGATTTCTGGAGTGTGTCGGCCTTGAGGGTCCACCACCACGTCCAGTGCCTTTGGGGCCTGCTCGGGCTGCACCATGCTGTGGACCGTCTTTGCCTCTGACTGCGCGGGCTGCAGGGCAATGGGTGAAAGGTGGATCTCCTGGTTTTTCTCTTTATCTTGTCTCAAAGAAAGCTGAAATTTTTCTTTTAATCTGTAAAGAATCTATAGAAGGAGATAATAAGCTCCTGTCACTCTTTCACACTCAACAACAAAGCATGACCTCAACCCCACACTAAAAGACATATCAAAATAAAGGTTTAATGGTATACAAGTAAGCAAATCTTCTAGGAGGTTTTCCAGTTCCGTGAAATCTGAATATATGCATCCTCCAGGGCAGACTTGGTGTTTTCAGTCATGGTGTGCACAAGGATCAAGAGTCTGTATATGAGTCTACTTCTCAAATATATTTATAAACCTATTTGGCTAATTTATAAAAGTGCCAGATGTCAGTTTGATCTCATGTAAGTTTTTACTTCAAATGACTGAAATGGAAGCTGTATAGAAGAAATAGTCATGAAATGTGGGTTTATGACATTTATAAGAACAGATTTACACCCAATACAATTTGTAAGAAGAAAGTCTTGCTGAATATTAATGAAGGAATAGTTACACTCTAAACCATAATTTCTTATGTTGGTAAATATCCACAGTAGATATATTAACTTGAGCTTCTGATAAATACAAAAATAATTTAGGCATCTATCAAAAAATAATTTAGCAATCAGATTTTTCTCTCTTACTCCTTTCTCCTTTTCATTTTTAATGCATGTCAAAAAAAAAAATCAAAGTCATACTTGTCTCCCTTTTCAGCTCTTTGTGGAATGACTAGTTCAATTCAAACATAGACGTTTTAAATTGTAAAAGAACTGTACTGACAGCTTGGACACTCCATGGACCAAACTGTGAGATGAGCAGTTTGTCTTTCCGATCCTTAGTCTTCCTTTTCTTAGAGCTTTTTTTTCACTTCTTACTAATTTACTCAAATATTTGTTTTCTTCTTTCCAGATTTATTGAGGTATAATGGACATATAACGTTGTATAAGTTTAAGGTGTACAACATAATGATTTGATGTTTTTCCTCTTCTCTTGATGCTGGACTCTTCATTCCAAGCCAGTTCTTGCAGAAATGACATGTCCTCGTGTTTCTTTACCTCTGTTCTCAGGGAGGGACGTGATAAGTTAATTCACATGAAGTGGTGACTGAATCCATGGTCTTAGTTTTCTTATCAGTAAAATTAGGTAATTAAAATACATTATGTGTTTAGGTACATAGTCCATAGTTAATAATACTGTACTGTAAACTTAAAAATTTGCTAAGAGTGTAGAACTTATGTAAAGTGTTGTTAAAACACATGATAATACATAATAAGTAGAGGGCAGGAGGAATCTTTTGCAGGTGATAGATCTGTTGATAGCATAGATATGTTGAAATATTTCACAAGTCTATACTTATCTCCAAATTCTCTAAGTGAGATACATAAAATAGGTACTTCTTTTTGTATGTCAATCATATCTCAATGAAGTGGTTTAAAATATAAAAAATATTTAGTACCAGGCAATCAATCTAGAACCATGAAGTGTGCAATAAAAGGAAGAAACTAATCATTATTATAGTTATTTTATTAATGTAGTAGTTAAAGATGTGTATTCTTCGTTAAATGGCTTTTTTTAATGTTGGAAGATTAAAAATTAGTTCGAGCTATATGCCTACTTTGGAAAATGGTTCTGTATCCAAATCATTTCAGTTAAATATCTGTTCCCATTTCTGTCAATCTGGGATTATACACAAAAGACTCGAAATGTGGCGATTCATGGCCACCTCTGATATGTATTTACTGTGTGTTACTCAAGATGGAGCAGGCATCTGATATAGGAACTCCTGTGTCCGCTACCAAGGCCCTAACCAGAGAAACTCTTTGTATGACATATGGATAAACACCTTCCATGGGTGTGACATACCAGAGGCTTTACTGACTCAAATTACATTTTGTATGTTTTACTACAATTGTTTTCCAGAAGCAATCAAGCTTGTGACATCTCTACATTTCAAAAAAACTTTTGCACTTGTTAATAAACCTCCAGGTACATTTGAAGGTCTAATTTAGATGCTAAATGGTATTCTTCCTATTACTTATTCAAGTTTAAGAACGAATTCTTCTTAGTAATAAACTTCTTCCACCTAAAACAGACTGAATGGATTGGAAGTTGCCCACACATTTTTTCTTGGAAAATTGTATTTGTCTATTTGTCGCTCCACCCACTCTACAGTCACATTTAAGAGGTGCTAAATAAGTCACACATTTGAAAATGTCACGCATGTCTAATTTTATGCATGGCAACATAGAACTTTTTTTTTACTTTAAGGAAAATAAACAATATGCAACTTTTCAAAAATTTTGCCAAACCTTATGTTATTGTTATATAGCATATATAATCCTCCATGGCAGCAATTTACCTACACAATTTCATAATAAAACCACATGCTTTAAATTTCTATGGCATTTGATCATTTATAAATATAGTTAATGCCAGAAGGAAAATTCTGAATTATATCTTTTTCTTTGCCACAGAATCAACAAAATTATGGGAAATCAGAATATATGTGCTGAGACTCACAAGAATGATATATAACTATTACTGAGAGATCCAAGTGAAAAACTGAAATTTAAATCAAGGTCATTACCAAAAAAGATTGCAATATTTGCAAAGATTAACTTATTTTAGTGAAACACTTCTAACACGTCCCTAGCTGTATAGTGTTGACTTGTTAACACATGCTTCAGATAATCTTAACTCCCCTTAACCCTAGCTATTAAGAAGCACTTGCAGTTCTATCAATATTAATTCCCCTCTGTGCACTGATGGCTTCTCTGTTAGTTTTTAAATGATCTTTTCATATCACAAATTTTAATTAAAGTTTAATACAATTGACAGTGTTTCAAGTACAGCCTTCTCCTACTTTCTTTCATGTGTTCAAGGACTATTGTCAAACAAATCAGAAGTGCTGCTTCCTTCCCTGCTCTCCTCCCTAATGCACACCTCTTCCAGGAAGGGTAACTCCACCCATGATAGCTTAATAGGGGTCCTCCTTAATTTTTTTTTTCTTTCTTTCTCCCTACTAATCAGTACACAAGTCCTGACACTTGCAGGACACTCAGTCTTTTACTTCCCTCCATCTCCAAAGCCCTATACCAGGGCCACCATCATCTTTCTCACTAGGCTAATCCAATAGCCTGCAGGAGAGTCCTTCTGCTCCCACACTTGACCCCATTCTTGCCCCAACCATTCACCACCAGCAGTGAATGTGACCTTCTCAATACACACATCTGATCCCACCAGAGCTTTGCTTACACCTTCAGCTCCCACTCTCTCCGCTGTTCCCAGAAAAGGCTAAATTTATTGCAGCCTCCCTTGTTCTATTCACCATATCCTCCACCTGAAACATGAAGATGTGTTAGATTGCTCTGTTCTACTCACTATTAGGTTATCTTTTTATGGCATTTAATACTATTTGATTAAAAATTAGTTAATTTTACTTTTTCAGAATACTTTAATAGGTTTATAGAAAAAGTAAACAGAGAATAGAGTGCTTCATATACCCCTTTTCTCCGTGCCTCTCTAAATAACTTCCCTCATTAATAACATCTTACATTAGTGTGCTGCATTTGTTAAGATTGATGAACCAATGTTGATATACTATAATTAACCTATGTCCATAGTCTAGATTAGGGTTCATCTTTGTTTCTATTCTATGGTTTTGACAAATCCACAATTTATTCATTCATTTACAAATTGTCATTTATTCTCCATAACAGTACCATGTAGAATAGTTTTCTTCCCTAAAAATGCACTGTGCTCCCCTACTCATCTTTTCCCAACCTCTGGCAACCACTGACTTTCTTAGTCTCTATAGTTTTGCCTTTTCTAGAATGTTACACTTAGAATCATATAACATGCCCATTATTTGATTTTCAAAATATTAACATAATTATTGTCTGTCTCTCCTAAAGCAGAGGCCTCACTTACAAGCACAGGATCTCATCTGTCTTGGTCTCCCCTTTGCCCACAGTCCAACCATAGGCTCTCACTGATGCTCTGCAGAATTTGTGAATGGAACGAATGATGCATCTACTACAAACTGGTAGGCAGCAACTACCTATACTTTTGAAACATTTCTTTCTTGATCTGTCCTAGGAATTCTGGAGCAGACTTATCTAGGTTTCTGAATTTCACTTAGGTGCTTTTTAAGTGTTGGGAAAGGAGGAGCTGTCCCTGGCCCCAAATGGTTGAAGGTGTTTCTACAAAGATCTTTTTCCCATAGGAGACCAATAACCATGTTAGGATTTATCCAACCATGTGGGATATAGGGCAACTCCCTGAGGCAGAAATGCAGGGTCTGGAACATCTCCTACACGTTAATAACAAGCTCTGCCTCACTCTGCCTTCGGCTACTCAAAACCTGTTCAGGACTTTTCATTCACACTTCCCTCTATTAATTCTTGAATTTGCTCTTCTCAGGCTCACTCATTTACCCCCTAAAAAGTCTCCACTTTTATTCACCTGTGGAACAGACACACATTCCAATTGTGTCTGAGAAGAGAGCAACTTGAGGTTACCTGCATTAAGGAAAAGAACCACACATTTAAAGCATTCTTAACCATAGAAAGGAACTACATCCTTTAAAACACTGTGAAATACTCGGCGATCTCAGCCACAATTTCCACAAAACCTTCAACTTTCTCTTACTGAACTCTTCCCTTAGTTTCTACCATTTAATAAATAAAAGTTCATTTTCTTACTCATTTCTTAAATTACACTTTTGTTTATAATATCACGGTTCTTATAAATCCTTTGTCTTAATATCTGGCCCACAGGAGCTGCCTCTGCATCCATTGTGATAGACGTTTGAGGGTGTTCTCACCATTTCCAATATGTTGGGCTCTAGGGAAGTATGTCCATTACTATCCTAGTCAAGACTTAAATTGTTTTATATCCTCATAGTTTAGACTCACTCTGTCTTTCAGAACTGAGCCCTCATCTTTCTAAGATAAACCCCATCCCAGCAGGGGGAGTACAAGGGATAAAATCCAATCAGACACCCATCAGTACTGATGATTGGGGAAAGAATTAGAATTTTTTTGGCTATTTAAACACTAGGGAAGGAATATTTTTCTTAAATATGCAATATTAAAACAACAGTACACAGGAAAAAAAAGATATTCAAACTCATTGGTAAACTTCAAATATTTAAGTTACATCACAAAATTTTCAAAATAATAGAAAGTCTTAGTCTATTTGGAAGGTAACTGTTAACTCATTCAGTACCAAGTAGCATTGCCTACGTTAGTTGGTTTAGGCTTATTTGGGTCCTATTTATTTTTTTTATTAGAAATACACTTTTAAAGACACACTAGCTTAGTATTTACAGTATATATTTTTTATATTATTCATGCACCTAAAATACTGGTTGTTTGGTGGGCTGCTTAGTCTTTGAGATTATGATCATTTTTTTTCATGTCTTGAATTTCATAGAATCCTTTCAAGACCTATTAAAATTGAAGTTATAAACCACTCTTTCAGGACTAAGCTAATCTCTAGAACATAATTCTTTTAAGAAAATTTCCCTGAGTTCCACAAAGACAATAAAGAAGAAGAAATAAAGTCAGCCCAAAGTGTGCCCAGGAAACTGTGTGACCCCGAGGGCTTTGTTGACCTTGGGGAGTCACTTTCTAAAGCTTCAGTGTTAGGGTTGATCAAGTTACTAAAAGCTTTAGTGCAATTACAGCCTTATTCTGCAGGTCAGAATCCATAGATTTCCCTTTAACTCTCACTCTGCTGTCAGACATAAAATATTTTTATTTTAACAGGATAATAACCCTGCTTCTGCTCCCCGTCTTTGAAAATTCTTTTGAATGGGAACATAGCCAAAAATACTAAGCAGTAGGATCAGCAAAGGATAAAATATATAAAGAAGCAAACTTACCATCAAACACGTTACTATAATAACAAAGATGCTGAGAAAAATGACAACAGCATAAAATCCTTCTTTGCTCCAGATTTTGTCCGCTTCATGCTGCCCTTGTAAAACATTTTTCTTTAAAAGCAAAACAGAAAGTCCGATGTTAAATGAAAGCTTGAGGAGACTGCGTTCTTATCAGACACTAAACATATTTTTAGCTTTATTCCATTCGGTGTAGTGGAACACACCTACATCCCCCGCTGCCAGAGCTGCTTCTCAAACTGATGGAAGCCAGCGGACTGCCGTCCTCAGACATTACGAGATTATTTTATCTCCCACACAGGAGCAAGCTGCCCAGCCTGGCATCTCACGCCCCAGGTTTCCTGAATGTCCCTCACAGTCACTCCTGGACTCTACCTGGCTCATAGGTAAGAGAGTTCTGTTTCTTTCTGTGTTGAGGAAATTGTTTCGGAAGCTTTCTTTCTCTCTTTTAATCCCCTCCCACAACACCAACACTCTGGTTTCCATGCTGTAATTCTGCTCTTAACTTTTAAACAAAAGTGAAACAGGTGCAAACAAAATCTCACGATGCATTGCTGAACAGAGTGACAATGTCAGGGCCACCTCCTCTTCCCCGCTTTGATCAAACCTTAAAAAAAACACCCACTGTTTACTTTGTCAACACCTGACTGAAGTACTGCCTCAACCACATACACTGTTAGAATATTTATTTTATTGAAAGCAGCAGGGAATACCAAAATAGTCCAGGATTATTTGATAATAAAAGGTGAAATAAAGAGTCTCAACTATTCTTATTTGTTTGCTAACTTCTTTGGGGGTGGAAGGATGGAAAAGAAGCATGAATCAGAAGTGAATGAGTTTTGTGTCTCTATTTTAAACCAATTTTTTTTTTTTTTAGGCACATGGGCTGTGGTGTGGTAACATACACCTGAAGAGGTGGCTCCTATATTTCTGAATCATATTCAGTGTTAGAAGAGGATGTGAATGTAGTAAAATATATATATATATATAATAAAATAAAAAGAGCATCTAAATTTCTTAATGCAATTTTTATATTTCTGTGAAATTTATAATTACAGTACATGACACTTAAACCTGAAACCAGATTAAGAAAATTTTATAAACTCTAAATCAAATCAGATGCTCAACTCATCTAAAATTCCATTTTTAGGCTTGCCTTTTCCTTTTTTTTTTTGCATAGAGTACCTGTTTATTTTTGGCTATTGTCTCCAACGACTAAGAAATCCTTGAACAACAAGATGTTGAATGATGAAAAGTCACATAGAGAGAAGCCCAGGAGCAGGAGGGGGGTCATTTTTAGCATCCAGCAGATGAGTTCCCACAGCTTGATGGAGCCACTGGTGTGACCCTGGCTTAAACTATGTTAAGCAGAAATGCCACCTAACCGTGCTCCTCATCAACTCACAGGATTCTGAGAAATGACACATCTTAATTGTCTCAATAAAATAGAAGAAAATAAAATAAAATGGAAAGCCTTAGGCAAAACATATCCTTGTGGGTATCTAAAGTTTGAAGTCACTGTTCATTTTTCAACTAGTTTGAAAATTAAAATCCATTCAATGTATATGAATCAGACAGAAAAGAATATTTGCCTTGAAAAAATATTTTATGACAACTTTCATCCTGGAACCCAAATGCATCTTCGTGGGTAATTGATCAAGACAGAAGAGAAAGGATCTTGAGTTCAGTGATTACAAACCCACTTGAGGGAGACTTGTGCTGGACATAGTTGAGTTTCCACTTCCTTCACTTATAAATAGTGGATGTGCTTACTACAATAGTTCCCCTAATTTCTAGGACATAGAGAAATCCAAAGATACTAGAAATGATTTAGAGAATATATCTTAAAGATATGTAAATTGTTAGTTGATGGAGAGCCTGAAAATACTTGATGAAATGATTAGAAATTAATTATCCTCTTGGAAAAGATATCTTGGATTCAAGTAACAGCTTTTCCTTTTCTCCTTTGCCTTGGTGAGAGCATGTTGTATCCCAATGACTCTGTAAAAATGGCTAATAGACAAGAAAAATTCTGTAGAAATCAAGTAAAAATGAGGTTTTTTTTTTTGCAAGGCAACTAAATAGCATTTATTGCTTGCTATAAAAGTAAACTAGTTAAGCCTTCAAGTAGGAAGCATAAACTTGTCAGATTTAAGTATGAGGATCTAAGCTTTAGTTCCTGTACAATTTGGATAAAAAGGGGTGGTTATGTGGGTGGAAAGAGATTTTGTGTTTCTAACCTGACTTTTGGTTCATTTCTTTTTTCCTGCTATAGTTCTACACCTCCTGGAATATCAGCATGTTCCTTTCTACTTAAGACAAACCTGCTTTGTTTTCTTTCTCAACCAAAGCAGTGATGATGGAAGAGCTAACTTCCCTCCCCACCCCCAAACCCCCAGTTAGAAAGACACATGTTTTGAACTCCTAGAACTTAGTCACTGCACTTTCTTGGTAAATAGATTTCCTTCTGAGTCATGCTATTCCTGCTGAGCACTACTATATTTGTACAGAGATGTAAAAGACTTGATAAGGGCAGGGTAACAAATGGAAAAGTTTGGAATCCAGATCCCATAAATAAAAAAATTATAATTCAAAGGAATCGCCAATCTAACCTTTGTATAAGGTCAACCTATGCCATTTATATTTTGTCAGGGGGTTGAGGGTTCAAGAATTTAGAGGTTCCCTCACTGGGTGAACTCAAAACCACTTTATCTGCCATCTTTATAGCTTATTTCATAGAGAGCTACATCACTTTGCCCTTTAACCTGGTTGCAGTGAAGGAAGTTGCTGGACTTTGTTTCATTTAATTATTTAAAATTTAGAACATTTCCTGCATTGATAATAATGGCTATTTTAGATACAGTTTAGTAATTTGATGCACTGATACACTATATTTTTCTTGTTTTTTCTATCTCTATGTTTGTGTTTATTTATTTTAAATCATATTTTTTGAGGGAAAGTTTGTTTCCTCACTGTATGTTTGGGGAGATTTGGCCCAAACCCCACAAATGCATATCTTTACATCATGCTCACTACCAGTGCCCCACTTGTCTTCCACCATGTTCCCCTGGGTCCCTTCTATCCCTCACTCTCATCCCACCAGTGCTTGTTCATTTTTTAAAAACCAATTCTGATCCAAACTAACATTCAGGAGAGATCCCAAATGTTAAGGGAGATGATACAGACTTTGGAAGACATTTCTTGAGGAGAGATGAAACAAAAAGAGTAAGGAAGAAGTGGACATTTTATGAACTGTCTGGCTAATTGATCGAATTGGGCAGATAAATGAGATATATGTTACAACAACTTGATAGTGTTATCAAGTTATCAACTTAATAGTGATGCCTCCCTTTCCCTCTATTATATGCCAGGTACACAGTTAGGTCTGAATGGTATGACATACATCAGTCCTAGCTTGGTTGCACTGTAATTTAGATAATCAGTGAATGCTTCCACTGTACAGGAACATCAGTGAACTAGGGGGTTATTATTTATATTTATTTGCTATGGCAAATAATCTATGAAAGTAACAGATGGCACATTAGGCTGTATTTAAAGAGAGTAATTTCCTCCTTTGAAATAGAAGAATTGTGAAACTGGAGTAACTTGCAATTGAACCAACACAGAGAAATTTTAACTCCTGTTTTCAATATCTATGCAGAACTTATTATTTTAATAGACTTTTAATGAAGGTTATGAAATTTAAAAATAGAAATGAAAATAATGCACTAAATTTTATTTCCCTGAGATTTGACTTATTAGACAAGAAGAAGTCTAGTTTTATCTTTATGAGAATCTTAAAATAATATGTGAGTGCTTACAACATTCTAGGTACCACATAAAAATATATAAAAGGAATAATATCTTCTCTCCCAAGAAACTTAGATTAGAAAGGGAAATAGAAAATAAATGGAAGTAATTCTCTATTTTGTAGATTTCTTTGTTCCCCAAGAGTCATTCATGTCTAAAGAAAAATCGAGCAAATAAGGAAATGGAAACAAACAAAAACACATCCTTTCCTGAAAGTAATTAATAAAAACTTAAGACTAGATGATCTGAGACATCATTCATAATATTCTGTAATTCCTGTGAAGGGTGAAAAACAAGATTGAAATATTCCATTTTTCTGTTGCTAAATATGCTACCATAGCAGAGTTATAATTTGGGGATAAACATGCAAAGCCATCAGTTGAGTCATAAGATGTTACTAAACATTACCCACGAAGATGAATAAATAAATGGGGTAACTCATAGAATACCATTAACTGACTTGAAATGACTATCAACAAATGTTTGTGCAGCACCCCTGCCCCTGTGTGCTGGGGACCCCCACGAGGGGCCCTCACTTATGGCAGTCAGCTCTCTCCTGTCACTGCACTTAGACCTTCTGGTCAGAGGGGAAGCCTGGCCCATTCTAGAAGTGCCTGAACGAAAGACTCAAACAATCCCCATGTACTTATAGTCAATTAAAACACTTTCTAATCTCCTACAATGCAAAATCTCTTAGAGTTCTAGATGTCCACAATTTAAGAAAACAGCACATATTGACCAGCAGATCTCCTTTCATTATTCAAGTACACTAGAAGCTGTGGCTATTGGTGGGTTAATAGTGGGTGACAGGCTGTCAAGCTAAGCTCCTGACCTTCACCAGACTGGGGTGTGTTGGAGGACCCCCATTACTTGATTTTAACTAGTCTTTTTGTATGGTGTGCTTTCTTTGTATGGTACACGAGTGAGTCACTGAGCTGCTACATTGCCAAAGTCTTCAGCATGGTTTTTAAACTCAGAATAAAGCAACAGGGAGGAATGCTTAAATTATTCACTGAGAGCTTACAGGAAACAGAATAATTTAATCTGTTTTTTTTTTTTTTTGTTTTTTTTTTTTAAATTTAAGGAGGTATTGTCCGGGCAAGTCTATCTGNTAAAGCAACAGGGAGGAATGCTTAAATTATTCACTTAGAGCTTACAGGAAACAGAATAATTTAATCTGTTTTTTTTTTTTTTTGTTTTTTTTTTTTAAATTTAAGGAGGTATTGTCCGGGCAAGTCTATCTGTAAAGAGACTGGTCTGTGATAATGGGGTTTGGTTTGATACATGTCCAAAGGAACCCCTTTTGGAGTCACATGCAGGTAGGGAATAGGTCTGGGTGTTTAATATCATGCTGATCCTTTGCCCTGGCCTCTCTGAAGCATGAAGTAGCTACTTCTTCCTCCAAGCTCCTGTGACAGTACTGAAGAAGGAAATAAGGAAATGGACACAGGCAGGCAGTTAGGAACAGGGTGCCCCAAGAACCCAAGTCTATTTACCAGTCTGACTGGAGAACAATCATAGGCCAGGAAGGTACCCCTTGCCCTACCGCAGTAAACATCGGAATGTCCAGAATGCCAAAACAATAACACAGTGTTAAAGCAACAGGCCAAAGCTAGTTTTGTGTAGGTAGGCCAGGTAATGTGGGCAAACTCGGTGGACCTTGGTAGCTTAGGAGAACCCACAAACTCAAGGAAGCCTAGGAAATCCCTGTGGGCCCTGCCAATGGGGATCACCAAAAGACACAACATGGAGACCACCCAATGGCCATTTCTTGCCCACTACACTCGTGGAAGCACCTATTTCTCACTACCTCAGGGGCTAACCACATGAGCCCTCTCTCCACTTGGAGAGCTTTCTTATTCTTCCTCTTTATCAGTTGGCTACCCATTTGGGACCTCTCTCCATTCAGAGAAAGTTCCTGTTCTTCTTCCCTGCTATCAATGAATCTCTTGCATTTATGTAACGTTGATCTCGACATTGAATTCTTTCTTCACTGAAGATGAGAACTGAGAAAGAGCCCATGTGGGGTCCTTGGACCCTGAGCCTGCTCCCCCATACCCTGATTCACTGTGAGCTAACTTTATCATAGCCTGGTACTCTTGTCATCAGCTAACAGTTTTTAAATGTTGTCTTATTCATTTGTTTGTTATTTCATTTACTTTTCTGACATTTCTGCTTGGATATCTGTGTGCGCATTGTATGCCAAGCAACTGAATGAAGGCACCAAGGACACAGATAAAATGGATGGCACAGGCTCTCCAAATGTCTACAGTACACAGATGAATTTGAAGACCAATGAGAACACAAAGCAATGAGCCTCCGGGACCATGGAGGTATGAGGGGAGGATCTGCTCTATAGAAGACTGATCTTGCAACATAAGAGATACATGAATGGGTCAGCACATGCAAAATCCAGGTGGGATGAAGCAGCATGAGGTGCCATGGTCTCCATTAATTTTGGAAATTGCTGAAGCATGAATGAGGAGTGTGTTATTCGACAATGATAAAGTCCAGCACAATAAAGATCATGCACCATATTAAGAAATCCAGATATGATTGTGTAGCATTTAGGAAACCAGAGAAGAATCCTGAAATAGTCAGTATAGGAGGGAATAGTCAAATTTGCTTTTAGAAAGATCAAATCTGGTGTTAAGAGACAAAACATTCTCTCTCTCTCCCTCTCCCTCTCCCTCTCTCTCTGGGTGTGTGTGTGTGTGAGTGTGGGGAACAAGAACAAACCTAAAAGCAGAAAGATCAATCAGAGGTGTGTTCATGGTTCAGTGACATACCTTTTGATTCTGCCAATCCATCTTGCATTTGAATTATATTTTTTCAGTGCCTACATTATATTGAGAATTTCTGTATATATTTTTAAAACAGTGCATATTTTTCAAGTCTACAAGTAAGAGCTACCCCTACTATTAATATTTTATTACACCCATTTTGGAGGCCCAGAGAAATCAAGGCTTTATGCAGTCAGACAATCTCACAGATAAATCATCTGCCTAAGGACACCACACATCTCAACCGCTGGCTTTCAGATTCAAACTCAGTCTTGGACCAAAGTTTTTGACACCACACCTGTGATATTTGGTGACATGAGAGGCAGTCTAGTTTGCCACAAAGGAGAACAGAGTAGGAATCATGATATCTAGATTTAAATGCTGATTTATACCTCTCTTTCTTTGTCACCTTAATGAATTTACTTAATTTGTATGCCTTACTTTCTATATCTATAAAATGTTTACATGGTTTTGTTTTCAAAGTCTCGTTCCTATTCTGGCAAATTTGGTAGAGTGGGATGGAGCCAAGGTCAAATAGGGACAGTTCATTCAATAAGTGAGACTGGTGGAGGTTGTGAATGAAACAAAAAATGTCAAATTTGGAAAACGTAAGCATGAAGAAAATACTCAAGATTCTTAAAATGGGTTCCTTAACAAAAGAACAAGACACATTTCAAATAAATTGCAAGCTTGTGGAAAAAGGTGACCATTTCGACAGTTAAGTCAATAAGGAAAGCACCTGTTGAAAAAGGAAGACTTAAAGGTATTTCTTGGACACTTCAGTTTCAAGTAATCTGCTGACAAATATATCTAAATGGACTTCTGCTAGATAATTTCCCAGGTAAGTTAAAATAAATTACAAGGTCATAAAGTTTTAGAGAAGGAAGTATTAAAAAGTGGAACTTTGATGTGAAAATGAGTTACCCGAAGGAATAAAGATATAATGTGAAGACCAGAGAAATCTGACCCTCAGAGAATTATCATCAAACAACATGTAGTAAACAGATTTCACCTCAAATCTTCTGGGGGCTGGGTGACCGACACTACTAACTGTGCAAACGTCTGAATGAAATCGCCCATGCAACGACATACCTCAGGAGAGACTTCTGTGATTCCGAATTGGGATAAGCTTTGATGCAAAACATTGATGTTAAGTGAACGTAGCACCTCCTCCGCCGGCAGGGCATCTGCAATGCCCGCTTTCCCGTTGAGGGGAGACACAAAGAGCTCGATGCTGTTCTTCTTTTCCTAGTCAGAGCACATCATTTGTTTCTGTGAATAGACACTTTACACAACTTAGGAAATATTTTTACCTTTGCTCTACAAATACTAAATGAAGTCAGAATCCTACAACCCTGAAGGGCATCTTGCAGACAACATTTACTAGTTATCCTTGGCTACAATTAATCATGGTGTAACAGGGTCAGGGAACCTGGAACTTCCCCCTTTACTGGAGACCACCCTATTACAATGGTAGCCCCAACCCTGAAATCTTCAAATGCCATTTTTTCAGGTAGTAGACACCTCAATATTTGAAAATTTACATCCAGTGATGCTAATTTATTTTATAGTCCATATTGTAATTGATGAAGTATATTATTTAGATGTCCCCTGAGTAGCTCTGTTTAAATATTTCAAATTAAGTAAATTCAGTAAGACTTGATGTTATACTATAATTATTAATCATCATCATCCCATATATTTTTCTTATAAGCTGTATTAATATGAAGGTTGGACTAAGTAAGATTAGATGAGCTTTGAAGGTATTTCCCTGATTTTGTTCTGAACCTTAATTATGCCATACTTCAAAAGTCTATCTTTTGGTAGAAAGACATATGTTATACAGTAATATGATACTTGCCTATTAATATTAATTTAGTCACTGAATTGGAGCCAGGGGATTTCTTGCCATAAGTGAGTGATATGCCACATACAAACAAACAAAAAAAAATCAAATACTACCCGATAATGACATTGTCATTCACAGATTCTCTTTTATAGCTTATACAGTACCCTTAAAGAAAGGAGTTATTGTTACTATTTCTCTTTTGATACACAGAGTTCTCTCACTAGAAAATTTTCTTTTGATACAATTTATCAGAAGTTCAGTCAGGTATAAAATGGAGTATCATTGTACTACCAGCAACCCAGAAAAAATGCTTCCGTATTTGCAGGGAACACCAGACAATGACTAAATACAGCATACTACTAACGTAAGATGTCTTTATGATAACCAAAATAGTTCCTGATTAATGACCACAGGAGTAGGAACAGAATACTTGTGTTGTGTCTGTCAGACACCTCTGTATATTAAGTCTGTTATCTCATTTAATGCTCAAAACCCCCCAGGGCATAGGCATTCTGTTTATATACATTTTGCAAATGAAGAAACAGAGCAGCTTGCCCGAGGTCACACAGCTGGGATGTGGCTAAGCTGGAAACTGAGTATGCTTTTCTCGGCCTATCTCCAAGGCATGCACTCTTTATCACCTCGCTTTGCTGCCACAGGTATTATAGCTCCACTTCTTAAACAGTGATTTTAGAAACAGGGGTGCATGAAAGCTACTGTGCTACTGTTATTCTTTAAGATCATGCACATCCTTACGGGATAAGGTATGGCAAATCCTCTCTTATCCCTGCAAAATGCTATTATGTGCATTAAATTTATACACAAAAAAGATACCTCCATATATGTAAACTAAGGTCTAGGTCTAACACACCTGTAATATTTAAGTATTCTCACTTGAGTAATGTGGACTCTAGATGTAAATAATCTATTTTACTCTTTCAGGATATTGGGGCCTCTGTCTTCTTTTCCTTTTAATGGTACTGAGTTTAAAACTGCTTTTTAAAGCTTATTTAGTCCTGGAAATATTTGACTCCCAGAATAAATCTTATTTTGGGGAGTGAAAAAACTCACCTGTTACATGTAGAAAAACGAAAGAAACAAAATTTCTAAACCAAAATATAAAGCAGTTTTTCTCCATAGCTGGAAACTCAGCTGTTGAAGCAGTGGAAAGCTGAGTGCAAGGAGGAGTATGAGCATTTAAGGTAAGAGAATGTGCTATCTTTGTTGAGTTCCCCTTGCATTGGAAATTAAGAACAATTTAAATCTCAGATGATTCCAAAGTCTTTTTCACAGGAACCAATTAGCTTTTTTACAAAGACAAAATCATCTGATTTGCATTTTCCTTTCTTTGCTTTTGTTCACACCCACCTTCAAGTGCAGGTGGGAACATACCATTGGGTGACATCAAGGTCCCCAAAGTTGAGCAAAGGGGGAAGAAAGGATGTGGGTGATTGATAGATAGGTCTCAAGAGAACCCTATCCACTAAATCCTTTGGGTTTACTTCATCTTCACCCCACACATCCATCCAATTTTCTTTAAGCTTTTCAGGACTGTCTATTCTTGCATTCCATTTGGATTGCTGTGCAAGGATTGATGTTCATTTCTATTATTTACTAAAAATCTTCTGCGCTGGACATTCCAAACCTATCATCCTACTGATATACTTTTATTGGGTTTTAAGAAACACTGTCTGGAGGTAGTGCTTTAACTGATTCAGAGGGAAAATATTTTTAGGGAAAATATTTTGGGAGTAGTGTCAGGTTAGGGGGACAAATTTTTTAGACTCCTCTGTCCATACCTACCAGGATAGCTAGCCTTGAACAATGAAAGGGTCAACAAACTGTAAAAGTCCAGACAGCAAATATTTCAGCCTTCAGTGTAGCTAAACAATCTATGGCAAACCCTCAACTCTGTCATTCTAGCATGAGAGCAATAATGGACAGTACGTAAGTGAGTGGGTGTGCCTTACTGCAATAAAACTTATTACAAAAACAAGTGGCATGCCAGCTTCGGCTCATGGGTCATAGAACTACCGCACGGGTATTCTTTATTATTGGGCGTTCTTTATTATTGCTCTATTATCAAGCCCTTCTATCTAGATCAAAGCTTGCGCTCTGGGAATGCAGCATGTAAGCATCTTACAATGAGGCGATTGATGTGCACTTGCTGGGGTAAGAGTCCTAAAGCTGCTGCCGCTCCTTGGCGGAATAGCTGAAGCAAAGTTATGTTCAGCTTATGTACTTCCATTTGCAGTGTCTGAAAAACAAAAGAAAAAAACGCCCAAATTACAGTAAGTCTTTGGGTTAGGACATTCAGTTCCTGACTGATGACTGGCCGCCGCCGCTTCTGTGACTTTGATAGATTCGCGCTTATGGCACTTCACCACACTTTTAATGGGTCTCCATTAACAGGGGTATTTTATGTGAGATTTTAAATGGTGTCAGTTAAAAGAAGGCGCATTGCATAATGGACTCTGTCTAGTTTTAATCAATAACACAAACAAAAGAACAACTGATAGAGCATTTCATTGAAACATGTGCTGGCTTATTTAGCTCCAGCTCAAATCCAGATGACAGAATAGAATATACAGTCACGTGTATTTCAATAATCCAATTTGAAGGACATTTTTAAATTTGTGTTCACAGCCAGTCATAGAAAAAGATACTACGTAAATTACATAGTCAGACTTGGCAGTTTCTTTCTTTCTTTCTTTTTTTAAATAATGATTTGCTCCCAGTGAAAAACAAAAGAAAGACGTGCAATAACACATTTTCAAACTTTGGTTAAGAAGTCAAAGGTATCGATGATTTAAGATAAACAGTTGGTTTTGAATTGCATGGGCTAACCTCTTAATTTTCAAGTTTGTTTTGAAAAAAAGATCACTCGGTATTGTTTCCTAAATTATTAGTCAAATTATGATATTAATAGTATAGCCTTAATTTAAGCCATTGGTGTCATTATTCCATTTAAACTATAAACTAGTTAACCAGGTATTTTCACAAGTGCATCTTTGTCATTTGAGATATACATTGCATTGCAAGGTGGAGGAAACCAAACCTTTATTCTTACATTTTTATAAATGCTTTATTCACTAACTTGACCTTGGTAGGTTATCAGTAACCATTGGGTGGCAGCAGACCATCTATTCTACCAAATGAGGAACACATCTATGTATACACTTCTCTGATAAAGAGGTTGACTTACAAGTATAACCTATACTAGTGCAAGAACTCATATGGGACTCTCTCCCTAGTTGCTCCATAAGAAGAATAATACATCTTCAAGAATTTATATAATTGTGGTAATACATAAAGTTGGTATAAGATAAATGACCAATGATTAGACCAAACGATCAATGCTACAGTAATCATTGAGACGTCAACAGAGCCAGTCAAGTTGGTGAACCCAGCTGAAGCTCCCAACAGCTTTTACACCTTCAGATCTTTTAATATTATCATATGGGTAGAAGTCAGTAGGGGTTTGATTACCATAGGGAGCTGAAAGTGTACTCCCTATTGAAAAGAAAAGAAAAGAAAAGAAAAGAAAAGAAAAGAAAAGAGAAGAGAAGAGAAGAGAAGAGAAGAGAAGAGAAGAGAAGAGAAGAGAAGAGAAGAGAAGAGAAGAGAAGAGAAGAGAAGAGAA
>JAGFMF010011752.1:8938066-8974404 GCA_019455555.1 Galemys pyrenaicus
AGGAGATCCAGAGAAGGGCTGAACTTGTAACAGGGCCGTCCCCAGGAAAGGGAAAAGCTTCTAAAACCCAGTTTCGCCCTAAGTGGGTGGAGCTGAGCAGGGAAAAAAGATTCTGCAGAGAAAAAGACAGAAGGAAGGGAGGAAAAAGGAAACAGGATGGAGAGCAACAAGGAAACCTGGAGGAGGCATGTAAAGCAGAGCCACATGTGAAGAAACTGTGCTTGCTTTTTAGTCTTGGACTGGCTAAAACAGATGTAAATGAGAGACCTGTGGGGAGGTTAACAATAGCAGCTTTCATCTTAATTTTAATTTTACTCTTTTCTTCCCAGATTTGTCTCTTTCTGATCCTTTTCTATGGGTCTCTACTAAAAGGTCCTTTGGACTTGTGGCAGGCTTTTGGGCCTTACTTTAGGCCAATCCTATTTGGCTAAACTTTTACCCTCAAAAAAATAAGTAACTTTAAATGCTTAACTTAGTAACTATATTTTGTGTCCTTTCTGTATTGTACCCTAATTATATTAAAGTTCCTTTCCATTAAAAGCCTTACATGTTTGTCTTGATGTGCAAATAGCAAAACCCATTCAAAGAAAGCAGGCTTAGTAGTTCTAGGGTGCTCCTCTCCCTGCCCTGTAACAAACTCTTGAAAACCTCTACCTAATAACCCAGTGATAAGGTACAATATGTTTGTGGAGGGGAAAAGGAGAATGATGTTGAAAATAGGTACAAAACCTCTATCAACACTATCCCTAATTCATTTTTAATTATATAAAAATCATCTAATGGTACACAATTTTTTAACTGTCCTTTCCTATGGCCTTATAATATAATTTAATACAGAAAGTAAGATTTGAGCTCAGCCCTGAAGGATGAGAATTTGAAAATGAAGGGATGACAAAACAACATACTTTCGAGCATGCTCTATGTCTCCATTAAGAAAACTCAAGGGGTTAGGAAACCTCTGTCCACCTGGTGGCTCTGAGGAACAGAGGTTCCTTTTCTCCAGCAGCTAACTTTCAGTTCTGCGAGGCTGTGCAGCTCCAGTGGCTGTGGATACTGTACTGGAGCCTGTTACTCCCATTCGTTTGCAGGACCAAAGATAGGTTCCTCGAGCAGTCTTGGAAACCCTGGTGAGGAGCCATTGGCGCAGGGACTGTTTGTCAGGCAGGGTGAGCAGGCAGGCACTGCCTCTCATCCCCAGAGGCAGGTTTGAAGCTGACGGACTGCACTGGGAACCAAGAGCCAGGGGGTTAAGCACACGCCTGAGAACTCAGTCCCTAGAGCTGTGATTAACCCAAGGCCTGTCACTGTGGAAACAGTATTAAAGTCTCTGTTCCTCATATTGAAAGGGTACATGGAGTGGAACTCAAGATTAAAAATCACTCCAAAAGGCAATTTCTCAAGAAGATAAAAGCTGTGTATTTGAAACAGTAATTTAGACTACCTAACTAAAGCAAACAAGCGAGTTGAACTGATTCATTTAAATGGTCATCATCTAGTTCATTGCCTCAAAATTTGAATCATTTGCCTCAGTTCTCTGCTGACCTGTGAAAAGCTGTGTTGATTCTCTAGTGCTTGCACAATTTCTGACTATATATATCATAAAATGGTCATGCTAAAATGCATGACAAACAGACAAATATATATTTGAGGGCCTAAAATGTGTCACACATTACAAATAAGTGCAATTTGAGAAAAAGAAAATATTCTAGACAATATGAGAATTTTATTTCAGAGAAAATAAAAGCCTATAACTCCTTCCAGTTTGAGGATTAGGCTCTTTCCTTCTTGATAGATGCTCAAAATTCACAGCTCCTTCTTATCCTATCATGTGAAATCATAGCAACTATGATAGAACATGCATTTCCATGGCAATCACAACAGTATCACAACTGTAAAGTTGCCATACAACTGAGGTAGTTATATTTTAGTTTGAATTCTAAACCCATTTGGTCATTTCTATCATTTAATGTACAAACAATTTAAGCTTTTAATTTCAAAGACATCAAAATGCTTTTTCCAAATACCAGTGTCAAGCTACTTCACTGTAGTAAGTAATGCAAATCGAGCATTCAAGAACAAGTATTTTTAATATTATACAGAAAAAATTAAACATAATAAAAAAATTCAAAGATTTCAAATTCCATCTGTTCTTAAATTTATTTAAGGGTTTTTGCCTTGTTAAGAGACTCCTAAGCCAATTCTTTTTACCTGAGGCCTCGGTGACTTCCTCCACTGCAAAGGAAGTACCACTAAATCTTCAGACTTTCTTTGGTTACTAAACTTTCTACAGAAGAAGTTGAAGGCTATGAGCATCATACCTCTGAGCTAAATCAATCTGATGAAGCAGATTAACATAGAGTATTGAAATATAGACACCAGGGTTAAGTTTAAACTGTTATGTATTGATCGTCATTCCCCATAAGTCAGGAGCACAGATGGCCCCAACAGGGAGAGGAAGGGCAAATGGTCATCTCTAGACAGATGTCCTCAAAGCCCCTGAGAGAAGTCCAGTCTGAATTCCCAACAGTCACAAAGGAACTGGGCCTCCTTTAGGAGCAAGCCTACAGGAGGAATCCATCCAGGGTAGGAGAATGTTCCCTCACTGCTCCTCAGGCTCTCTGACTCATTCCTGGAAAGGAGTCTCCCCTTTTGGGCCAGAGGTTGAATCAGCAAGTGGATCCAGGAATAAAGGAAAATTTCTCTCATGTCTTTGAACAGAATACAAATCGCTGGCTTATAGGAGGTATCTGGCATTCATTTTAAAATCTCTTCTTTTTCAATGGGGTTCTGCTTTCTCTCTTAAAATCCTCTGATGACTTTCTAGGTTGTTTAGAATTAAATCCAATTCCCTCCGTTTCCAAAGCCCTACTTTATCTGACTCATTACTTCAGAACTTCACAGTATCCCTTTCTTCACCCACTTGGTCTTTTTTTTTCAGGTCTTTAAACGTCCTTTGTTCGTTTTACCTCAGAGCCTTGGCATTTGTCAGGCCTTTCAGTTTAAAAACCGCCTTTCCAGAGAGGACTTCCCACACTGGCCACTCGCGACTCTATTTTCCTTACATCTATCACGTTCTGACTGTTCCTTGTTTGTTTATTTATTTGCTTGTTGTATATCTCCCTTCACTAAATGTGGGTTCTGTTGGTGTGTGGCTTCGTCAGGCTGGTTTGCTGTTTCAGCCCCAGTTCCAGAGCAGTCTCTGGCATGTAGTAGGTATTTAATAAATCTTTGTAAAATGAAGGACTACATGAATCATCACAGCCAACACGTGTGTAGTAACTAAATGGAAGAATCTGGGTTCACTGGTAGGTGTAGAAAGGGTTACGAAATCAGGACTTCGATTTTGAGAAAGTTATATTTGGTTAGAGAGTTAGAGTTAATTGGTTAAAGAGTTCACTTGAATTGCTCAGAATCAGTTTAATACAATTTATTTTTGATTTGTAATTAATACATCCTGAGAGCTTGACTAGTATATCATTTATTAGGGGGGACATCAGAAGATCTAACCAACTTTTGAAACCTGCTTCTATTAGACAAAAACAACGTAATTATTCTGAGCATGCTATACTGGTTATAATTGAACTCAAATTTAATCAGTGCTAAGATCTTGTGATTAATTTGATGGTTTCAAAGTGTATCTTTCTAATGATAAAAATTAAATATGTTCATGATAGAGGATTTAGAGTACAAAGAATTAGAATAAGAAATACATTTTGTTCATAGTAATTTATCCCATTAGATAAACTTCTGAAATAAGATGGTAGTATTTTTAGTGTCAGCTATTTTCTGATGCTTAGATAATGTCATATCATCTCACGTCATATGGATATGTGTGTAAATATATTAATCATATCCACATATGTCACACAAATACCCATTTTAATGTGATGCTGTAACTATTATATTTCTATGGCTTTCCTCTTTCCATGATGCTAGGAAGTAACATTTGTGCCTCAGTCCTATTCTTATTCTGTCTGATGGTAACTCCAATCAAGTAATATTCCTGGATCCTCTTCTTTTCATGCTCTCTAGTGGAGGGGCTATGACTTCTATAACTGGTGCATCTGGAGGATATGTGGGTGCAGATCTGTCCTTTCCTTTTGGGGTTAGTCTGCTTGTAAAGAAGACATACTTCTTTACAAGGGGGGATAGTCTTAGAAGGATAGTGTAGTCAACCGCCTAAATTGCATCTCCAACACCCCTATCAGCAATAAAGCTGGCATTTTAGTCTCAACAGGCCTGCTTCCTTGGTCTTTTCAGGCAGGGAGGTGAGGGATGCTATATCCTTGCTTCTCAAGCATTAATACATGGCACTGTAAAGTCAGATATCACACCCACCCCCCATACCCCCACAAAGGCAAGTGGGTTCTAAACCTTTTCTTGTTAGTTAGCCTTCACTTCATCATGGGTATCTACCAACATAGAAAACAAAATAATATATTATTGCTGAGACAATAGTAATAATACCAAGAATATAAAAAGTGGCCTGATTGGATTCAAGTGTTTAACTTTATTGATTGTTATTATACTTATCAATATAGAAATCAAGGAATCTGGGCCAGAGGAAAAATGGTCAAAACAATTTGATTTTTTCAAAATGATACAATTTTTAGAGAGAATTTATCTTTGATGTTTAGGGACAAAATGACATATTTTCAGAATCTAGGCTTCTATATACTCCTTCTTAATCATGACAGTGACCACTCAGCTCAAATCCCAAATAGTAAAGGATACTCTTTATAGATACTGAATTTAATTAAATTAATATTCATTGTCCTTTTCTTCTTTACTATGACATATTAAATATTGTTATTGAAACAGATCTAAACTTAGATGTTTAGAATAGAAGCCCTGATCCTACTCATTTGAAATGCTTATCATAACCCAGTTTTTCCCTTCATTTCATTAATCTCTTCTATTTTAATATTACCTCTTAATTAGTGTCCCCTTTCATATCCCATAATAACATTCTTATTAAAAAAAGAGAAGCTCCTCTTTTGCCTTTTGAGACTTGTGAAATTTAGCAATTAAATAAATACCTTTAATCATTGTTTTGAAAAATTAAGGTTCTATATAATTTGGACTAAATCTTCATCCGTATAGATATTTTTGAAAGTCATGAAATGGGAAAGGTCTTGACTTTTAAAATACAAATTCACTGGAGGAATAAGGTTCCTGTGAATTATAAAAAATTAGATTCTAAACTTTTATTGTACTATAATTCCTATATTTTGTGATTTTGTATCTATTTGTACTTATAAAAGCTACATCTATGGATGAAACAGAAGAAAAAAGAGGTTTGATACACATTCTTCAGACAGGAGAAAAATCACGATTTACCCACAAATAGATATTATTTTGAGTACAGTAAACAATTATAATAGCAAGTTATTTGCTTTGAACAGAGTTTTCAAGTCTTATTATTATATGTTCTAGTCAACAGAAATGTCTACATTCATCTACCCTGATTATGTTTTCCATCTTGTATTGAATGGTATTTCTTCTCTGTTGTTCTTATTCCTGTGTTCCCTTTCAATGGCCCCTAAGTTGTTCCTCCCCCTTCCCTTCCTTCAGCATTTCTGATGCCGGAGGCAGAGCACAGCAGCCAAGAGCTGGAGTCAAACATGACTGGAACAAGCACTAGGCAAAACCCCTGAACCACAAAAGGCTTAATGTTTAGGCAAGTGTTGCTGAAAAACTAGGCCAGATAAATGGAGCTTTGTGTGTCATCAACATGACAAAATTCTGATCGTCACAGACGTGGCTGCTCCACCCAGGCAGCTTTGCTGAGAGGGCAGAGGACACATGAGAAATGAGACTGAACTAACTTTTAAGTGCATTTATGGATGCTTGCAACTAGATGTTCAAGGCAAAATTACAATTCTTAACTCTTCAAGCATTTTGCTTTCTAGTAAGAAATAGATATCGTCCTAAACCATCAAACAGATAAATAACATTTTTTTAAAAATCAAGAAATGAACAATCTTTACAGGCCCCTGGGTGCTTTCTTCCAGATAATGCTAACAAGGGAGTTGGTTCCCTTTATTTTCTTGTGCTTAAATTTAATCAATGAGGATACATTTATTATTTATGCTTCTGAACTTTCAACTTTTCACATGCAAAAGCTTGAGCTGTGAGGAAGCAGGAGACCACACAGCTCTGAGGCATCTGTCTTATCACAAGGGTGGTTTGAAGTCTAATACTCAGGGAAGGATGTTACAAATTTACTTTTATTTTGATTCTCTCCATGAAGTAGTTTATGTTTCACTTCAATGACTGGAATCAGGTTCTGTTTTCCACTCTTTTGTTGAACTACCCAATTCCCCAGGAAACATGGTAAAGTGAAATGAGGTTTATTGACTTGTGCTTTTGAGTTGCAGACAGAAACTATGATTTAGTGTCCTTTCAACTTCTATTGTTGGTAATCTTGATTTCTGTCACAGTGAGAATTAACGATTTTCTGCATAACTAAAAATGAATAAAGACTGAGTGTAGAATACATTTTAGTCAATGTTCTCTGGCTGCTGTTTTTCCATCTGCAGGAGATGACAAAATAATAATAAGAGCGTAATTTTCCATAATGTGTTATTTTAGTGATTAGCACCTGGAGAACATCTTATTTCTAGAAAAGAAAGAGTCAGAGGGATGTTGTCTGAAGCAGAGCTTTAATGTTCAGCACAACGGTGCCAATTTCACCCTGTTAGTCTTTCTCATTTTCCCCAGCAATAGTCTTTATTTTTCTTTTAGCATGATTGGGACTATGGCATTTATTAGGATCTCTAGCTCTCTGATCGAACTACTAAATTGTTGCATAAAAGTACATGGATTGATTAGAAAAACAAAGAAGACTATATATAGCTTATTTCTCCTTGTTACAGCTAAATATAGAAATGACTAATTTTATACAACACAATCAAGCATCAATTATCAACTGAGTAATTCATGCTAGCAATTTAAAAAATAAATTTAAGATCGAGAAAGCTGTAGGGGAAGATATTTTGGTGTATAATTTAAGAAGTCACATCTTGAAGGCTTTAATAATGACTGGCTTAAACAGGTTAGCACTTCTCACATTAAAACCTACATATGCATTAGCAATTAAAGGAAAGTCATTAAACAGCTGTATTTTTAAAAATTTGCCTATCATTTGCATTATCATCTACTCAAGTTTCATACTAGAGACACAGGAGAAAGAGAATCTGGCAACCCTATATTTTGCAGAAAATAGAGATTGACTTCTTGAGGTCGAATAATATATCTGGGCCATCATGATGACTGTTTTCTTTACTATTGAATCAGAAAGGATGTTAATCCAATTTAGTTATTAAAATGGATGGCAATGCAAGATGGACTACATTTTGACATTGTTATTCATCACTGTGGACCATAAATAAGTCAGAATTATTTATAACTTTGTACTGATGCCAGAACCATGATATTATTTTTAAACTCTCAAGCTAAATTTTAATTTTTAATCTTGATATGTCCAGATCTACATACAATGCCTGGACACAGTGGGACCGCAATACATGTTTTTTGAACTAAACATTTTGTGAGACTTCTCACCTGAGGATAGCACTTCTGTACAGATTAACTAATGAATTCATATGTAATTTTTTAATGAGAGTCATAATTTTTATGAGGACAGTTATACTTAATAATAAGGTTCCTGGTTTACAGGTGGAAAACAACAAAGCTGAGGTCCCCAGTTGGGAATTAGGCCAGGGATTCTCATGTCACCAACTTTCATTCATTGGTCCCCCACATCCGATTGCCATGGAAGGCAGTGACTAGTCTTTTAGTGAAGTCTGAATGCAAAGGCAGGGTCCCCAAGATGATATTATGGTAAAAACATCCAGATTTAGTGACTTTGTCCACCATAATTGTCTATTTCTTTGTTTTTCCTAGTTATCATAAATGTAAAAATTCAACCTTGCCCCAATGTTAGAGTGGAAACTAGAGCAAATAAAACAAAGAAAATATCTCTTCCATTCCATATCCCTCCTGAAACATTTCAGTGCTGTCCAAGTGGATGAACTCACAATTCCATTTTTTTTAGAATGGTGACAAATTTTACAAGACACATCATAAGATTGTGGGAGGGTCTTTCCTGTTTAGATATATTGAAATATTGTATAGTATTTTCTTTTCATCTCCAGTTTTGAAGCTAAACATATTTCCCTAGATATCACAAAGATTCTCTGCTGACTCACTCACAGATGCACATATGAACAGACACAGACCTAAGTCTCCCCGTTTGTCCTCCTAACCTGGTAATGCTAATGTGAAAGATTTTCTTACCTGTTTGAAAATTGGCTGGGCATTGTGATTAATTCGACTTCCATTTGTATTCTTCTTTGTGTTATTGCCTCACCAAAACAAGCCGGACGAATCCTAAGGTTTTTCTAAGCTCTGTGCTGAGATGAAGCCTCATTTAGTCACCTGAAGGTAACTGCCTAGTACTATTTCTAGAGACATCGCCAGTCCCAGGTCTGCTGTAGCAGCTTCTGTATTCCCAAGAGGTAACCCAGGTGCTTGCTGTTCCAACAGTTTACTAGAATTGAAATTTGTGCCATTTTTTATGGTAATTAGCAGAATTGTAAGATTAGAACTTTATGGACTGTGGACAAGATGTGTTACATAAGGAATTTTTTCTTTCTGCCCTTTAAAAACATAATTTTACAGGGTACATTCATGGTAAATATAAAGTCCTTCTAAAAGTTCTAGTATTTCCTCTGATATTTTCCTAGTTGGTGTTAGGGCCTTTATAGATACATCATTTCAATTTGCACATCACTTAAAAAAGCTGGGATTATTATTAATCTTTTAACTGATGGGGAAATTTAAGTGACCTAACTGAAGCCCATATTAAATTTGGGATTTAGGGCCTCCCTGGTGGTGCAGTGGATTAAACAATGCACTATGAAGCAAACTGCAGCCACTGCAGCACGAGTTAGATCTCTGCCTTCCGCCAGGGAGGAGACTCACATGTTGCAGCAGACTTCTTCTGCCTTACCCACTGCTCCCCTCAGCAGTGTATTTCAATTCGATCTGCCTGTTCTGTTCCCCACTCTGTCTCTGATGAATCCTCTCACTGCCCTAAACTCTGGCCTGTACCCTAGCTCTTATATGTATAAATAAATAAATCTTTAAAAAAATAAATAAATTTGGGATTTATATACAGGTTGGTCTGACTCCAGATTTGATGATTGACCATATGGTTTAACACAGGTTACAGATAAATGATTGCTATAATTATCTTCATTATTAGTGAAATACTTGGTATGAAAAATAAAAAGAGATGAAGATCTTTTAGGCATAATTTCTGTCTAAGGGTAGTTGAAAGACTGTAGAGATTTCATGAATTATGATGTATAGCTATGTGACATAACTCTAGCACAATTGCAATAAGTTAATTATTTATTCCTTATTGGTGGCATGACAAACTACCTTTCAAAGCACTGTCGAAAGTCTAAAATATGTTCATGATCTTTGATCCAGGAATTCCTCTCCTGAATAATTATCTTAAAGAAATGATTTCAATGAATAAAAAATAGATGCAAAGATTGTCTTTGCAACATTGTAGTAAAAAAAAAAATCAGAAAATCTTACATAAGCATCAATGCAAAAAAACACACAAATTATGGTATATCAACAGCAGGTAGTTGTGTAATTCTAATTCTGCCTTCCTTTTCTGCATCATTAGTTCAAGCTTTATCAGATCTTTTGATCTTCACATGCTGTAATTTTTTCTCATATCAAGACAAAAGCAAAAAAAACTGAAAACCTCCTTGTAGAGCTATCAGCCCTTTTCAATACTCTCAAAACAACAATCCATATTCTGTTTCCAATTCTTTTATTCTGCCTCCTGCTCTCCCAGTCTCTACTCCTATTATCAAAAAAACCCAAGATTACTGTATCTAGTGGTCAATTCTGAATCTTCACTTGCTCGACCTATCAATGGCCTCTGGCATGTGATTTCCTTGGCTATCTTGATTTTATTTCCTTTCCAGGCTTCTGGGATGCCACATTTTTCTTTTACTCTGTCTTTCATAATCCAATCAGCTTTACTTTTGAATATTCAGAATGAGACCAGTTCCTGTCACCTGTACCATCACTGCCTACTTCTCATCTCCTCTCACTCGGACTAAGGCAACAACAGTCTTCTAACTGGTCTTGTTTCCACTTTGACTGCCTATAGTTTCACTTTCTGAAAGAATTCAGAATGGTTTTTTTATAGATTTATTTTTATTTATGCATGCAAGAACTGGGGTACAGGCCAGAGGTGGGAGGGGTGAGAGGATTCACTAGAGAGAGTGGGGAGCAGAACAAGCAGATCTACTGAAATACACTGCTGAGGGGAGCAGCGGGTGAGTCAGGAGAGGTGCTATGTGGATTAGCTCCCCAGCCCAGGATTGAACTCATGATGAAGCGGGTGGTGACAGCCTGATAGTACTGAGACTTTAACCCCTGCACCACCAGGCAGGCTGCCAGAGTGACTTTTTAAACCATAAATCATTTCATGTCAATGCTCTTCTAAAAACCTTTTGGAGGCCCTACTTGTTCTCCTTAACCCATTCTCCTTCCCCCCGCCATCTTCCACCACTCTTCCCCTTACTTCCTGCATTCAGGTCTCCTTGCTGCTCTTGGAACAAACCTCCACTCTCAGGACCTTTGCACGTACAGCCTCACTGTTAGGAACACCCCTCACAAAATATCAGCAGGACTCACATCGTCCCTTTATTCAGGTCTCTAAAACAGAATCTTTTCAGAACGTCTTCTCTATCAGATTATTATAAGATTCCACTTTGTCACTATTTGCCTCCCTACCCTGCTTAATTTTTTTTCCCACAGCATTGATGTATAGTACTCTCTCCCTACTAGAGTGTATTTTTCAAGATAGCAGGTATATAAACTGTTTTGCTTTCTCATGATCCACAGTTTAAACAATGCCTGGCTTATGGCAGACACTCAGTAAATGTCTTTCAAATGATTGGGTCAAGCAAGTGCATAGTTTAACATCAGTTGAAATAAAGCAAAAACAAAATATGCACACTTTTATTGTAATTGTGTAAATATGCTAAGGTCCATAAAGTGATACAAGGACATTAACATAATTAGGAGTGCTGAGATTTGAACAAAATGTTATATTGTTGGGCTAATTTCCAAGATTTTTAAAGCACAAAATTACCATGTATATCGGGAAAACAACACCAATGACAGTTGCAGAGAATGGAGAATGCATTTACTCTTTTTGAGAAACGGCTGATTTCAACCACATGTCTCAAAGGAACACAACTACAGTGATTTCAGAGTTAGTACCACTCAGGTCCATTAGAACATTATCTCTACCAGTTAAGTGCAACAATTCAGAGTCATACAGTCTGAAACAAGCATAGCTCTTCCACTGTAACAGACATGACTTTGGGCTTGTTATTTGACCTCTATTAAGGTCAGTTGTTTTTAAGATTTTAGACTTTGTTTTTTTTTCTTTTTGGAGAAGTTTTAGGTTCATAGCAAAACTGAGCAGAAGGTGGAGAGATTTTCCATTTGGATCCTGTCCCCAAACACCATAAACTCCTCTATTTTCAACCTTTTTCAGCAGAGTGGTGCTTTCTTAGAACTGATGGATCTACCCTGGCAATCACAGTCACCCAAAGCCATGGGCAGCATAGAGCTCCTCATGCTATATTGTGGGGCTGAACAAATGTATAATGACTTATGTCCACATTTATAGTATCATAGAATATTTCCCTGCTTTAAAAGTCCTCTCTTCATCTCTCTCTGACCCAGGGAATTCACTGATGATTTTATGGTCTCCATAGTTTTGCCTTTTCCAGAATGTCATATAATTGAAAGCATATAGTCTGATCACTTTTAGATTGACTTCTTTCACTCAGTGATATGCACTTAAGTTTCCGCCAAAGTTTGATAGCCTCCCCCCCCCCCCCCCCCCCCCCCCCCCCCCCCCCCCGCACTGAATAAACATTCCATTGTCTGGAATACTAAAAGTTATTTACCGGGCCTCCCTGGTGGTGCAGTGGGTTAAGCAATGCACTGTGAAGCAAACCACAGTCACTGCAGCATGAGTTTGATCCCTGCTGCCAGCCGGGGGTGGGAGGTGGGTGGGGGGGGTGGACCCACATGGTGCAGGCAGACCTCTCCTGCTGTGCCTGCTGTTCCCCTCAGCAGTGTACTTCAGTTGATCTGCCTGTTCTGCTCCCTGCTCTCTGTGGTGAATCCTCTCACCCCTCCCCCCATACCTCTGGCCTGTACCCCAGTGCTTGTATGCATAAATAAATAAATCTTTAAAAATAAATAAATAAAAGTTATTTACCTACTCATCTACTGAAGGGCATCTTGTTGCTTCTGATTTTTGGCAATTATGAATAAAGCTGCTGTAAGAGCCCATGTGCAGGTTTTGTGTTCGTGCTTAGCTTTTTGTACCTGCTTTGGAAGGTTGTTGAGGTGATTGAGATAAAGTTTTTAAGGCACTTAGCATGTAATTTGGAACCTAGTATACATTCAACAAACATTATCAGTCATTATGTGTTATTATTAATCAGGGCAGACATTTTTGGCCCTATTTCACAGATAAGGAAACCGAAATTCAAAAATCTAAAGTAGCAACCAGTAAGTGGCAGAACCAGGACTTGTAACCAGACTTTTCCCCCCTAAAATCAGTTGCTCTGTTAAGTTTTGTATCATTCTGCAGGAGCTAAGAAGACTAGACTTATTTTCCCTATTATGGAACGTCATGCTTTGTTTCTTAGAAAACTTTTCTGTAATCTCTTTCATTTATACCATCCTTTACATTGAATCTTATATACACATTAACTCCTATAGTATATCACAAGATAATTGTAATTCTTTACTAATGAACTATTTAAGAAAATTTGAAAGATGAGGGAGAAAGTGTTACTAGTTCAGCTGAATATGTTATCTCTAGGCTACCTTATAGACACAAGGGAGCTTCTGGAATCATACACGTAATTTTTAAAATCTATATATAATCACATTATTGAAAAGTCTTTTGTAAAAGATGTTTGTTGAGAAACTTAGTTGCCAAAAATCACAACTATTATGCAGATGACCATGGCATAAAATAATGGTGTGCCCACTGGGGATTCATGAGAATCTGGCCTGACTACATGGCCTACAAGCTAGAAGTAATTATATGACTCTTCTATTGACTTGAAAGACTAAGGAGCTTCTTGAGGAGAAACTATTGATGGGAGAAATGAGGACCCAGTTCCAGGAGACGGATTCAAGGACTGTGGACTAGAATGAAATAGAAGAAGAGGAAGTAGAATGTAGGCTTATGCACGTGTCAAAATTCTGGGGAAATCAAGTCAGAGATAAAAAAGCAGGATAAGGAAAAACTTCATTTGGAGGCACAGACATAATCAAGGATCACACAAGACCACTGGACGTGAGGCAGGAATGGGAATGCCATGCCTCAGTGCTAGCAGAGTGGAGTTCAGTCCATGGAGGGTTCAAGCAGCTAATCAGTCCTCAGCATGGAGACCAGGGCCTTCAACATCATCAGCCATCAGAGAACAATGTCACGGTGCAGGTCTCGATGGCATTAGCATCAGACCTAGAAACCCACATACAGATATGGGCCAACATCACCAAGAGTTATGACAACCTGGAGCACAGGAGACACCAGAGCAGGTGCCCAGGGAGCAACAGCAGATTCTCTCTGCATGTATCATGCAAAACTGAAAGAACTGTGTTTATGAGAAAAAGCTGGTGTTTCTCAGCAGATATCAGAGGGGAAGAACAGAAGGATTAGTAGGTAATAGTAGGTGCACATATGTGTGTCAGGAGGTGGACCGCAGGAGATTGTGTTATAATACAAGTCTTATCCCATATGTGGGGATGGCTAGGGTGACAGGAGTTTCTATTGACTTTTGGGATGCCAAATGCTCTAACAGGCTACTGTTCTCTGTCTCTTTTTCAATGTTCATTCTTTATCATCATTCAGGTCTCAGTCTTGGAGATGCCTTTCTGACCCACCCACTTAAATAGCAATAGTCCTTTCTTTATCTGAATTTGGATTTCCCCAGTCTGTTACCTCTGTCCACCCATGGCAGGGACATATTACGTTCAAAAAGATATTTGAGAGACCACATTCACAAAACTTTTGTTATGGTATGCTATAATATTTGTTCTATTTTGTTGTTAGTTATCGTTGTTAATCTTTCTTACTGTGCCTAATTTATAAATTGAACTTTATCACACATAGTGTGTATAGGGAAAAAATAGTGTTCAGTACTGCCTATGGCTTCAAGTATCCACTGGGAATCTTAGATCATATCTTCCAGCAGTAAGAGAAAATGATGTAAATTAGATTTTCTATTCTCCAAGCAAAATTTATTCTAAATATAATGAATATTGTAAAATATGGCTTGAAATCTCACAAAGTTCAAGTAACTAATCAAAGAACTAGAATAGCTTCAGAACAGAATATGTCAAATGACAAATGTCAAATGACATTGATATTCAATGATTTCCTAACAAGCCACAAATGGAAATTTCACAGTAGCTCTAGATTTAAAAAAATAAATTTTCACCCATTGAATGTGTGAGAAAAAAAATCATGTTTGTTATTAACACATCAAATTTCTTCAGTGTGTATTTTCAATTTTTTGGTTATCATATGATAAAGATATAGCTGCAATATTTATTATTCATGCACTCCATTAGGGTGTGTAGATTCTGTTTGTATTGCATTAGACTAGAGAAATAAATGAGAATCCCAAAATTTATTATTCCTTTTACTTTAAGTGTAAGAAAAGTTATGATTTATTAACATTAGTAGTATTACTTATATAAAAGGAAAACAAAAAATCTTAAATATTTCTGGTGAGCAATGTATCTTAGATGATGTGTTTCCTTTTTCTTTTTTTAAAGATTTATTTATTTATGCACACAAGAGCTGGGGTACAGGCCAGAATCATGGGAGATGAGAGGATTCACCACACAAGAGTGGGGAGCAGAACAGGCAGACTGACTGAAACACACTGCCGAGGGCAGCAGCGGGCTAGGCAGGAGAGGTATGCCACACCGTGTGGGTCCCCTCCCTGGCTGGTGGCAGGGATCAAACTCATGCAGCAGTGGCTGCGGTTTGCTTCATAGTGTGTTGCTTAACCCACTGTGCCACCAGGGAGGCCCGATGATGTGTTTTCTTTAGAGTGTCCAATTTGTGAATACTGCCAGTAACAAGTATTTTAAGGAAAGCAAATAGTTCAATAGCAAATTTTCAAAAATATCTTGACTCCTTTATATTCAAATGTATTTTGTAGATTTGAAATATCAGATGATCTGTCTGCCATTACATCTGAACACCCCAACAGAGGGATGAGTCCATGTACTTCACCAAAATCTACAAACTGCTACATTAGTTTTTCTTGTCTTATAAACAATGACTCTATTCTTGGAATTCTGTGAATTCCAAGAGCCTATTCACATCTTTAAGGCAAAACAGACGTATGATTTGTGAACAAATATTTTGGTTGAATATAATCAGTAATTTTATCAGCACTAAAAGTAATCATGAAAACTAAGAAAAATTACATGCATTTTAATAAACATATAGACTCTTGTCATGAGTCTGAAGATGAATTATCAAGTTAGAAAACACCTTTTTCTCATGAGAGTTTACACTTTTAGGGGATCATAATAGACACTAAGTAAACTAAAACTCTCATTTTGGAACCCTTTATGTTCCTTTCCTAAGAAGCCTTATTACAATTTCTGATGACACTCCATTTACCTATTACAGTCTCTAATGACCCCATGGATATGTTTGTTCTCATAGGTCTTTGATTCTTTCATAGGTCTTATAATAATCTCTAACGTGACTCTCTTTCCTTAATAGAGATTATAATCTCTAATGATGCCATACATATTTTTTCTACCTGAATGTTAGCAACTTGAGTAGTAAGTCATGCTTATCTCATCCACCCCTGTGCCCATCACAGTTTCTGACATATAAGTAGGTGTTCAGTATATTTTTGCTGAACAAACAAATGGAAGGAAACAGAAAATAGCAAACAGTAGTCTAAGCGCCCTGGAAGAGGATATACAAATTGCAGAAGAGAAATGTCAAGTTCATGTATTTCCCTGACCACACACACGTAAGCACACTTGTTTTCATTTTCACAGATGCTCTAGTTTAATGGAAGGTAGTAGAAGTTAATCCTGGCTAGGGTAAGGATGACTAATGAGTCATTAAACAGGCTATAGAAGTTTCCAGGATTTGGAGGCAGGGGCAGAGGATTATCAGTTACAGAAAACCAGCCCAACCTAACCCCAAAGTAATAAATTCCACAAAGTAATTCCATTAAAGAGCAATATAGGGCCCTCCCTAGTGGCGTAGTGGGTTAAGCAACGCACTATGAAGCAAGCCGCAGCCAGCGCAGCACGAGATGGATCTCTGCTGCCGGCCAGGGAGGGGACACACATGGCGCAGCAGACCTCGCCTGCTGTGCCCGCTGCTCCCCTCAGCAGTGTGTTTCAGTCAGTCTGCCTGTTCTGTTCCCCACTTTGTCTGGTGGATTCTCTCACCCCCTGCAACTCTGGCCTGTACCCCAGCTCTTGTATGCATAAATAAATAAATCTTAAAAAAAAAAAAGAACGCAATATATAAGGACACCCTTAACTCTGAAAAAACTCTGAATTTGCCCAAGACTGCCTTGCCTGTGTCTATGGAGGCATCTCTTTTTCTTAATAAATTTGCCTTTTTAAGAATGCAAGTTTTGCCTGTGTCTACGTAAACGTTTTGCTCTGTGCCAATGAGTGGGGACTCTGCTAAAATCTTTCTCAGAGGGACCCATTCACCAAACCTGAACAAATGTACCTATGACCAACTACATCACTTAGTCAGGTGGGGCAAGTCTGAGCCTGTGTATTTTAAATGTGTATACACATGTATCACATGTGATATATGTCCCTAGATCAGTTAAAACACACTCAAATCTAGGCACACCAACATACCATGTCTTCTTCTGTAATACTTGGGTGTGTCATTTGAATTCTTCATCATGAGTTAAAGATTTTTAATGAACTCTAAGCATCTCAAGTTTAGTTCCTCTAAACAATGGTTTATCTTTTCGTATACTGAATTTTGGCAAGATGATATCTGAAAGAAAGAGAGTTCTAGGGGAAACCAAAATATACTTCTCCATATAAACAATGCCCAGGTGTGGTTATCTAGATGCCTTTGTCATTAGGGATATTATAGCACTATTTTTTTTCACACCATGGACATACATGTTTTTCTGGATAAGCATAGGCTTCCTATATATATCAATTTTTTTCGCTAAGTAACAGAAAGTTGACTCTGAGAAATAAACATCAGAAAATATCCTTGCTGGTGAGAAAATGAACAACATTCCAAATGCTTGATGCGTAAATCATTTCAGAAAGAGATGGGATTTTATAAAACAGGCCCAGTCCCTGTCCTGGTGGGCGAATTTACAGAGCCAAAATAATCCATGTCACTGGTGCTTTGTCACACGGCAGAAAGGTCATGGGGCAGAGCGCAGCAAGGGCACCTGCTTGGCAGGTCACAGCTTAGCCGGAGGATCTGCGGTCCTTTTATTAGCAGCTCCTCATGAATAGCATCACAGCAGACGATTCAGAGGAAGCCAATGGTCACAGTGATATGAATAAAATACAGGGAGCCCCAGACACCCCGGTCAGGTAGCCATCCCCCTGGAGGAATAGCCAACATCTGGAAACATATGCTCACATCAGGAAATGCTGTTGGATTCACAGCTCAAGACTTAGTGATTGCAGATATACAGGTGGGTTTGTTTATTTTGCTAAAAGAAAAGCCCCAAACCTACCAAAGAGGAGTAATAATACGGTATCTGGGGTACATGATCTGGATGCTGTGAAGCTCCCCAGACTTGTTTAAGTCACTTTTTCCTTGCCAATTCCAGACACATTGTTTTCCTTTCTGTGCTGTGGCTATAGGACTTGATTGTGAAATCCCTGGCACTTACAGAATGGGATATGGTGTCAAAGTGTGATAGGAAGAAACTGACACACTAGGCATGTGATTAGGACGCAAAGAAGAGGACAGAGCTCAGAAGAGGGAGGAGAAGAACCTGAACATACAAGGATTTCTATCAATAGTAGTAAGAGCTAACACTGAGGTAGCGCTGGCTACATTCCAGATTGTAAGTGCTTACTTGCAACACAATGACCCATTTAATCTTTTCAACAAATTTATGACATAGGTACAATTACCCTCATTTACTAATAAGGAATTTGATGCTTAAGAATATTAATGACTTTCCCAAGATCACATATCTGTTAAGTCAGGTAACTCCCTACAGACAGACAAACAGACACACACACACACATACACACACACACGATGTATTAACATGAATATTTTAAATTAGTTTTAATGGCAGCTTTTAAAAAGAACTATGGTGGTGTACAATGAGAATTGAATAAAATTATTATATAATAATATAGCACATATTTCATTTATAACTACATGCAAATAATAACATATGCCTTTATTTAATGCATAATTTATATTCTCATATAGTAATATATATAAATCTAAAGATTTAAGCTTGATCTTGGATCTTCCACTAATTGTATAAGTTGGGCAGTCACTGTATCTTTTAGGGGTTCTGCTTTCTTAGCTATAAATGAACAGAACTGAATTTTAAAACCTTAAGGCCTATTGCAATGATTAATTTTATGTGTTAATCTGCTGGGCCATGAGGTGTCCCGATATTTGGTTAAACATTATTCTGGGTGTGCCTGTGAGGGTGTTTCTGAATGAGACTGACATTTGAATTGCTTGATTTGTAAAGCAACCTTCCTCCCAAGGGTGGCTGGGCCCCATGCAATATCTCACAGGTCTGAATAGGATAGAAAGGCTGAATAAGAGAGAAGCTTCTGTTTCTGTTTATCTATCATCAAGCTGGAAATTTGTTCTCGCTGTATATTTCCTCAAGCTCCTCTTGCTTTAGGATTCAGACTCAGACTGGAACTTATATCATTGGTTCTTTTGTGTCTCCAGCTTGTCACACACTCATCTTCAAACTTCTTGATCTCCATAACCATTTCAATCTCTCTCCCTCTTTCAATTATACATATATATGTATAATTGGTTCTGTTTCTCTAAAGAACCTAGATTAAAGATCCCTACTAATAATACTGATAATTCATGATAACAATTTTCAAATGTATTATGATTGAACTCCTTTTTCTCCCACATCTTTCTTATATTTGTAGAAAGCTTTGGCTTTCATCCTATAGACGTGAGGGTAAAAGCAGATGGTGTGGAGGTGTGGTGGAGTAGATTGTAGTTCCCAAATTGAGAGACTATTTATCAGAAAACTTTGAGTCAGTTTGTCTTGTCCACATTGCTAAACAGAATGCTTGTACAACTGACATAATTGTTACCCTCTTCTTTAACTCCTTTGTCTCCCAGAAAAGAAAAAAATTTAGAATAGGTAAAGTTCCCCTTGAATCTAATGAAAGATAGTATTAAAAGAGTTACTGAATTCCTTACAAAACATAAGCAACACCAGCTTAAAACAGCTGTCTTTGCAAACATAATTTGCTAATTTAATAAAACTTTGTACTGAATAATATTTTCACAGATGTCCTTTCATGATTCATAAAATACTGTTGGATTCCATTAAGAAATAATGAGCAAATTGCATTGAGAAGCTATATAGAAAAAGTCATATTTTATGAGACTTTAATCAATATATAACGTTGGCAATTAGATATATTACACAACAATTAAAATGACTATGCATATAATAGCAATGGTTGGGAGATTATTTTATTATTACTTCCAAATACACTGCTATACTTTTCTCAGACACTTGCAAGATAAGAAACAAGTCATACTTAATATGGGATTTAAGAGATTATATTGTCTTCTCTCTCTCAATTTATAGATGTATTTTACCAAATGCAAAAGAAGATAGCTTTCCTTCTGAGGTTACAGCTACTGTAAGACCTGGGGCTAGACCACTTAGATTTCTGTTCTAGGAGTACTTTTTCTTTGCCTGCAGTATTTATAATTAAATATGTATGTTTTTAATACATAATTCTATGAGACATAATTCTTTTTAATTAAAATTTATTGCTTGCCATTTGTTTATAGATCTATGTAATTTTAGGAATATAGCTTCAAATTTCGATTTATGTATATGGGTCACTGACCCTCTGCTAAAGTTCCAATGTATCACCCCATCACATGGACCCCCGTGGCCCTTTTCCCTTCTTCTCAGATAACCACCATATTTTCCTATGACTAAGAGCTATTTTTATTGTGTTTTGCCCATTTGTTTACTTTGATTATTTATATTACACATATGAATGAAATTATAGTCATTTTCCTTTTCACTTTCTGATTTATTTCAGTTAGCATTATCACCTCAAGTCCCATCAGTGTTGCCACAAAAGGCAAGATTTTTTGCCTTTTAGTATCTGAGTCATCTAAACAAGTAGCTTCTTTCAGTGTTGAATAGTATTTTGGACAAGAGTGTCCTGGAAATTTCTTACTGAAAAAAATTAGGCCTGAAATGGCAACAGAATGTAACTTCTGGTTACACCTCAGAACGATCTACTTTAGTTTATAAGAATGGTCAAATGTTTGCATGTATTATCAAGTGAAAGGCTCATTCAATAAGGCTAACCTGTTGATTTTTACTTCAAAGCCAAAAAAGAATATCAGAGTTTAGAAAATTAAATTTTTAGTTTGGGGCCATGCTAAAGCTTTGTTGCTAAAGCACTTGCTGTTGACCTATGTGCCAAAGAGAATGGCATGTCAAGTCGTTCTCTTAATCCTTATAGTACTTCTGAAAACTTCATCATGGTAGCACCTCCTCCTGGCCGAGGCAGTCCAAAGGCCTACCCTGGGCATCAGGAATTGAAACCTACAGACCAGAGGTAAAAAGAAGTATCCTTTAGGGTTGCCAGACCTTGCAAACAAATTCCATTGGTTGTTAAACCTGAATGGAAACATCATGAAAAAGCAGTATGTGAAGTCAAGTAGAATAGAAGCTGGTGTTAGGAAGGGGATTAGGATTTCACTGGATCACTGGATACCAACTTTTATACAGAGTTCCTGTGGATTCTAATGTGGGAATTTTGGGGTCATTATGGCAAGGAAACGATAATGTCTGTGAAGAAGCAGAATGGGAAAATTAAAATAAAATATGGAAAATATAGTCTGAGTAAAGAGAAATTGTCTACCACTCCCTATCATGTTTTAGAAGACAAAACAGTATTTTTTTCAAGTGTTATTTGGTTATTTCTAATAACTGTCTTCTCACTTGTAGACTACTGTAAGGTGTCTGTGTGTGTGTCCTTACCTGGTGGCAGAAATAAGGAGCGAGGCAGGTAGGGTGGAGGGTGTAAGGCAGCCCTTGCTTTTAGAGATGAGGCCAGGCATTTGGCATTTTTGGAATTAGTGGTTGGGTTAGAATCAGATATTCTGCTTGCATCACCTGAAGGGTGGGGACCTCTTTTTATTGTGTGGCCTCTGTGTCCCTCTTCCCCCACCCTAGTCCTGACTCTATGTGTATGTGTGTGTGTGTGTGTGTGTTTTGATTCCAAATTTGCATTTTTATCTCTTGCTATTCTCTTTATACATTCTAGTTAAGTTGGTAGGAGCTATTTTATCTCAGATGAAGACTCCCAATGCTAGCTACTTACATAAGAAGTAAACTTACCCATACTGCATCAATATCCATGCAGCTTTTTACAATTCAAGAAAGTCTGTCAAAGGCCACACAGGAAGTCACCACCAGAAATGGGATTGGAACCAGAGAGTGTTTGGTTCCATGCTTCCACCACACCAGCTGCTGCCTTCACATCCAAGGACAGAATGCTGACAGCCTGATGAATGTGTGAACAAGCAGGAACCTCCGACCACTGCGCTGGTGTTTGTAAAAACCAGTTTCAAGATGATCGCGTTTCCAAAAAGGAAAACTACTTTTTTTAGTCATTGTGAAAATCTCAAAATTCAGGGCCCCCAAAAGTCACATGTTCCTATCTTCATGCAAAGATAACAACTCCAGTTTTATGCATATTTCCTCAGTCTTCATATATCCAAATGATGTTCTATATTATTTATCAGTAGTTTCTAAGAGAATTGGGTTTATTTTCCCTATGATGTGTTATCTTCGTGTTTTTACTTAATATATAATGCATTTTCTTAGACAAAATATGGTACCATTATAGAAATATTTTCAAGGTTATTTTATAATCCCATTGATGGACATTTACATTTTTCTAGTTTTTTCGTATAACATCTTTATACATTTCTTGTATTACTTTCTTAGAATTTATAGAATTGGGATTACTAGGCCAAAACTATGATTTTTGAGGAGTTTTTGTTAACTTTGCTAAATAGTCCTGCAAGGAGATTGTAAAATATGCATTTCCAATGGCAGTTTATTATTCTGGAGCTGGCTGCCTTTTAATGGGATGAATGCCTTTCTGTGTTTGAAATAAACCCATTCATTTTAAATTTCAGTTGCTACCCTGGGTCTTTGGTTGTTCTTATTTTTAGAGTCATAAAATACTGGAAATATTAATTTATTCATTCAATTGTTTTTCAAATATTGATTGGGCACAAACTTAAAATATGAGGGAAAACATTAATGAGATAGTTTTTCACCTAAAACAACATACCTAATTTGACAAGAAACATCAACTTATCTGAGGTATGGATTAAGAGTATACAGAGAATATCTTGTTCAGTTTTCACAACCATCAAATGGGATGGACATCATTAGTTTGCCATTATATCTAATGAGGAAATGGAGGCGTGCAGCTCAAGATCACATAGATTCAGTCATGCTATACTGCATTTTCTCCTTCCTTAAACATACCATAATATTTTATATCACCATGCCTTCCCTTTGCTTATTCTATTCTGAATTGTTTCTGTAGCCTCCAAATCCTCTATTAAATCCTCCTGTAAGTCCTAGCCTAAGTCCTATTTCTGTGATTGCCTTATCCCAAATTAGAAATTGCTCTTTGCCTTTCTGATAGCTGATTTTTTTCTGCCTTAGTAATTGACATAGGTAGAGATACTACTGGGAGACTGACTCAACAGCAATTCTTGCTACTTCCGACTGCGGTGCTGGGAAAGCTACTCATTGGTGTACATTCCTGCAGGTCAGCATGGTCACATGTGTAGTTCTGCCACATATTCAGGGCACTGAGTAGGGAAGCTTGCGCTTCCTTATAAAAGAGACAGGCATTCAAGGTGAGCTCTCTGCCTTTTCTCCCTTTTTGCTTGAGCACCAACATGATGCTCAGAGATGTGGCAACTGTTTTGCAACCATGAGGTAGAAAGTCCAAGGACAGAATTTACATGCCAAGGACGGTAAAGTGACGGGATGGGACACTGCAGAACTACTGCATAGGAACCACTCATTTCCAGGCAACTTAGACATGACAAATTAAAATTATTTCTTGCCTGAGCCACTGTTAATTGAATACCATTAGGCAGTCCTAATGGATACAATGGACTTGTCCATCTTTACTTGTCCATCTTTACCATGAAATGACAAATTTTTGGTTCAATATATTTTAAATTCCTTGATGGAAATATTCTAATCTCTTCATCTTTATATTATTTTTATTGCTCCAGCCCTTAATACAGACCCTCCATAAATGCTAGATTGAATGAATGTGTTTTCATTTATCAGTATGATCCATTCAAGCAAACGTAGGAAAACGAAACTAAAAATAACAGCTAACTAAAGAAATAGTTTTCTTTAAAGATATTCTGGGAAAGCTGTTTTAAATTTTAACATTCTCCCTTATTGATATATTATCTACTCTGGGAAAAGCTGAACTCAGAATATGAGTCAATATCTGCCTTATTTAGATGAACTTTGGAATGAAAGACTTATTAGTAATTTGTTTTTGTAAGATCTCACACGGGGAAAAGATAAACAACTAGCAGCAGTCATGTAAATACAGCTGGATTTTTCCAGTGATGTCACCCTGCCTCACTGTGTATCACTCCTTATTTGGAATATTCCCCTATAAATACATTCAGGTAAACATCTGCTATTTTTGTTAGGCTTTGAAGATCTACCATAAAGCTATTTTCGGTACTTCTGTTCCAATAAAAGTTTCATTTAAAATTAATATGGAACTGCTGAAGTTGAGTAGGAGGATTCAAATCACATACAGTCCCTAAAATTTATCTTATAGAAGTCAGCTATCAAATATAAAGTGGTAGAACTTTATTTTATGACTTTTGAGAAGTACTATTTAAAAGTATTTCGTCTTTAAGAATATAGACATAAAATCATTACTTTTACAGGTCTTTTCCTCTGATTTTTCTAGGTATATTCAAAAATTAGTGATTAAAGAACTTTTAGAATGACCATTTAAGTTTTTATGAATTAGTCAAGTATCAGTTTTTACAGGCCATTTTCTTAGATATTGAATTAGGACAACAATGTTCTCTTACACTTAATAAACATGAAAGTTATACCAAAAATGAATAGCGCCTGAAAATGGTTACTGAGAAAATATCTCTCTAAAATGTGTACAGAACTTAAATGGTTGCTCAACTAGAATGAGAATGCTATGCTGAGAAATGTATCTAGCACTTCATTTTATCTTTTAAAATGTATTATTTTTTTGACTAGGTTACAACTCTCTATATATATGATATAGGAGTACATATTCATACCTCTCCAGACATATGTTACCATAACATGGTCAGCACCAAAGAACCCAGTCCTCCCTTCAGTCTGTAATTGCACCTTCACCCTTCTTTGCTCTCCCCACATCCCCATCACAGTTCTGTAGTCAGATTCTAAGGTTTTGGTTTAGTTGTCTTTTATCTGTTCCTTTGCTTGTTCTTTTATATTTCACATATGGGTGAAATCAGTTGGTGTTTTTCTTTTTCCTTCTGATTGATATTGCTTAGCTTAATTCCCTTCAGTTCCACCCATGCCCAAAATTGCAAGAGTACATCCCTTTTAATAGCTGAGTAGTATGCCTTTGTGTGTATATACCACATCCCACATTGTCTTAATTCAATGATCTGTTGCTGGGAACTTAGGTTATATTCATTGTTTATCTATTGTAAATAGTGATACAATGTACATAAAAAAGCATACCTTTTTGAATTAATATTTTACTATTCTTTCAGTAGATACCTAGGAGTGGAATTGCTGGAACAATCTATTTTAATATTTTGAGAAACTTTGTGCTGTTTTCCTTAGAGGGCTGGACCAGTTTACACTTCCACCAATAGTGTATGTGGAATGTCCCTAACATTTTATTTATTTTTTTCCCTAACATTTTAAATAACGATGGAAATCTCAACTCCTTGAATATTTCTTTTTCATTAAAAAAGTGGTGTAACAATGTGTCTATCTTGCACAGAAAGAAAAAAAGCTTTCTGAGACAATTAGCTTTAAAACCTTGTAGGTAAGAAAATCCAAACTAATTGAGATGCACTATGGCAATTCCATGACTGCATAGCCTGTCAGCATTAAGTGGGATCTAACTGATTATTCTTCTAAAGGGTAATGCATATTAATTATGGGCAATGAAGCATTGTACAAAAAGTCACTGTGCCCTCTGGTATCATTGTGATTTGTCAGTGATAGTGAGGACCATCCGTGTGAAGATTCACTAGAATAAAATCTCACATCCATAAAGATACAAGATGAAAAGGCTCACCTTCAACATCAATGTTAGTTGTCTGCATTTGACGGATACAGCTGCACTTGCCAAACCAAAGCAAAATTGACAAGGAAAGGCACTGTTTTGAAATTATAATTTCATAGGCCATTATTATGAATTGACAGGTACCTAAAAAATATGATATCCCCATTTTCATTTTGTTTGGATTTTATGTCAAGAGTTTGGTAAACATGTTTCCAAATGTGAAATTCTTTAGGCATCATTAAAAACAATGTGAAAACAGAGATGCTCATGGTCTGGTTCATTAAATCAGTTAAAATATTCATTTCTTAACATACTTCTATGGTTTTGTAGGTGAGGGCAAACTGGCCTACAAAATGTTCAAAGGCAAACACTATACCTGTTAAGTAAGTGCTTCCAATCAAACAGTGTTAAGCAGAGATTGGCCTCCATGCAAATCACAGCAGAAATCTTAGTCACCAGCCCAGGCAATTCTGTCCCCAGGCCACTTCCATTGTATAGTTCCAGATAACTGATGCAAATGTAGGTTGTGTTCCATATTTATGATTACCGACAACAATACCAGCATTTATTGAACCCTATGCCTGAACTAGTTCACTAATTTTTCCCAGCACCCTTAGGCAGCAAGTTCTATTACTACATTCATTCTGCCAGTAAACTACAGAAAAATTCTAGTAAAGTGGTCAGTGGCTTGTCCATGGTCAAATAACTGCCACCAGTGGACAAAAGGCCTAACAATTGTTAGCGTAGAAGATTATCTATTACATTACCTTTAAAGCAGAGACTGCGTGATTCCAAGACAGCAAATAAAGCAAAATTTAAATTAGGATTGACTATTATTCAGATGAGTTTTTCCTGTTTTTAAGACATTACTTGGCTTTAGCTTTTTAGCAGACTTCAGTCAAGAACCCCTTTGAAGATACATTTATCTACTAGGTAGAAATTTTTAAAATGAACTCTTTGCCTATTTTGCTGTGTTTCAAGGACAGTTTAAAATTCTGCTTTCTCTGTTCACCAATTGATCTTTTTTTTGTCACCTTTCTTCGCCCGATCTAAGGAAGCTACAGAATCCCATAGGTGTTAGATTAGAAGAGTTAGTTTGCGGTAATGCAAGCTGCCACTCTAAATGCCAATATAATTCTACAAGAGACCATGGCAGCACAGTGGGTGAAAGAATTTCAGTAATGCGTGAAGTATTATCATAGGCAACCTCGTTATTCCCCAAAAGGCAAGTTTAAAGATACATCAATGCAAATGGTTCCAGAACATGAGAGCTTTTATGAAACATTAACACTGATTTACTATCCCAGGTGGACATACTTGTGAAAGTGACTGGTTCTCTAAAGTGCTTTAAAGGCAGGGAGAAAGAAAAATCCATAGACCCACTCCATTTAATCCCCCAAGGAATAGGTTTATTTTCTGCCACGTGATCACCTCTAATAATATCGCAGCACTTTTAGAAAGGATGGATATGATTTCCCTAGCCCACATCTCCCATCTGAGAAACTGCAATAACAATTAACTATTAATGACAAGAAGAAAATAAGCTTTCTTTTCCCTTGGCAATCTGTTGCAATGAACTCAGTTGGTAGTTTGAGAAGCAGTTTGGTTTATCTGTCAAATGGATGTCATCGGGATAAGGACAGCACACTCTTCAGAAAAGTACTCTTCTCCTAGATAAAACTAGAGTTACATGGTTCTATACTATCATTGAAGATGCATTTCCATATTCATAAATCACAAATTAAAAATTTTACTCAATTGAGTTAGTGATAGGAAATGATACATTCTGCTTTCTGAATCTATAAAGTCAATCCCTAATCTAATTACCTGATCATTTAAACTTCCTTCTTTTCTGAAAATCAGTGTTTGGTGCCAATTCATTTTAGGGTTTAGAATCTTGCAGGAAAACATACTATGTAATTTGCTACATAATTTGCTGCACTTTGGATTGTCTCAAAATCAGGGTTGAGAATCATTGCTTTCACTGGCATGTGTTTGTGATAATATGTGATGCCCTAACTTCTTAGTACATGAAACAGGAGCCAAGACTTTCATTCTCTTTTGCCTGAGAACATGAATTCATCATCCTGCTCATGGTATTGTCTAATGAGATGCCACATCACTCACCTATTTACCTTCCAAACTGTTGATATTCAATATCTAAAAACATTAGAATTAAATGAAGGCTATATTCTCTTTGCAAAACCTTCTATAAGACAAAGGATAATTTTACTATGGGAAACTCAAAAACTATGCTTGTTTGAAAAGATGCATATTTTTCTTTTTTGCCAAAGTAGAACTTAAACCTCTTGGAAATTTTCCTATCAAACTTAACTCATCACACTTTTAAATCCTATGGATTTGTTTCTTCAAATTTGAGAAGTCAGGGAATAACAATTTTAGGCAGCCTGGTGTATCAGGGACTGATTTACCCTCCTTAAAGCAAATATGAGCCAGACACAATTTATGAAACAATGGTTTTTAGACAAAAAGTTAGTTATAGAACAATTTCAAGCAGCCTAATATGCATGAAATCTGTCCTTGTGTTGTTTGGGGATGTCTGAAAAAATATTTAAAGATATAATGGGTAAAAAATTTCCAAGTTTATACATGCAAGAAGTTCAATGAACACAATGTGAATAAAGCTGTAAAACAAGCACCTTTTATATAAAATGGTTTAAATATCAGAAATCATATTATAATGGAGTTTACTATTAACACAAGGTGTGTGAGAGAAGTACAAATATGTGTAAGTAGGGAGAGATCAGATTTAGTCTCATGAAAACTTTAACTTCAGAGAATAAAGACTATCCAGTTGTTTGTGATAAGTAATTCAGGTCACTTCTGATCAACATTTTTGTATTTAATCTGGGAAATAGGCATAAATCTCATTCATACATTAACACGCTAACATTCATTCAACAAACACTTGAGCTCTTATTTCTGCAAAAATACATTAGAACATATAAATAAAGATGAACATTGCCCCCTGCCCTTAGAGACCTAGTAATTACCTTCTAGACAATTTCACAATATGTGACAGACACGTAGATTTTAGCTGTTTCTTCCTCATTTCCTTATCACATATTGTACTGAACATGAAATTACCACTAGTTTAAAAGAAATGCTCTTTCCTGAGTTATCTATATCTTCTCAATGTGTGAAATCATTCTCTAGGAGGACGAGGTGGGTGGTATTGCTTGTGGTAAAAATAGTTTTCTGTTCAGTCACCTCGTTAATTCATCATTTCTTATCTTTAGAGCAAATGTTTCCTCAAGCTTATCTAAAATTTTATAACAGGTAAAAATGCAAGAGTCCTGCAGTATGCACAAATATTTACAAACAAACATGAAATGAATGAACACACCCCAAGAAATATGACCTTTGCACAGCTGATGTGAAAATGAATGACTTTTCCTCAAGAAAAATGACCTTTAACCAAGTCTGTATCCTATGGCCGTCATCACCACCACAAAGCAACAGTCTTGGACAGAAAATAACTCAGCCTTGAACTACTGAAAAGTAACTATTACTTGAACTCGAATAACCATTACTTGAACTCAGTTTGCTAAGATTTTGTAGATGGTTTTTGCATCTGTGTTCATCAGGAATACTGGTCTATACTATTCTTTATTTTTGATGTACTTGTCTGCTTTCGGTAGCAGAGTAATGTTAGCCTGATAGAATGTTTCAGAGTATTGCATCGTCCTCTGTCTTTTGGAAGAACTTGAGAAGGATATTAGTTCTTTGACGGTCTGGTAGAACTCACTGAGGAAACCATCTGGTTCTGAGTTTTTGTATTTTAGTAGATTATTGACTACTCTTTCAATTTCTTTGTTTATAATTGGATTATTCAGATTTTCCAGTTCTTCCTGATTCAGTCTTGGAAGAGTGCATATTTTAAGAATTTTTAGTTCTTCCAGATTTTCCAACTCTCGGCATAAAGGTGTTCACAGTATCTCTCATGATCCCCTGTACTGCAATGTCTGTTGCAACTTTCAATTCTGATTTTACTTGATTTTTCTCCCTTTTCTCTTTGTGAATCTAAGTAAATTATTTTAAAGATTAATATAACTAGGCCCCCTTTTCATCCAAATTCTTTCCTAAAACTTCAAAATACAAAGGTAAGAGAATATTTATTTTCAAAATCTTTTAAAAAAATATTTTCCAATTTCCAAGTTATCATTTTTTTTTAAGATTTGTTTATTTATGCATACAAGCACTGGGGTACAGGCCAGAGTTGGGCAGGGAGTGGTGGTGAGAGAATCCACCAGACAGAGTGGGGAACAGAACAGGCAGACTGACTGAAACACACAGTTGAGGGGAGCAGCGGGCGAGGCAGGGGAGATCTGCCTGTGCCATGTGGGTCACCTCCCTGGCCAGTGGCAGGGATCGAACTCGTGCTGCAGTGACTGTGGTTTGCTTCATAGTGTGTTGCTTAACCCACTGCGCCACCAGGGAGGGCCCCAAGGTATCATGTTTGATTTTTTACAAAATCAGTCAAGAGCTTGATGAAACACATTTGATTTGAAGGGAAGGATTGTGGGTAGTTGTAACATTTGATCAGCCTCACTTATGGGTTTATTTCTATGAGTTTACAATAGTCATAGAGAAGTAGCTATGATCACAGTTTATATCTCATTCAGAATAGTGTGCTACTACCATCTCAGTACTACCAGATCTGTTAAATGAATGTTGAACAAATGAGTAAATGGTGTGATATTTTTTGATTCAATAGAGGTAGCAGGAGGAACTTCAAGTCTACATAAAATTAATCCAGCAGGCAGCATATATTAATGTATGAACTGCAATATATCAAAATTTAGTACATACATTTCTTTTCTAAGACATTTTAAAATTTATTTTAAAAGCTTATATACATAAAAAAAGAAAAAGTTCAAATCTCTGACTACTAATGCAAGCAAAACAAGAAATGTGCTAGTTGTTATTATTCTTCTTATTACAAAGGATGTTCTATAGCCATTCGACAATGAAAGAAGTCTGTACATTAGATTAGATAATAATATAAATGTTATTTTCTTGATTTTAATAACGTCTATGATTGAGAAACAGAATGTTTTTTGTTGAGGGACCATACACTGAACTATTTTGGGGTTAAAATTCAAGTTTGCAGCATTTTCTTAAATGATTCAATAATTTTTAAATATATTTTAAGCTGACACTTCCATTGTTAACCATGATAAATTGCTGCTCAAGAAATAACCACTAGAAACCTCTCTCTTCTATTGATTTGATACATAGTGAAGTTGCATTAAAGACTGGAATAAAAGCTGAAAGTGACTCCGAAGGATGCCAGTTGAGAATGATCAATTCAAAAGTTGTTCTTAGATAGCACTATATCCTTTAAGAGAGGAGATGTGTATATTTCAAGAGACAGATTTGTCAAAAAGAGACACATTTCATACACAGATACACGCCTCACACAAACAGGAACGTGTTAATTTGTCACTTAGTATATCTGCTCTAACCCTTTTATAGCTCTCTGAAATTATTTTTTCTTAGTTTATATATTTATTATCTTTATCTTTCCACCAGAATGTGAATTTGTGAGACTGGACACACATGCACACACGTGAGATAATAGTCATAATACCTCACTAGACTGTACTCCAAAATAAATTGCGGGAAACCAAAGACTCATTGTAGATTATTTCTCTTTTCTCCACTTTTGAGTGAAAGAGATGATAAGGGCCTTATCTCAGTTGCAATTTGAACTTAATCCCATACATATATATTACGCAATGTTAATAAACCTAGGAAGAAGCATGAACCCTGAGTTCAGGGAGCTCTCAGTCTTTCACAAAAAGGGAAGAATAAATAGGAAAAAGTGGACATTGGCCTTACTTTTGGAAAAGATTTATGGTCACGCTCACAAGCAGAATCAGACTCAGTGGGTGTGGCTCATGAACTCTGACTTCAGTGGTCACTGGAAAACTTCAATGGCTCAAAATTTTCACATCATCTTATTTCAGTGTTTGAGATGCTGACTACAGAATGCAAATATCTTATGATATGTACTTTTTTGTCATTATCCTCCAGAAGGAACTCTTAGATCATTTCCGCTTTATGATACCTAGTAGAGAGTTCTCAAAAGACAGGTTGAATGAAGGTGAAAGTCAGGCAAAGGCATCTGACAGGAGACTTGGGGGAGCTCTGGAACGAACAGAATACATAGACTCCAAAAGGGAAGGTGGCTGAGAGATCACATCACCTACCATATTTTGTTCTCTGCTAGACGTGTTTGTACAGTGGTGTTAGACTTAAGTGGTCCAATAATATAAACATGTACACTTTCTACATCATGGAACTATTTAAAGAGATTGTTTGTATTCCATCTATACTACACCTATGAAGAGAAGTCACCCAACTACGAGAAGTTAATTTTGTATAATGTAAATAAAACACAACTATTTTTTGAAAAGTTAAGCTAAAGGTTAAAAAATAATAGTAAAAAGATATTTGGAGCGAAGAATATTAAAAACAGATTGAGATAACATGAGCGAAATGGAAGCAAATGGGCCGCATCTAGGACTCCTGGAGGGGTGAGCTCGTTTATGCATACCTCAGCAGTGGTGTTTGACATGTGCAGTTTCAACCACAATGGATGACTAGCTAATTAAAAATAACCATTAGATACCACTCCATCATATTGCTTTGGCACAGTGATTCTCAATAGACCATAAAAAGTCTGTAAATGACTGCAGTAAAGAACTCTCCATCACTAAACTTTAGATTGACTCTTCTCAGTCCTTTTGCTACTAGGCCTCATCTCTGGTTCCTATATTTTGTCTGTCAAGTCCAGATGTAACAAGAATCCTACTAAGTCATTTAGAGAGAATCCTCACCTTTGACATGTGATCAGCCTCAATGATCAACTTTCACGTCCTCATATGCACCAGCCTTTGGTGTAGAAGATCTTGGCCTGCCTTCAGCAATTATTGTGTTAAGTAGGTGTAGCAAGAATTCTTCTACTTCTGATTTCTAATGCCTCCTCTTAGTAATTTTCTATCCGCTGCCCACTTATCCTGCTTGTGAGCCACAGATCTCTAGCTGTCTTTGCTGTGTTTGAGGTTCAACCTGTTCTGTCTCTCCTATTGCAATAGCCCTGAATAAAGTCTTCCTTACCATTTTAATGTGTCAGAAAAAAATTTTACTTAACACTCACAATTCAAAGAGATTGATCAAGAAAAATACCAGTTTGTTATACATGGGATTATTTCCCCAAGGAAAGGGTACAGGCATCTTTTCAGAGATATTTCAATATTTGTCAATATTGCCCATATAAATGCAAAATATTCTTTTGAATACCTTGATAATAACAGAGGAATTCATTTGGATTCCTGAATATCAGCACAAAGGCTACTGTGGCTCAAGCTCACTCACTGAGGGGCAGGGTAACAAGGGAACAAAATATGTATTTACTAAGTTAGGAAAATATTTGTCGATATGTTTGATAGATTTAGCTAACCTGTAGCATTTCAAAAATCAATAAAGAAATCAACCATACCATTTCTGAAGGTGCTCAATTGTTTAATACACATTCTTTTTCTTTTTTTAAAGATTTATTTATTTATGCACACAAGAGCTGGGGTACAGGCCAGAGTCCAGGGAGCTGAGAGGATTCACCAGAGACAGAGTGGGGAGCAGAACAGGCAGATCGACTGAAATGCACTGCTGAGGGGAGCAGCGGATGAAGCAGGAGAGGTCTGCTGTGCCATGTGGGTCCCTTGTCTGGTCAGTGGAAGGGATCAAACTCATGTTGCAGTGGCTGAGATTTGCCCCATAGTGTGTTGCTTAACCCACTGCGCACCAGGGAGGCCCTAATACACATTCTTGAGCACTACTGTATATAGGGCATGGTGCTGTGCATTGCAGGAAATACAAAGGAAAGTTTGGTTGAAAAGACTACACTGTAGGGGCCTCCCTGGTGGTGCAAGGGGTTAAGGTGCAGCACTATGAAACTACCCATAGCTACTGCAGCACCTCCCTGGCCAGGGAGGTGACTCACGTGGTATGGCAAACCTCTCCTGTCTCACCCACCTGCTGCTCCCTCAGCCGTGTATTTCAGTAGATCTGCCTGTTCTGCTCCCAACTCTGTCTCTGGTGACTCCTCTCACCACCACCCCTACCTCTGGCCTATACCCCAGTTCTTGTATACATAAATAAATCTTTTTTAAAAAAGAAAATAAAATATTACACATTAACCTAATCTGGAGAACAGGAACACAGAAAGTGGTGTAAGACTTGAACAAATTTGAATTACCAATTGGAATCCATATAAGTGAGTGGTAAAGATAAGAAAGATTTTCCTAGGAAATGGTTGGAGTTTGCAAAACATACAAACAAGAGAGTTTATGCTTTTCTGCAACATAAGAATAAACAATTCATGCTGCCAGGAGGAAGTGGAAATTAATGCCAGAACCTAGTTTTAATTTTCTCTCAAATAAAAAAAAATCATCTCAATGTTCATAAAAACCATGTGTCCTACACTGTATAGGCTGAACCAATTATTCACATAATCCATTATTTTATGTCCTGGAATCAGTAATATGGTGGGGAAGTAGCTAAGGACAAAGCAAGAGATTCCAGGATTTATTTTTTTTTATTGTGGTAACACTGGTTTATAACACTATGTGATTCAGAGACATAGAAGCAGGTCATCACACCGGACCCAACGCCAAGGCACCCAGAGTCCTCCACCACAGTCCACGGTGCTCTTTGCCCCCTGGCTCACCTGCTGGTAGCCTCAATTCTCCTAAGGTTTCTAAATTGCTCTGGTTTTCCTGACCCTTTGTTTTGTTTCTCTATATTCCACATATAACTTGCCTTCTGGTGTTTGCCTTTCTCTTTCTGACTTATTTTACTTAGCTTTATCCTCTCCAGTTCCAGGATTCTGCATGCAAATAGATGCTGAGCTGGAGCCGCTTCCCTCCCAGTCACATTTATATAAATAGCTCCTCCTACCTTCCAGAGACAATTTGAATGAAGCAGAGGAAGGAAATTAAATGACTCCTTCCATCAATACCAAGCAGGATCTCCAATAAAGAGTTTCTTTTAAAAGAGCATTTTAAAATGCTGCTTTGGCCTTTAGAAAACTACTGTTATAGAAAAAGCACTTCATAAGACCATAATTGATTGAACTATCCTCTCATCTCTTAATTCATTGGTTGATAGAGCAGAATGCCAAGAAATTAAGGTCATGGGGTTTGATCCTTCTTTAGACCAATTTTGAGCAAGTGTGGTTTTTATTTGGGTAAAACTCTTTCCCCTAAAGGCTTATTTTTTAAAAAGTCAAGTAAAATAACATTTTGGACACATCTCCTTTTTTCCTTCTTTGCCTTTTCTCCTGGCAGTGCAAAGTACAAACACACACACACACACAGAGTTGACTGCATTCTTTCTGATATGACATGAAAGGTACTGTAGGATTATCCAGAGGAAATTTAAGACTTTTTAAGTTATAAAGAGAATGAAATAGCAGAAGTTGCCTTGCTGATGTTTGTATCTCATAAAAAGAAGAGAAAGTGATTAGCACAAAATTGCCCTGGGCCTAGTTTTGACCCAGTGGCAGAGTTTTCAGCTTTTCCTTCTATATTGCTACAATGTCTTATAATTATGCTATTTCTGTTATCAACATTACAATTCCCTTCTACCCTGAAGCATAGCTTGAAGCTCCATCTCTCTCCTCACAGTTCCCACAAGGTGGGGGCGCAAGAGCCAAGACCTGAGTAATGAAATAAAAAGACCTGACCCAGATCAAGGGCATGGAAGCTGCCTGCCCAGGAGTCAGGTCTTAGCCCAGACCTGGCCATAGGTGAGACCACATGAAGTTTTCAGAGGCCAGAGACAAGAGCAGCAGCAGCTGAGAGGAGGCAAGAAAGTGCCTCCTGCTATCTTTTTAAGAGCTAGATGCGAATTCAGGTACAGACCCTAGTTCAACCATCTAACTAGCCCTGTTGATGGGGCCAGGGCTCTGTGGAGAGGCAAGTAGTGATGGAAACAATAGAGAGAGAAACTCAAGAAGAGGGTATTGAATGGAAGTCTTACCGCCCTGTGTGGAGAAAACCTCCCTCTACAAGCATTCATGCAATCCATTACACTGACCAGTTTCTGGTATTAGCTAACCTACTTGGGGAAGCAATCATTGGGTCAGATACCAGCCCTCCATGTCCGCTTAGCCTCCCTTGCTTAGTCCTAACACAGCACTCGGCATCCTGTATTGCATTGTCTGATGATGTACCTCTTGAAGGAGGGGCTATATTTTGTTGACTCTTGTGTCCTTAAGTTCTTGTATAGGGCCTGACATATAGTAGTCACTCAACAAATATTTTGCCGATTGAAGGAATACATAAATTGGGGAATAATAATCTCTTTAAATGTTAAAAAAGTGAAGGATGGTCATACTATAAACATCAGGTTCTCCAGTGAGAAACCATGATGATTAAAAGCTATGAAGGATAGTAGCACTCTTTACAATAGGTAAGGCTTGAAAACAACCTAAATGCCCCAAAACAGATGAGTGGATCGGGAAGCTGTGGTACATATACACGATGGAATACTATTCAGCAATCAAAAAAGAAAAACTAGACGCATTCATAGGAACATGG
>JAGFMF010011752.1:8974454-9086059 GCA_019455555.1 Galemys pyrenaicus
AAAGGAATAAGAACAACAACAACAATAATAATAACAATAAAGACACAAAAACCAAAAATGAAAAGACAAGGATAAATTGGGGACACTTGGTGGGGAGGGAGGAGGGGAAGGGTTGAGGGAAGATGGGAACACAGGGGACTGAGGTGATGGTGCACTGGTGATATGGTGATGGGGAGTACATGAGGATTACAATTGATGTCAAATATATATAAATTAAAGGGAAGAAATAGAATAATAATAAGAAAAAAGCTATGAAGGGTGTCAAGTGAGGCTGTATTGGGTGACCTCACAAGAACATTAACATCCAAGTGAGAGACTATCCCATACACGCCTGAGCATGGTTTACACACAGTCTTAGCTCCCAAATGAATCATCACTCCCTTAGGCAGCCCTGAGTTCAGCGGTTGCTGGCCTGGAGACGCCACAGTGTGGCAGTGTGGCTGCTGATGTCAGCTGCAGAGTCTTACTGCTTACTGAGGTCTTACTCCTCCTCCTCCTAGTGTAATCTAGGGACTTGCAAATATTTGGCTATGCCTCCCCAAGGGGGTGTCAGTGTAAGTGTAAAGATGAAAAGCACTACTCCCTAGGGACCAGACAGAAATGACTCCTACATACAGCTTTAATGGGCCACTAGGGCTAGTAAGCACTAACATAGTTCTGTGTTTATTAAGTTTTCATTACTATTCTACTTACTTTATGCACATCTACTCCTCTTAAGAGAAAAGTCCAGGGAAAAGACTAGAAAGGTTAAGCTGCTTGCCTAAATTCATCTAGACAGCAGGCAGTGAAGGCAGGATTCCAATCTGGATATCCTGGCTTCAGAGTGTCTCTAATCACCATCACTTTATTATTTTGTTATTCGAGAAATTTGTACCCAATTCCAAATGCATATCATAATCTTACAGACAATTAACAAAATCTTACAACCAGTCATCTGCCACTCAAACTGTGCGTGAATAGCCTGAGTTAATACTTAACGGAACAAAGAGGCCCAAGGTTGCTCTTCTCTTCTGATCCTTTCTAAGGTTGGTGGGAAGAGATCTCCACTCAGGAGGAGCACATGCTTCTGTGAGAGCCCTTATTACAGTCTCTGTGCTGTGGTCCCCAGAGAGCAAGGAGTGTGTCTTTGCCAGTTACACCTCCATCAGCATTTAGCACGAAAGGTCTGCAGTAAATGGGGGAAGAGATGCCTGTGATAAAAACTTAAGACAACGTGCCTGCTACCTTACAGTTGGTATTTTAGAAATCTTGGCTATTTTCAGGTTAAAAAAACAACATATCTCATCTTTTTTGTTGTTGCTGCTGTTAAATATTTTTAAGCTCTTATCAATGTATATCCCTTGATTTGCATATTGATGACTGATCTTTTCCAGAAACATGATTTTTCTACCATGATGGATTTTAAGCACATTTTACCTGGGACCTTCTGAAATTCTAAATAAAACTCTAGTAAAAAAGGACGAGTTGAGAAAGAAGAGGAAGAAAATTGGGGATGGAAAGGGGGGAGAATGAAGGAAGGAAAGAGTAGAAGAGTGTTATTAAAATCCAAGGCTATACCTGTGAGGAAAACGGAAATTTTGGTAACACCTTTCCCCCAATTAGTCCAGAAATGGAAAAGTGGTACTAGGGTGTGTGGAAGAGGAGATGCAAATGGAGCAGTGATAATGGAGGAGGTGAGAGAAAGCTGGGAAAGGTTGTGTTTATACTCCAATGGTAGGGGCTGGTGAGAACAAGTTGTGCTAATGAGCTCTGCTGTGTCACCTCCTTCCAATTCCTCTGTCTGGGAATTCCCTGAAATTTCTATCTTATAACACTAGAGAAACACCTTCTATAAAATCATAGAGACCTAGAATCCAGTCTTTTTATTTCCTCTGACACACTGGGTAAGACTAGGTACAACCTACAACCAGAGACAGGGTGGACCGTCATTCTAAGTTTCCCCAACATAGTTTGTTTGAAGTATTCTGTCCTGCTGACCCCATAAGTACACCCAACCTTGTCAATTCGTGTGCTCTATGTTTGGTTTGAACATAAGTCATGAAGATGTGATTGTTCAGGGATATGAATGCCTGTGTAACCTTTGAGGTCCTTAGTTCTTTGTTCCAGACCATGTCAACCCCTCCCTAAAATTCTCCAGTGACTTTCATTAGGGTCTAGAAGAGAGTTTAAAATCCTTGCTCTACCTATCAAGGCCCTGTACAATCTAATTCTTACATACTCTAACTTTTAAGCACTCCCTTCCAGTCATCTTGGCCTACTTTCTGTTCTCTGAGTTGATGAGCTTATTCCTACCTCAGTACCATTAATCTTGTTCTTCCTCTTAGAATGTTTTCTGTGAAGCTTTTCATGATGAACTTCTTCATGTGGTTCAGACTTTCACTCAAATGTCATATTCTCAATATGTTTTTTCTCTAACAGACTGTCAAAACTAGCACGTCTCCTTTAGTCCCCCTTTGATCTGACCCACTGATACCACCCTCATGGCACTTATGACTAATGATCATCTTGTTTAGATAGTTAGTTGCTGATTGTTCTTCCCTTCCATTTTGGTATCAGGAGGTCAACATGTCTGTCCAGCTCCTACAAAAGTATCTGGTCTCTGGTAAAAACTAGGTACTTAAGAAATAAAAAGTAGGTATCGAACACATACTTGCATGAAAAATGTTTAAATAAAGGTATGCTTCATCTCCTTTGGTAATTTAACACAGCTTAATTGCATGATCTGCCTTCAATATGAGGAAGAGGCTAACAGAAGCTGAACATGTGAATATCACTAACAAGCTCACTTTGTCTCCACATCCTTGGTCTTGTGATCTGGCCCTTCTCCTTTTCTCTTACTTATCCCTTCATTTCCTCAACCTTTGAACTGAGTCCCTTATTGGCAGAATACATTTCAATCTACATAGAACTTGTTACCTACACATCCCTGCATTTCAAAGAGTAGGTCTAAGTTCCTCTTTCTTGAGAATAGAGTCATTGTTAGAAGAAAATACCTTCAGGTGAAGAATTATATTAATTTTGATTTCATCTATCTCGCTGTATATTTCATTCTTTCTCTTCACAGTTGTCTCTGTGCAAGTTTTCATAAAGCACAGGCTGTACTAAGGCAAGCAGGTTGCTCAGAGCCACATTTCCACGCTCAATTTTAACCATGTTAGGACTATTTTTTTTTTAACACGCAATACTTTCTTACAAGTGCTGTGTGTAGTTACATAAGAACTTCATACTAATTTTTATAACTTTCTATATCTGTTCACACTCTGATCTCCTTTAAGTCTGTCATCAAATGCAGAGCAGCACTTAAGGCAACATTAATCTTGTCACAAATTTTCACAAAATGAGTCAATTAGTAAAAAGCTGTTGATAGTGTGAGCTGACTAAAGTCTTTCATTTTTGTTATTTTTTTTATTGGTTGGGGGAAACTGAGGATTAAACATTCTTCTAATTACTGATAAATACTCATTTGAAAGAAACATTGGCACTTTCTGTATTCTAAGCACAAGGTAAGGTACCAAGGACGGAGTTTAGTGAGGTATGTGTCTCATCTTTAAGGACCTCATCATCTAACCCTGTGACTATTATACACCCAGACTATAACTGAGATACTTGTAGATAGCTGTGGAAGCATGGAACATCAGTTTCCCTTGGGCAGATAAGTTCCAGGTGGATGGGGCTTATATATTCACCATTTCCTTGTCTAGAACAGTGATTGGCACATAACAGGTACTCATTAAATACTTGATGAATGAATGAATGAATGGATAAGTGTCCAGTCAAGTAAAGATTTTCTGGAAGGAAGACTGAGTCTGCTTGAGAAAAAAATGACAGGGAAGTCTCCCTTATGGTTCCCTTAGAGTGAATGCCATGCAAGAGGAACACTAGACTTGGAGCCAAACCCAGAGACAAGTCCAGCTTCTCCACTGTCTAACTTTGTGATATTCAGAAGCTAATTAATCAATCCTAGCCTCGATTTTATTTGATCAGAGAAGTAATATTATAATATTTAATTTATACCAAGTTTGTTAGGAAGAACGTAAGTCTGTACAACAGGGTCTCAAGTTGAACACCTGATCTGACCCTCACAGCAGCCAGTGGGTGACTAGTGTATTAACTATGCTGAAGTACCAGCAACCCCGCCTCTACTTTGACCCAAGTCTTCCAGGGCTAGGGAAACTCTCAGACTATCATAAATCACTGTTATGTTGATAAAGCATCTGTGAGAATAACTGGGAGATAATTATATTTATTTCTATGTTATTTAAATCAGGATTCTGTGTGTATTGGTGGTTGGAAATTCTGTGTGTATTTCTTAGAAATTCTGTGTGTATTTCAAAGATGAATGCACTATTATTCAGTTTTAGCTGAGGATTTCACAGACCTGGGGTGGTCAGTCTTGTCCACGGCCTAAAAATAACCTTCTATATTAGTACAGACTTCAGTGCTTCCTAACAAACTTAGTACAAATTGAACAAATATTATGGGCTGACTTCTCCTACGTTAGCAAATAAAATCGAGGCTGGGATTGATTAATCAGCTTGCTGAGTATCACAAAGTTAGATGGAGGAGCTAGAGTTATCTCTGGGTTTGGCTCCAGGCCTAATGCTCCTCCTTTTACCTGGCATTCATGCTAAGGGAACCATAAAACTAGAATCACCACTGGAATCATTGATGATGTAAACCAAACAGAAAGTGCACTCCTGGGCAGCATCAGGGCCTGAAGTTGAAAGCCTGTTCTGACTCTCACAGCAGCCAGATGTACCAGTGGGTGATCTATTAGTTATGCTGAAGTACAAGTGATCCCAGACTTTCAGCAACTTTAACAATAAAGAATTATTTCCACTGATTCACGCCATGTCCAAAGGGGGTTCAGTTCATCACAGTAATTCAGAGACCCAGAATGAGGGAAGCTTCACCCTGATGTGCACCCATAACCTCAAAGGCAGGGAAAAGATTATGGCACAACATACACTGGTTCTTAAAGCTTCTGCTTCTTCCTACAAGTGACAAACTGTAGGTCATTCCTACATTATTGATCAAAGCCAACCACATGACCAAGTCTGCTGTCAATACTCTCCCAGGGGAGAGCAATGAATCTCCTCAGCCTGTTAGCGCTGCTCAGATAGTTTCTCATGTTTAGAGCTGTACCAGCCATGGACAGCACTGCAGCCAAAGCAACATCACCGAATCTAAAAGACAAACCCTGGTCTCTCACTCGACCAGGCTGTCAAGACTGTGCTTCTCAAGAGCATATCTTTGTGCAGGGTTATAATCTCTTTGTAGAGAAAAAAGGGAGGGCCCTGTGAAGGGCTTTGAGTTCTCTTTGCATATCTAAACAACCTTCCTGGAAGGACTGAAAGTAGCTATGAAATAGTTCACAATTTTCACAGCCCGTCACTGGTCTAAACTGTGAAAACTGGGCCCCATCTATTTGTCCGCAGATGGAGATTTTCGACACATCTAACATGTATCGTGATGATAATAGCTAATATATGAGCCAGTTACTTTTATTTTTATTTCTTTTAAAGATTATTTATGTGTATAAGAGCTGGGGTACAGGCCAGGGTAGCAGTAGGTGAGAGGATTCACCAGGGACAGAGTGGGGAGCAGAACAGGCAGATGACTGAAATACACTGCTGAGGGGAGCAGCGGGCTGAGGAAGGAGAGGTCTAGCTGCACCATGTGGGTCCCTTCCCTGGCAGGGGATTGAACTCGCGTTTCTGTGGTGCTCAACCTGCTGCGCCACTAGGGCGCCCCCATGTGAACTAGCTACTTTTAAAAGACTTTACTCACGTTAGCTCTTTAAAACTTCACATTAAAAAGAAAGTACAGTTCTTACCCCCATCTTATAAATAGGCAAAATGAAGCACACAGAGACTTAAACACCTTTAGCTAACGAGTTGTGATTTGAACCAAGAGCACACATTTTTTTTTTTTTTCATTTTGTCCCTGTCCATTCAGTGGATCTTCTTTAAATTGAGGTAACGCTGGTTTACAACTTTATGATTCAGATGTATGGGATCACACCTCTTTAAATGAGACTCTGAATTTTTAACCCTACTATGTTAAATCGTAAACAATAAATGATGTGTATGTTAATTATATATTCATTTCCATTTCTGAATTTTGGGATAAGAATGGAGTTAAGAACATTTCATTGGCGATCACCAGACGACGCTACCTCGCTGTTCAGGACTCCACAGTGTTAATAAAGCAATAGTTATTACTACTATTCAGTAGCGCAGATAAAATTTCAATGAAGTTCTTCCAAATATTTTTCCAGCATTCTGAGTAACAAAAAGCCAGGCTACAGAGAAAAGTGGAAGGTGACTCTTGGAACCCACACATGGAGAAGACAGAATCAGAGGGAACGGGACTCCAGCCCTCCAATCAGCTGGTGGGGGTGGAGTCTGGCTTCATTCCCTGTGAAGGATTCTGCTGTTACAAATGCTACAAAGCAGAGCGGCACACACAAGGACGACCACTTTCCTTTTGGCTGGTGCGCTGAAGAGCTAGACCCCCGGGGACAGATGGCGAGCTGTCTTTTCAGGCCTCCCTTTTGCTCACCTGCATGTAACCACATGAAACCTTTTATTTCCGAAGAAGGTATCTGCTATTTCAGGTCATATTTGTAGTCTCTGATTCCTACTTGCTCCTCCTCCCAGATCTCTGAAAGTCTTCCTTAAGGTCAGGAAGCCCACAATGTAGCCCTGACCACTTAATCCGCTAAGCTGAAGGGTTCTCTTATACTCTGATCACTTTGAAACCTGAGGCTGCCTGTTCTTTCCACCAACAAGTTTAATTTTACTGTTCACATTCGGAAACAAAAGCTTTCTTTCCCAGGTTTAATTTAGAGGTTCTCCTCTAAGGCCTAAATAGATTTTTTTCTATCAAATTTGTTACTCCTGGTGCCTAGAGTAACAGAATAGCAACATTACTCATTTAAGCTGGTGCATACACCAGAATTGCAATTAATTGATAAATGATTTCATAAATGTTTGCATTTCTTTGGGTCAGGGGCTGCAAATAGAAACACTACTGCTTCCCCAGACAAATAATATAAATGCATAATGTAGGCAGGGCTTGAGATTTCCATATGACGTATGGAGTGTACTTTCTTTTTTTTTTTTTTTAAAGATTTATTTATTTATGTGTACAAGCACTGGGGTACAGGCCAGAAGTGTGGGGGGTGAGAGGATTCACCACAGACAGAGAGGGGAGCAGAACAGGCAGATCAACAGAAGCACACTGCTGAGGGGAGCAGCGGGCACAGCAGGAGAGGTCTGCCGCGCCATGTGGGTCCCCTCCCTGGCCGGCAGCAGGGATTGAACTCGTGCTGCAGTGGCTGCGGTTTGCTTCATCGTGTGTTGCTTAACCCACTGCGCCATCGGGGAGGCCCGTGGAGTGTACTTTCTATCAACAGACTACCTCCTGTGAAGCTAGGGCCAATGACTGCTGTGTGCAAAGGAAGGCTTTACACCGCCAGGTCTGATGTTTTAAAGTAAAATTCAAAATTCAGATTTCATGAAAACTTCCGATATTTGTGGACAAACAAAAAGATAATTCTATAATTTTCTCTGTTGGAAAATTTCTACCTCTGCCCGGCCATGATCATTTCAAGAGGTTGGCATCAGCAGAACAAGGACTTTTGTTCTCTGACCAAACCCTGCGCAGGAAACCAAGACAATATTCAGAACGTCTGCAGAGCCAGCTCCTGCCACGTTTGTAAATTCAGGAAGAAGGAGCATGAGATAATAGCCTGAATATTCCTCCACATCTACATGAGTGATTTTAGGAAAAGAACTTCAAAAAATTTTTGGTCTTTACAAATTTTCCAGACACAGAGAGCACTGGCTGAACTATTTAAAATCAAGGGATTACTTTGAAGTTAGAAATTTAAGATACTGTGCTCAGCATTGAGTATCTGTACCTGGTTCTAGTTTTGGTTTTCCCAAATGAAAATTTCCCCACTTCCCTCAATGTGGCTTTCAATCAATGAAATGCAGGATTTTGCGCTACATAATTTCTAAGTGTTTTTCTGCTTCTTATATGTTATGTCGCTGAGGTCATTTCGCTGCCTTCATAAACACTAATCTGCTAGTTTGGTGGACTAATGATTCCCACATCATAAATTCAGTTCATATATTCACATATTTCTTTTGCTGATCATTACAAGGAAAACTTTTGACCTGGAAATGTCTTTTTACATTGATCCTGGAGTCTGGAGCTTATTTTCTCAGTAAAACAAACAGAAATTTCAAAATGTCAACAAATCCTCTTAAAGATATCAAGAATAAGTAATCCATTAAGGGTGGCATTCACAGAGGTTCAGCCATATCACTGCTAATTCTACATTAGGATTAATGTGTTTTTGTGACTTGATTGCCTAAGAAAGGTTTGGACTCAGAGCAATCCAGTTTGTTTAGGGCCACTATTTAGCACTAACTTTATCTACTCTAAAGGTCAGGAACACTAAAACATAAAATCTGCTGATGATATTATTTCTTAATGCATTTTGGCAAAGGATAACTATTGATGCTTTCACCATAAAGATGATTTATGCCATTAGTTGAGACTGGGAGTAAAAAAGAACAACCTGGTTCACTAGGAAGGAAACTACTTGAATATATGTTATGAAAGAGAAAGACAACCAGAAAAGAAAATGAATAGAAATGATATCAAAGGAACATAGCTAAGAAAAAAAAAACTACAACCTGGTAGCAAAAGCAAGGAAAGCCACAATATACAAACACAGATACAGAAGGGAATATGAAAACGGTAAACCCGCAGTCAGATCAAAAGCAGGCAAATTACAGCAGGAGTCAAGTGAGACTACACATATAGAGGCAAAGGACAGATCTGGTTTCACCGGTGGGATTGTTGGAGTGCTTTATAAGGAGACTGTTAATTACCCTCCGCCCAACAATTCCAACCTCTCAGTTTTCCCTTAATGAAATATTACCAGAACACGTGACCATTTTATAGATTACGTTTCCCAGCCTCTCTTGCTGCTTGCTGCATGGCATGGTGCTGTAATAAGCCAGATTGATTCTGGCTAATGAGATGCTGTGGAGGTAATATAAGCACCTCCCAAATCCTCTAATAGAATCTGTTTGTCATCTGCCTCATTTCTTCACCTATGGACTACAATGTTGATGTGATGCTGAGTTTTGTGAAAGAGGGTTATCCCTTAAGTAGGATAGACCTACAAGAAACGAAACGGATCTCTGATGAACTTCACCTCTGATGAGTTGCTTAGATTTCCTCTCCTACTTCTCTCTTCCACTTTTAATGACCCTTGTGATTATGTTAGACCCAGAAATCCAGGACAATCTGTCCATCGTTGAGTTAGCTGATTAGCAATATTAGTTCCACCTGTGACATTATTTCCTTTTTGCAAGTAAAGTAACACATGCATAGGTTTTAGTAATTAGAACATGGACATCTTTGGGGGGTTATTATGCCTATGACAACCATTTCTGAATCAAATAGATTAATGTTGACTATCTGACTATTGCTGGTTGCTTCTTTAGGTCAACTCTTTACAACATAGCCTCAAGATCAAGATGACTCTGAGCAGTGAGAAAGAAAGCACACGGGAGAATTAGAATGGATCATCCTGGAAAGCTGCAGAAAGAATTCACTGCAAATTCCTCCCCTCTTGGAAGGTCTGCGACTATGTGGGAAAGGCCAGAAGTTGTCCTTGTAACTCCATTTGAGCATATTAGTATTTGTCATGGCACAGTGGGAAATTGAGAAAGGTGAATTTCCAAAACATCTCCACCAAAATCATGAGGTCAGGGGTCAGTCCCAAGGGGTACAGTGAAGTCACTGTGCCTTCAAGCACACTATGACCAGTGTGGTAAGACTATCTTCCTTCCTCTGTCTTGAGTTTTTACAGCTTTGTCTTATTAAACTTGGCTTACCTCTGAGATAAGAGAGCTTTGTAATCAGTTCTCTTACACTGTTAATAATTAAACCTTCTGGGCCTCCCTGGTGGCACAAGAGGTTGAGCGCTGTACTATGGAGCTTCCACAGCCACTGCAAAGTGAGTTTGATCCTGGGCTTGGGAGGGGACCCACATGGCACAGCAGACCTCTCCTGTCTTGCCTGCTACTCCCCTCAGCAGTGTATTTCAGTCCATCTGCCTGTTCTGCTCCCCACTCTGTCTCTGGTGGATCCTCTCACACTACCTCACCCCCCACCACCCCATGCCTCTGGCCTGTAGCCCAGTTCTTGCACACATAAATAAAATCTTTTATTTAAAAAAAACAAACAACAAAACAACTAAACCTTCCTTACTTGGTCCTGGAGAAACTCCTGCTCTTAGTTTTTTCTCTACTCTGGAAGAGATGTTTGTTGGAAATTCCATCCCCACTCAAGGGTCACTGGAGTCAGACACCACTGTAACAACAAACTACCACAACGCATAAATAGTGACATCCATCTTTTTTGAACCATCCATGAACTGGCAGCAGAAGATACATCTCCTCAATCTGCTACACGAGAAGACTTAATATCAAGCTTACTAATTGGTATGGGTAGGTCTATTTTCTACAGAGGTAATATATAGTTTACCACATATTTTATCATCTCCATCTGCCTCACAAACTGATGACCCTTATCACTTGCCTGGTTCTTGATATATCCAGGTTTTTGATGGATCTTGCCCTGACTTGACAGATTTTCTAAAAATAACCAACATGTACTTGAGTCCCACAATTTGATTCCCTGACTCTAAGTACCATAGACCATAGGAAATAGCTGGAAACTATGGCATGGTTGCACAACGTGATACTTAAAGTTTGGCAAAGTAGCTTTCAATTAATTGGAATTGAAACTCTATTGAAAACAACATAAGGATTCAAAGTGTATATTAATTCTGATTTTATATAAGAGAATATCATATTTTAAAACATTCAATCTGTTCCAAATGTTTTATTTAAATTGAATAAAAACAAAGACAACTTTGCTCCAAATTTAATAGCTTTCTGGTAAATATACACTAGCTTTTATTTGTTCATTTAATTGCTCCTGGCATTAGCATTCATTATAAATTCAAAATAATTAGCATTTTTATAATGAGAACATGTACCTAGAAGTACCTAGAAAACAATGTACTAATACTTTGTGGATAAGTCTTTCTGTTAACATCCCCTTGGTATTCTATCAGCATTGCTAAGTTTTTTAGATATCACTTGGGTATCATATTTTCAAATATAATTTCATGAGAAGTTTTTTTAATCAAACAGCAATGTTAATATTTTCTCTGAATATAGTCATCTTTCCTCGAAAATTCCATGAAAGCAATTTCTATGGAAGTGAAAATACATTGGATTTGTAACTAATTGTTAGTGCTTTTTATGTATGAGTTGTGAAATTTACTTTTGTATGACTGTATTTTATCTTTTACCATGATTCTCTATAAACAGCACAACAGATTATAATGAGTAAAATAAAATCTACAAAATTGTTGACTTGCTCAAATACTGTTCTTCTCAAAGTCTCTGAGTGTTGGTCACAAGTGGGTTAATTTTTAGTTGGTCTATACCAATTAGTTGTCTATCCTCTACAAAGTTCGAAATGCTTCCAGTGGCATTTATGCCAACTATATTTATTATCGTCATTGATGTAATTTAATGATTTTTATGTAGAATGACTAATGAGTACCAAAAGTCAAATTACTGTTACTTCCATGAAAAATAAAGTTAAAAGATTTGCAAGGTTAAAGTCACTTATGTTGCTAAAAAAGTCCTATTGAATTAGGTTTAGCTTAACCGTTTGTGCTAGATGAAAAAAATATATAAAATTCTAGGATTCTGTATTTCTATTGTATCTTCCAGATTCTCTTTCTATTTTAAAGAAACCAAAAGTGGATATTAGATACGATCAAATTTGAGAGTGGTGTTTATAAGACAGATATATGTCTCTCTAATAGTACATTCATATGTAAAATATAGTTCAAAGTCATGAGTAAAGCTAAATAAAATAAAATGAGACTAAAAGATGTATCATTTTTATTTATTTCCTACTGTAACTGAATTGAACTAAAGCAGCCAATGAATTATCAGCTTTGATTATATTATATAAGATGGTTCAGACTCTATTTGGAGTTGATTTTCATATTTTAGTTTGATGTTAAGATTCATTACTAAAGCTAAATGATTTTTATTGGATACTGTGGAAGAATTATCAGCAGACAAATATTCACAGAAAAAGGCAAACCGCAGCTACTGCAGCACGAGTTCAATCCCTGCCCCTGTCCAGGGAGGGGACCCACATGGTGGAGAAGACCTCTCCTGCCTCGCCCTCTTCTCCCTTCAGCAGTGTAATTCAGTGAATCTGCCTGTTCTGTTCCCCACTCTGTTTCTGGTGGATCCTTTCACCCACCCCCCAACACCTCTGGCCTGTACCCCAGTGCTTGTATGCGTAAATAAATAAAATTTAAAAAAAAAAGAAAGTAAAAAAGAACAGGGCGAATTATCATTTTTTAAAGATTTATTTATTTTATGCATATAGGAACTGGGGTACAGGTCAGAAGGTGTGGGAGGTGAGAGGATTCATCAGAGACAAAGTGGGGAGCAGAACAGGCGGATCGACCAAAATATACTGCTGTGGTGAGCAGTGGGTGGGGCAGCAGAGATCTGCTAAGCCATGTGGGTCTGGGTCTGGGTCAATCCCCCCATTGCTTAACCCACTGTGCCACCAGGAAGGCCCCTTCCCCGGAATAGTGCAATTTAAACAAACAACTCATGCCTGGCATTGTGCTGGATGTGGCAGGGTTATACCAGAGAACCAGAAATCCTATTTCATGCTTTCAGGAGTTAGAATTTGGTTGAGAGTAAGGCTACATCAACAGCATCAAAAAGAAGAACCAACACAAACAGTATAAACTGTAGATTTTTTAAGTATTATAAAAATAAATTCTAAAGGAAGATTTATATGAACTCCTAGAATCAAAGTTTCAAAAAGGAGATTGGATGTGAGTTAGACGCTAAAGAAAGAAGATTGGGAAAACTAAGAAAGGTGGAGAAAAACTGGATAAGGAAAGGCAAAGAAGTAAGAGAGAAGCTAGCAGGGGGGAAGCTCACTCTGAGCTGCTCTGGAGCAGATCAGGGAGGCTCCCAAAGGCCCCTGTTTTTTGGAAGGATTCAGTGGTGGGTGATAGTTAAAGGAATATAGGAATGAAGGAAGAGTAACACAGGGAGGCATGGAAATTCTCCTGAAAACACAAAGTTTGGAAATAAAGAGAAAATATTTGGGAGCATTTATCTTGGTGAGAAAAGCAAATCAAAGAAAAAAGGAAAAGAAATACTAAACTGTACTATATATTCTATTTAAGAGATTGAAAAGTCAGTATCACAGCAGGACACATTTAGAAAGGACTTGTCTACAGACTCAGCGCAGTGACATTTCGAAAGCTTTTTATATCCCTTTAGGATGACTCCTGTTATCTTCCCGTATTCAATATCCTTATCACACACATACAGATACACAATTTTTCATTAACCTCAAAAGTCTATTCTTTCCTTTAAGAACTATCTCAATTTGACTTTTGAATTTCAAAGTCTAGAAATATCTAGATTCCAGAAAGTCGCCGCAGAACTGAGAAACTTGATGAATTTTCATTTTAAGAAATATTTGTTCTATTTTTTCTCAAGAACAGTGTAGCAACAGTTGTAACACATAATTTCTTACTTGATTTGCATAAACAATGATTTTGAGTGAAAATAATTTGTACTCAGTTGATTTTCAAATATTTCATCTTCTGAGACTCTAAAGACAGAAAACTACTTCATATAGGTGTGATCATATTCTTATCCTACCCAGGACTAAGGCATGTCATAATGGTCATTATAATGAGTTGCAAGAAATGCCCCCTCACTCATATTACAAATAATGGGAGGAATGGCTTTAAAATGAACAGAGTTTGAGTGTTGACTCAGTACAGGCTTAAACCAACCATCAAAGAACTCTAAAAATAACACATAATGATTTATTGTACTTACAGACAGTACTCTGCTTCTGAGTAATCTCCATTTGCAATAATTACCTAGTTCTCTGACCAAATTTTATTCTGTTCCCTCTGGGTATTTATATGCTTAAGTATATTCAGCAGATTAATGGATATTAAGTAATGATCAGATTAGAGAAGTACCTAATAATTTAAGAATAGAAATGTATTTTGAACGCTATTTGCTTACTCTTAGGTTTTGAATAAAGTAAAATAATAGTCTACAATTCAGATTACTTACAGCTACAACCGAACACTGGGATAGACTGTATGACAGACATTTAGAATTATTTGAATCTGAGAAAATTCTATTAGGTCCATTTAACCAAGCACAATTAATAAATTAAATAACTTTTGTGGAGGAACATTAGTTATTTCACAAATGTTTATTTAACCTAGCTAATTTCTGACAACTTCATCTGAATATGTGATCTTAAATTATGTGATCTAACCCACAAACTTTGATCATCAGTTATAAATATCCTTATGTTTTGGGTTTGTATGAAAAATATTTCTTGTTCTGAATAATTGATTCAGTACTAAAGTTTGGGAATACAATGTACTTAACCTAGAGAAGAGAATACACTGGTAGAACTTTGTTACTGAATTAGATGACTGTATTTGCAAGAAACATATGAGGTGTGAGTTATATAATTCACAATGGTTGAATTCAAACAGTGGCCATTAGGTACAGGAAGGGAATTTCTGATCAAAGTAAGAATTTTGCAACAGGCAGAGCTGAGCAGTGATGAAACTTTTCCTTGCAGTGGGAGGAATTTGCCCACTAAAGCAGGTTAGTAAGAATAGGCCAGATAGCCATTCAGCAATGACAGTGTGGAGGGAATCCAAGTCAGGAAAGGGGGTTGAGACGTGGCTGTTAAGGTTTTGTTATTTTGCTATTGCCAAAATAAATATTTGGGATCATCTGTGGATTTTATGCAATGCAAATACGAGTGTCTTTCACTGACACAGCGTGATACTGGTGTAGTAACACATCACCAAGTTTGAGAAGAGGGACATCTGCTGGAAGCAATAAGCAAAAGGAAAGGGGTTCCTGGTGTTCAGATTTTGAAGGATTTTTTTGATGTTTCCATGAAAAAACTTAATCAGTCTATTTAATTACATAAATAAGTAGTTGAAAAATGCAATAATATTCATAGTCAAATGATTTAAGTAAGATTGTTGTTTCATTTGGCTCCTTAATGTATATTTAATGAATGCCCTTTTAGTTGGTCTTCTTTATTTCAAATTAGACAGGGTAAATTTACTTGTCCTTATAATAAATAAGCACGTGGCTGTCTGGACTACCAATTAAGAGCTGTTCTTTTTAACTTAATCATTCAGTAGAGGAAATGGCAAACAAGGACAAAACAGAAATGCACAATTATTTAATCTATAAATGCAAGTGCTGTAAGTCTTTAACAAAATATTCATTTGAGATTTTCATTCACATGGATTTGAAATTAATTCAAAAGTTTAAATATAACAATAAATTTTTCTATGGGGAAAAGTAATTTTGCATCCATTTCAAGAAAAGCAATACAGCAGTAATTTAGGATTAGTAAATTGCATGGACCTGCTGACTAAAATGACTACTTAACCTGTTAGTGATGTTTTCCCATCAGTAACATTTATTTGCAAATTTTAAGTATTAGAAGCATTGTTCTTGAGAACAGGGTTAATATTTTATTTTCTGATTTAGAGTTTATAGGCACTTAAGACAAATCAATGACTCAAAATACTCATTCAACAAAAATTAAACTAAGCACCAGTTTGAACAGTGTAAACTCAATGTGCTATGTAAGGATATAAAATAAAGAACATTATCAACTATAGAAAAAAATACATAAGATGAAATTAGAGTTAAAGTGTGACATAGCTAATAGTCTCATTCTAACTTCATTTTAGCATTGCTAGAATAATGTTTTCCTGATTAATAGTTTTCATATTAATGAAAGTGACCCTGGTCACTCTCATAATTACTCACCACACATCAAATAGAAACTGGGTGCCACTCAGGAAAGGCTGGATCTGCAGTGAAGTTAAGCTAAGCCCCTTTAAGGAACTTAAATTAGTCCCAGAGGAAGCAGCAGATAGATTGGAAGAATTTGGAAAAGGCAGTATTAGCACCGTGTGGTGGAAGAGCTATCAGACAGGAGTCCAGGTAATTGAATTCAGGAACTAGCTTTCTAACAAACAAGCTGTGTGATGTGCAAATTGCCTTATTTTTCTGTTCATACAAAGCACGGATTGAATTCAGCACTTCCATAGCATATTCTTTAATTTTCTGATATTATGTTCAACATAAAGGAGCAGGAAAGAAGCTGCTGTCAGATGTTGAGCTTGGCGTACACACCCATGATTTAGGGTAGGATCTCAGAGTTTTCAAAGGAAGTTCTTCCCTTAGCACATTAGCTTAATAAATTTCTGCTCTAAATGTCTGATAATAATTATGACTATTGTTCAGCAGCCAGGTTCCTCAACACTATCTTATTTATTCCTTACTATGACCTTTTCATGTGTGTGTTATAACTTTCATTTTATGGGGAAGGAACAAGAGCATAAAAAAGATCAATGATGGTAACGATTATTTGTGCTTACTATCAGCAACTGCTGTGCTAAGGGCTTTTCATATATTAACTTGCTCAATCCTCACCTCCATCTTAGGATGAAGGTTTTGCTATAAGTCGCAGACTCCACACTGATACACCCATTGATTAAGCAACCCACTCATGTCTCATGATTAGTAGGAGAGAAACGGGACTCCAGTCTGAGTAATTCAATGGCAGAATCCAATACCTCCCTACTGCACGTTCTGGCTAAAAATATGCACCCAGGAAACATGGATGGCTCTGAAAGGGACTTTGCTAAAGCAGCATCAACAGCAAACCTCCAGGCATCTAGTAGCTAAAAATGCCAGAACTATTAACAGACTTAGAGTTGTATCCTACTAAATCTTAAAGCTTGGAATCATCTAAATTTTTCTCTTTTTTTCCATTCTAAATGTGTACACAGGTGCAAAATGACATATTTTGTAATCACCTATCAAGAAGGGATTACTCATCCTCCCCTTTTCTTTCCATGACCACATACAATTCCCCAACTTAACTGTTAAGCGTCCTTTCAGAATCATATTCAACCCCAGTGTGACAGTGAGCAATATTCAGGGCTGGCAGAGAGGAGTGGGATTGCTAGGAAAGAAAACACAGAGTAAAGCCACCTGATCCTGCCAATATAATCAAGTAAGCTACATTTATACCAGATCAGAGTAGCAAAAGGAGACATACTACATAGGAGCATTCTGAGCCATGTGTCCTTTTCGTCATTTTGACTGAAGGAATGGATACATCTTCCTTAGCATCTCAGCCTTCAATATGCAAAAAGGCTCAGCCTCAATGCTGTATATGTAAACATGGCATTCTCAGTTCATCTATTCAAAGGCTACCCAGCTCATTTTCCACTATTCTTTCACTTCCTCTAATGCCTGTTGACCCACTTCCTGCTTCCTTTTATGAACCACACAAAAGCTGACATTCCAAATAGGCACCTGAGCATAGAACTTGACTGTGGATTCAGACTGGTTTGAATTTGGCTTTATTGCACACCTACCTCGTGATTGGGCCAGTTATGTAAATCTTGGTATCTTTATTTTCTCATCTGTAAAAATTGGGGATGATGAAATGACACCTACTTGTTAAGTAGGTACTTATCTACCTGAAAGGAAATTGTTTTGAAGATTAAATAAGCTAGTGCATGTAAGACATGCAAACAGTGCTTATTACATTGAAGGTGCTTGATAAATATTAGTTGTTGTTTTACCCAATAAAGTATATTAGTGTGGGTAGGAACTGCAAACTCAGATTTCTTTGGGGACCAGAAAAATATAAATGACTTATGATGGAGCCTAAGGGAAATTGAAGAGCGCATTCTCTGCCTAAAATCTTCCAGATTTCAAATGCTTTTTTAAGCCCTATGAAATCTAAAACAAACACATTTGCTGCTGAATTTAGGCTGAAATAGTGTGGACTAAGAAAATTCTTCCACAAATGCTACAAGAAATATTCATCTCTTCTTTGCAGTTGCAGAATATCAGTCTCTCTCTCTCTCCTCTCCCCGCCTTTTAAGTTGTGATGGCTATTTCATATCCGGGAAAAGAGAACTAGAAAACCACCCAAAGCAGGACTAACGTTTAGACACACTTCCTAGAGTAACAGCCATATGAAAAGGTTAGTGAAAGGGTTTATTGAAGCTCCAGCCTCAAGCAAGCAGGGCAGCTGTGAAAGCGGTTGAGGAAAAGTGCTTGTGAAATGAGGGAACTCTTACAAGGGTATGGTCTTGACCTTGACCCGTAACCTTGGGAAAGGAGAAGCACTGTAGGAATGCTAATTAAACTGGGTAGTCACTCACAACCCACAGTCTACTGGTGCCCTGCAGGTTAGAAACCAGCAAGAAGACAGCAAGCTTGGAGAGAAGGAATCTGAGCTCAGCTTCTGCAGTCCTGTGTCCCAGTCCCAGCTGTAGCCCACAGTGATGGTCACAATGAGCCAGCCACGTAGCTTCTCAGAGCCACCCTGTATATGAAAAGATGATCTCTTTTATCCTGACTACCACACTGAGATACTTTGAATACCAAATAAAATCAGGCTGTGCAACTACTCTGCCACTGTTAAATGTATAAATGCCAGGTATGAGTTTTGTCCTAAGGTTTTCAGGCCAAATTCCACCAAAACAACAAGTCACTACATATGAAAACCCTCATCTAACCATAAATATTGTGACTCCTCCATTTTCTAATTATACTGGGGACATTTGATGTGATTGAAACGATTACAGGTAGTTGGAGACAATCTTTGAAGCTTCTTGTAATAGAATGACATGTTTGCACTCGAGCAAATAAAAAACTCTCATCCACAGTATTCTTTACTCTCCAATATTTACTTGCCCTCTAGTTCTTCAAGGGATGGTTATAAAGAACTTTACATGCCTATATCAATGTAAGCATTTTGAATGCAATACATCAAAAACTTCACCGTTCATTTTTCCTCCCTTTCAAGCCTGATTTTTCACCCAGTGTTTCTTATTTTAGTTAACTGCACCCACATTCATAAGCACAAGATTTTATCCAATCTTTTACCAACTGCTTACAATTCCATCAAATAAACATATTTCTATTCTCCTATTGGTGTTGTATTTGTAAATTCTTTGACGTTTAATAGAGATAAACATTATAGAAGATAGGATGTTAAGGAAAGAGGAAAATAAGATACAGATCAAGTAGACCAATGTTGTTTCCTGACATTTTAACTGCGCATTAAAAGCAGCAGTTTTGTTTTTTTTTTTAAACCAATAATAGGGGTAGGCCGCTCAAAAATTTTTATTCCCTTGACCTCAGTAGGGACCCAGGTATTAGTATTTTGTGACAAATCCTAAGATATATATCTATATATATCTATATATATATACACCCAGGGTAGACAACAACTGACATAGAGTTAAGGGAGAAGTTTTTTATTGTTATTATTATCACCATTTGATTTTGGTTTATAATGTGAGCATGTTTTTGTGCTGAATAAAAAATATTAGTGAAGAGGGAGGCTGACGCTACTGGGGAGGAGGGTAGTAATTGATGTAGCAAGTTCTTGAGAAGCGGAAGGGTATGAGTTCTCAGGGCACAGAATTTACCTTGGATTGGAGAATGATCTTTGGGACTTGAGGGGTGGAGGAAGGAACTATATAGTTTAGACATGTTTATAGATACAAGAAAAGAACAGGAAATAGTGACTATCTTATAATAGCTTCTAGTTCTCTTTCCTATCTGAGAAATAGGAAATAAGCTAAAAATGAGGCTGAAAATTCATTACACTGAGATGCTGGCTTTGGGTGAGGATGGACTTGTATGTCAGTCTCCTTTCCCAAATGATTTTATCATCTTCTTAATGGCAAAAGGACTCTGATTCTTCCCTTCTTCAACCACCTGTTACAGGGATAGTCACTAAGCAAGTGCTCAACCAAAATTTCATTGATCTCATAACTTGCTCTTTCCTGCTAGTGTAGTAATCACTCTCTCTTCTTTTCCATCCTGATCCTGAAAACCTTTTATTAGTTGACCATTCCAATTATTGACTTTTGAAACTTCTTGGTTTATGTTCAAACTTTTCCCTTTCATAAAATTTTCATAGCTCTTCCCTTTCATAAAATCCCTTTCTGGAAAACATCACAATGAAAGGTTTCAGAGCAGTGAATGAATCTTTTTTGAATTCCACATGACAGAATGTCATTTTGTGCTGGCAAATACCACTTTTAGAAAATGCAAATCAGAACAGAGTTACACTTAGGAAATGGATATGGAGGTACATCTTTCCCATGCAAAATATTTTTTCAGTTTTTCAACATTATGACAAGCATACATGGACGGCCTCCTTTAAGAAATGCTTTCTTAAATGAGATCCTACATAACTTTAATTATTTGGCACAGACTAAGTCATACAACTAAAACGTAAGGAATTCAGAGTTTCTGTCATTTAAGGATAAATCAAAAGGTCTACATGCATTTCTGAAATTATATTGTGTCTAGGAAATACTTTCATGTACAGTATTTAGTTAAATGTTTTGGAAACTCCTGCATTAATGTGAAATATACATTTACTGGTATATTAATACCAATAAATATCTCATATTAATTTATTGACATATGAAAATATATTCATTGTATATTAATGCATTAATATATTATTTGCTATAATTAATCATAATAAACATCAATAAATTTATTTACATTTTGATAAAATACATTTTGTTAATATTTCATATTAAATGGACCACATCTACTGTATACAGCTGCTACTTATTTATGTAGTATATACTCAGTCCAGCAATTAAAAGGATACCTCTCTCCTGGCTAAGGTGAACAAGCCAAAAGCCAAGGCACAGCTGACTGGCCTTTCCAAGAAGCTGCATCAGCACCAATAAAAACATTGCCTCCTGGCAAATAAAACTCTCAGTTCCCAGAATATAAGGCTTTAAATAGAGAAGACTTTTAACAACCTCTCTGTTTTCCTCAGTGCATAGATAACATCAAATAGATACATTTACAAGGCACCTGCCTGGATCCTGCAAATGTTTCCTGCAGCCTGTGTAAAATTCTCACTGTGAGCCTCAGAATTCAGAGAGCATTCTCAGAGCTATCTGAAGGCAATCTCCAGATGTGAATCCTCAGTATCGATTTCTTTTTTTTTTTTTTTTTTAAAGATTTTTTTTATTTATTTATGCATACAAGCACTGGGGTACAGACCGGAGGTGTGTGGGGGGGTGAGAGGATTCACCACAGAAAGCGGGGAGCAGAACAGGCAGATCAACAGAAGCACACTGCTGAGGGGAGCAGCGGGCACAGCAGGAGAGGTCCACTGTGCCATATGGGTCCCCCGCCTGGCCGGCAGCAGGGATTGAACTCGTGCTGCAGTGGCTGCGATTTGCTTCATAGTGCGTTGCTTAACCCACTGCGCCACCAGGGAGGCCCCAGTATCGATTTCTTAATAAACTCGTTTAATGTTTGCTTGCCTCAATTTATTTAAGCCAACAGTATATACGCATTTACCTCTGAGAAGCTCATGCTAAGATTTAAGTTTATTAACCAGTAAAACTTATTTTTTCATTTTTAAAAGCTTAGCTGAAGATAGTACATTATAGGAATTTAAGAATAAATGTTAGAACAAGTCTTTTTTGGTAAGGAATATGCAGTGCTGACTAGTCAAGGAATTAAGGTACACGAGGCACAAAGCACAGGTTAATGAGCACTTACTGAATATTTATTGAGTTCCTATCATACTCAGCAGTGTGAACACTTAAACCTCTTCCCTGGTCAGTTTCTTTAAATCAGCTCTCCATACAGCTCTTGCCCTGTTCCATTTTCTTCTAGAACTTATCGGTATTTGAGATAATATACATATATTGTCTTCTTCTGCTGTAATAAGAGCAGGGACTTTTTGTTTTGGATCACCAGAATTAAAAGCACATGAAAATTGTTCAGTAAATATATATTGAACAAATGGAAAGCCTCCTGCACAATTGGATTTGGGGTAGGGCAAGACTAATGCAAACTGTCAGTGATCCAGAAGCTCCATTAGAGAAGCTCTTGTTGGCCTCTGAGAGAATGAAAGGTATGATCCCTCCCTGGGAGCAAATGACAGCTAGTGAGAAAGTCAGAGAAGCTCACAGCAGAGTTCCGAGGGCATTTACTTACACCATTTCCTTGCCGTGGATTTCAGTAAAATTAGTTTTACACGTGTTCATTCCCATTCTTAGAACTGACTTACTAGTTTTCAAGTTCCCAAATGTTTTGATATGGTGGCCATAAAGTTGAACTTCAGAACTGCCTGGCAAATGGACCATGGGATAAACTTTTATAGAAGTCATCAGATTGTGAAATCTATAAACCATATGAAGGCTGGGTTTTCCTGCTCCAAATACTTTATAGAGATTGAATTCCAGTGGTGTCCATGCAAGTTTCCCAAAGCCTTGTGGACTGACTGGGATTGATCACAGTCAGGGCTGTGTTCTGGGTGACCCTGAATTCAGTCAGGTCACATGCAGAACTTTGTTCACTCCTGGGCTTAGGTAAGCAGATATCTTCGTTGTCTCCATCCCAAATTATGTAGAGTCTTGTTAAAGGGCCCTCAGTCTGTCTTTATATGAGGGTTCTTTCAAATACAGCTCCATGGACATACACAGGTATATTTAATTGGCTAATGTCTGCTTAATCTATGTCTTAAAAGAATAAACAAAATAAAATAAAATTTCAATTTCAAAACTAGGCTGTAAATATAAGTTCAGAGTGGAGGGGACTGTCATGTTCAGTTCAGGAAGAATTTAAAATAGAATGACATCTAGCCAGAGCGTGGAGGCACAAGGCAAATATATTAGAATTGCTCATGACCCAAGTTTTCTTTCCCACACCAATCCAAAGGCAGCCTGACAAAGTTTATAATTAGTGAGAAAGTAGGGTAATTGTCCACTGCCTTTGGGGGAAAGTGAAGCAGTATGCATAAAAGCTACAAGAACTTGAAAAACTTCTTTCTTTTTAAAATTTATTTTTGTGTAGAAGAACTGGGGTCTGGGCCAGAGGTGTGGGGAGGGAGAAGATTCACCAGAGACAGAGTGGGGAGCAGAACAGGCAGATTGACTGAAATACACTGCTGAGGGGAGCTGTGAGCAAGACAGGTCTGCTGCACCATGTGGGTCAGCTCCCTGGGCAGGGGTGATAGTGTTGAGATTTTACCTCTAAGCCAAAGAAGGACCAAGAGGTTGAAACATCTCCAGGGCCCATTCAAGGCTATGTCTCAACAAATTTGGATCCCCCTGAAGTGCTCTGCAGCCCAGGATGTCATCCGTGGATGAATGACATGAACCTTATTTCTTTGTAAATGAATAGAATAAAATGGTGCCTCTTTTACAGACATAGATATCATAACTAGTGTTGTTAAGTGTTCAAAAATTAGTAGGCCTCATTATTTGTATTAAATAAGAAAAGATAGAAAATTGAAAAGGTGAAAGTGAAAGAAATTTAATAATTTCAAAATTATTCACAAGGATATCAGTCATTCCTCCCTTCTCTAATTTAACAAAAAAATTCATTCATTTATTTTCTATGATAATATCTTATTTGCAATCTAAGAAAGGTCCCCAAACATCCAAGCTTACCATCACAGCCAGTGAGTAAGTAAACGTGAAAAGAAAGTCAAAATAGGATAATGTGAGAATCCTTCTAATAGTGCCAAGGTTGCTGCAGAAAGTCTCTTGTTATCAAACAATTGCCTTATTTCCCACTCCAGGTTTAACCCTACTTTTTGCTTTTATGTATAATTATAGATTATTATAACTTAATTGTATCTAGCTAGCATTGTCCAAAGTGAAAATAAAAGATAAACAATGTGGGGCCTCCCTGGTGGCACAGTGGGTTAAGCAACGCACTATGAAGCAAACTGCAGCCACTGCAGCACGAGTTTGATTCCTGCCGCTGGTGGCCAGGGACAGGACCCACATGGCACAGCAGCCCTCTCCTGCCTCGCCCGCTGCTCCCCTCAGCAGTGTGTTTCAGTCAGTCTGCCTGTTCTGCTCCCCGCTCTGTCTCTGGTGAATCCTCTCACCGCCCTGGACTCTGGCCTGTAGCCCAGCTCTTGTATGCATAAATAAATAAATCTTTAAAGAAAAAAAAAAAAGATAAACAATGTGCACTGACCAGAAGATGACTGTGATTAAATGAAGACCCGTGACTAAACATGACTGTGTAAGTATGTTTAATACGCCAGGCTCTCAGCCTGCTAAAATTAATTAGCTCCCTAATGAAAGTTGTCTGCTATCAGAATAACCAATTTACTTTTTGCAACAATATAGCCACACCAGTTTTCAATTAAGATTCAAAAAGTCAAGTCCTGATGAGCAAGGAAGTCATAAATGATTTATGAATGTCCTACTTTTATGTACAGTTACATCTATTATTCTGCTTTAGTCCTTCAGCATGCCTTTTCATTCATGAAAAATTAATGTTAAGGCTATTTTATAAAGATTATATCCACTTTGAAGGTAGCTATTCCAGGAAGCATATTCTAAAACTAATGCAATCTTTTCAAAAATAGCAAGCTGATTCCTAAAATGCCTAATGAAATGTTAATAGTTTCTGTTTGATTAACAATCTCTTCAGTCTACTAATTCTAATGAATCAATAGCTTCATTGCTTCTTGTTTTATAACAAGGTGAAATATTCTCCAGATATTTTCATTACTTTTTTTCCATCCTGAACTGAAGGGCTCAGGAACAGCCCTGTGTTGGAGAACATTCGGTGCTTTACACCGCTGAGTCCCAATGCTGTTCAGAATGTCTTCCTGGGAGTATGTGAGACATGAAGCCCTAAGGACACGTCTTTTCTTTTGATATGCTACTTCCCCACAATGCCTCGTCCATTAAATTCTGTTGTCATGTTATCATCCAGGCTTAAGGCAATATATATTTTTTTAATTATAAGGAACAGTTAGCCTCTCTCAATTGAAGGCAGAGGAGAAAAGGTCTAAGTATACAAAGAGTAAATCCACAGCCATCTAAAAATAGCCTCATGTAAATCATAACTAGGAGTTGAAAAATCAGGTAATGAGATCCCCCTCCTTCTTTAGATGATTGCCTTATTTCTGCACCCTCATCTTATCTGTGGCTAAACTTGGAACCAGCCCAAACCCCTAGCAAGATCCTTGTCAAGCATTCACAACCAACTCCAGACAGATTGTTTCTCTTATTCTGAATTCTCAACAGAAAAAAACAGAAACCAAAAACAAAACCTAAAGGGCTAGAGAGTTTCCTTGGCAGGGCTCTTGGCATCAAGCCATGTCATGGGCTCCTGGTCAGGTAGACTAGCCTGTCCGCTAAGACCAAGGACTGGAGCTCACATGATCTGGGTTGCCTTTCTAGGGCCTGTGTGGGTGGGGGGAGCACACACAGTGAACTTACCTCTACTAGGATGGCAACTGTTCCCTCATTCATAGATGCAATATTTATCCTCCTAAATGTTAGCTATCATGATCAATATCATTGACGTTATCATCATTTATTCATTCAGTCAACAATTATGTATTAATTGCCTACTATATAACCAGCCACTCTTTGAGACTTTGGACATACAGATGAGGCAAGTCTTTATTTGGGATAAATTAGATTCTAAATTTTAAAGAATTGATGTACTTAAGAGACAGTTCTAGGAAGAGGGAAAGGATGGTCACTTTCCCAATGACAAGTAGAACGAAAGGGATATTGAAATGATTGAAATGCTCAGGCCAGGTGTTGGAGGATCAAAGACTTGGAGTTGGGTTTAGGGAATACCCAAAGGGAAGATCTAATCAATCTGCAAGTATTAGCATAGTGCTGGGTAACAAGGCTTATTCTCTGCCTTGTGGGAAGCTAGGCATTAACAGAGGTATTTATCTTCAGAGCTGTCTTCTCAAAATTATACTTAGTCCTACTCCCCCACACTTAGGTACTTATACCCTAACCAGACTGTTCAGATCGCCCCCAGTCACTGGCCTGATTTAATTCTGCTTAGAGGACAATCCAGAATAGTCCTGGTCTAGATCATGGGCAAATATATATCTAACAATGTATCTGTTACCTTATAATAAAACAGGCATCTATCCCCTTCTCATATGACACTGTACATGGTCACATGATTATCAATAAAGCATGTTGTATGTTGGCATTTATTGTTGGCAGTATTAGGAAAAATTATATAAGGTCTCTCAGGATTTGAATATCATTGAATTTCGAGACTTTATTACAGACATTATAGAAATTTAGTCCTACTATTAGAGTAAATTATTCTCTACTGGCTGAAGTTTAGACCGTGACAAATTGCTAGAATATATATTTTTGAGCAGCGTATCTCTTATTACCTAAGATCACAACTTAGTTACATTCCCATAAGTAATATAATAATGGTCAGTGGAGAAGACGGGAAGAGTTTAGAGAGGTAACACCATTGACTTTCAGAGTGCTTTTGTTGAACCTATTTTTTTTTTAAAAGATAAACTTTTCTGAACAACAAACAATGGAAATAAATTTAAGTAGACTCATTTTTTAATTTTACTTGTACAGATTTTTCATAGAGGTCATGCACAAAATTGATTGGAATGACATTAAATTTTAAGGTCATTTTATTAATTTAAAGGCCATCTAAAATATAGATGTAAATAGAACTTACGTTCAGAAACAGCATTAATTGCATGCTTATAAAAGTATTTGCTCTTGTTTCTATGGATGATCCTATATTGGCAATAAAATAGACTTTGTGAAGACAGGGCTGTTCAGTGTGTCGCGTGCCAGAACAGGTCACTTCAAGGTGTGCCCAAGGACCATGTTGATTATTTTTAATCAAAGAAACAATGAGTAAATGAATGATACCCTAAACCTCCCTTTCTCCTAAAAGTTGGATTTTTTTCTGATACTTCTGCTGTTTGTTTCCTCTGAAAGCAGAGACGGAAAGACACCCCTATAGTCAGAGACAGGGACGAAAACTGTTATAAATGAGCTCCCTTTCAGTCACCAAATTAGTCATCCAAACCAAAACTTTCAAGAATTTCTTTGTCCTGTCTCTCCTTTATAGATTTACTGCTTCTTTGTCTAAAGATATAAAAACTGGCTATTTTGACTATTATTAAGTTCCATATCTTATACATTTTCATGTACTTAACAAATTGATCTTCTCTTGCTAATCTCTCTTGTGTCAATTCATCGTGGGGCCAATAGAAGAAACCAAAGGAGGTGAGAAGATTCCCTGAAAATTTCCCTTACAAGTCCATAGACACTGGGACTATTATAACCCATTCAGAGATTTCTGATATTCCTACTAGAAGAAATGCAACACTGAGCTTTAAAACAATCTTATAATAGACACTTCGCATTATATAAATATTTCAAACTGTTTCCGAGTGCATTGATTCACTTGATCCTCACAGAAATCACTTTTGAGATAAGTAAAAAGGATGTTAATATAGAATTTTTCCATCTGAAAGAAACTGAGATTCAAATGATGTGATTCTGATGCATCAACAAAATATATGTCTTTCTCTGTCTCACCAGATACGCATTCCCATTTTCTGTCTTTTTTCATCTAGGCTTAACAAATTCTGTTTTTTACATCCCAAGGGCAAAGAGCCTTGCTACAAAGATACCATCAGCATTGCTGACCTCTGCATGATGGCAAAAGCAAGCTGGCGTCGACCAGAATCACCAAACACTTGTGTCGCAAGGATGGACATGCTGAACCCTGCCCACTCCCCCTTCTACTCCCTTTTAATTCTAGATAAATACCCTGCACTCTGCCAAAAAGCAAGATGGCGGTCTTTCAGATGCTAGTCTGCTGCCCTCCTCATTTGTCAACAAGTCATTTAAACTACTTTCCTTCTCCTCAAACTCTGTTTCCTTTTATGGGCCAAGGGAACCAAGACTGGCCAGCACTCTGGTAGTAAGTCAAGATTCTTTGGTCCCAGCTGAGCTTTCAATCTCAAGGAAATCACCTCCTATTTCTCTTCCTATCTGTAAAATCTCTACTGGTACTTGTATGAATTTGGACCCCCAGAGGTGGGCCTAGGAAGGCCTCACTGGGTGGCAAAGTGAGCCGGCTGCCAGCTTTCCAGGGTTTAGAACGGAACCTTGACCCTGACTCTTTCTCGTCAGTGTCTAAACTGACTGAATCCTGAGAGACCAGCTGAAGCCAAAGACCTGGGGAATGTACGTGTCTAGTGATTTTACTCATAATAGGAAACAACTGCACAGGACCTGGGCTTTTAAACCCACTGCATTTGAGTATTTTCACCTTGGGTATTTCCCCTTGGGTGGGAGACCCACTCTCAACTCAACCTTGTTGAGTCTAAAAACAAAAGTTATTTAAACTATTAATGATATGTCTTTTAGAGAGTGGATGGATTTTCTCCTCTGGAACCAAAATATTTGGAATCTTTTGGCCAAAACTTGATGTCCTGGGGGAGTGTTGGATGTACAACCACACTTATTGTGTATTCTCAGCTAATGAGAGCCATCGCCACTATTTTCAGTTGCCTAGGGTACAATTTTTGCCATGAGAATATACCAGAGGCAGAGTCAGGGGAAGGGAAGAGATGACAAATGTTCTTAGATACCAATAGTTAAGAAACACAAAGACCAGAGATTCTATGAATTTTTGGTGATTTGGTGGCAGAATGTAGAAAGGGTGAGTGTAGACATAGAGACTGTCACTACAGGAATGATCCATATGTCATATGGAGGTGATCCCTCTTTTCTAAGCTGGTGATTTGGGGTTAAAAGTTTCCTTGTTAAGGGATTATGCTCAGCGAAGTAAGTCAGAAGGCAAAAGAAAAATACCAGATGGTTCCTCCCCTAGGAGGAATATAAGGGAACCAAATAAGGATCAAGGAAAGGAATAAGAACAACAATAATAATAATAACAATAAAGACACAAAAACCAAAAATGAAGACAAGGACATTGGTGGGAAGGGGGGAGGGGGAGGGTTGAGGGCAGACGGGAGCACGGGGGACTGAGGTGATGGTGCACTGGTGATATGGTGATGGGGAATACATGGGGATTACAATTGACATCAAAAATATATAAATTAAAAAAAAAAAAGGTTTCCTTGTTATGTGATTAGTGGATTAATACCCAAAGCAGACTGACAATGGTGTTCACTGTTTTAAAATAACATCAGCAGTCTTCATTGCCACACCTTTTAACCGCCCTTTATTTATTACAGAAAACTTTTGGGGAAGCAAACTTTTTCTTAAAACTGAATAAACTGAAATATCAAGCTAAAATCTTAGTACTTTTTGAGTCTCCTTTGAGAGTTCTATTGCTGTTTAAATGTGTTGAGCAAAATTAGTTCTCTTGTTGAGAAGTCCAAGCTTTTCCAACATGTCAGAGACAACCAAGTGGTGGTAAGGTAGAGGTGTGGTTCTGAAGCCACAGGAGTCAGCACGAGAGCAAGAATGTTGAGATTCTCAGAGAGGAGCTGGAATCACAAAGCTAAAGACTGCACAATGCAATAAAGGAAGACAACTGATCTATAGTCATACAGGAGGGAAGTCATTCTTGGTAGCTGCTTTAAGAAACTAGAAGAAATAATGAGGCATAAATTTACACCTATCATTCACAAAAAGAAAAAGTGCTAACACTATTGTTGATTGAGATGAAAGGTGCCTAATTTAATATTTATTAGCTGAAGTGCAATTATTACAATCTTTTGAGTAACAAATCCAGCTATGCATTACTTCAGTCTAGCAATCTTGCTTTTGAGAATCTATTTCACTGAAAGAAAAGCACTAACACATGGCAGCATATGCACAACGATGTCTTTATAACATTACCTGTAGGACAAAAATTAAGGGTGGATACAATGTGAATTGCCATTAATAGAAAAATGCTTGAATAAATCATGGTGTAACCACACTGTGAAGTAGAGTGTGTCATTAAAAATAATTAGTCATGATCATTTTTTAGAAAAGTTTCTGAGAGGTATCCTTGTGAAAGGGGGGGGGTGAGAAATACCTATATATTATTTCAGTGGAACACAAAATGCCAAAAATGCCAATGCAGGTATATATGTATGTGAATGTATATACGGACATATTTGTGTGTGAGTACCTGAACTTTCCTAATAAACTATTATATTTTTGCAAAATAATTTAGCAAATTACTAGATTATTGATGTCATGTCACATTTAGAGATAATACCTTTTTCAAAAATGAAAGTCATCTTTGTAATAGAAGCTACTGAAAAATACAGCTAATGTACAATTCTAAAAGCAATCAATGCATATTTTACTTCTGAAAATCCTAGGTGTAAAGAAGTTGCTTCTGGGGGCAGGTGACACGGGGTGAACTTAGAGCAGGTGTTAGTACATTCTGGCTGGCAGGAAAAGGTAATGGTTAGGCTGCACAGATCTGCAGATCTCTGTAGCAGGTGGGTGTTTCACAAGAAGATGGCCCGTGGCAACATGAAAAGCTACCAGCAGGTAGAGGTTTGAGCTCGCTGTGAGATCTGAGTTCAAAGGGAAAACTAGTAAGAAGGCAGGACTCTGGGCTCACAGGAACTGAAGTGCCAGTTGGCTCAATAAAGCAGACGCTGAGCGAAGGAAGATGATGTCAAGAACTCAAATAATTAGAAACGGGATATAAGCAGGGTTTTGGTCAAGGTCGGCACATGAGACTATGCAGGTTGTGTGATGCACAGCTTGAGGGAGTGCTGTGCATTTAAGCTATGGTGTGAAGGGTACTTTCTAGAACTCTATAGAAAGGCAAGGAACTCATTACAGTCCTGGGATTTTTGTCCCAACAGCTCAGTCAGTAAGCTACAGAACTGACAATCCCACTGAGCAGCAGCATCTCCACCATTACAATTGTGATGGCTGAATTATAATATGTGATGCTTTATAGAATAAATTCACTGCTCCTGGAAATAAAAGAACTGGCCGGCTCAGTTATTATAATTACTATTAAAACAAAGGAAAAACTAAACAAAAATGTTAATTGGTAGCTGCTGGCAAAACAGGCAGATGAACCATCGTTCAAAATCCATTGTGTTCACTGATTTACACTGCTCACATAGAGAATGAAGATTGGTCTTTGACATGGGAACTGGGCTGAAGCTGGGGCCTGCTGAGCAATGAGCCAAACAGATCATTATATACATTGTAACTCTTTCATATGAAATATATTTTCTTATTTCTTTAAAACCCAATGAGTAAACAAATTTTCCCTGTAAAAGGGTTTCCTGTTGGGTAACATTCAGATTCAACTTGCCCATACTGATTGCACTTTTGTTGCAGTGACTATTTGTTTAGACAGGACATGTTATAGAAAGGATTTATGGCAGCTTACAAAAACACATATAATCCAAACTAAAATTAAATCAAAAGTAAGGAAATAAGGAAATTGAATTAGAAGGAAAATGAGTGAAGAAAAGAAAACAGTCAGCCAAGAATGAGGTTAGTTCACCAAATAAATAAGGCACTCAGTAAACTTCTCTATATTTGCTAGAGGTAGACCACAAATTTGGCTCTCAGCTTTTAAGCAGTCAAGAGACAGAGGGAAACATGATTCATGGCATTTAAAAGATGTAATTATAAGCCAACCAGTGGCTCAAAACAAATGCAAGTATTCCTGGTACTAAAAACAAAAAGATATATTTTCCATTGTCCCATATAATGCCAATAATAATAGACAATTTTTATAAGGATGTGTCAGCCATAATGCTTTCTAAAATATGTTTTATCTCATCCAATTCCCACAACAATTTCTTAGGATGGATATTATTGGTATTACTTTTTCACAACCAAGGAAACTGAAGCACAGAGATGTTAAGTACCAAAGGAAACACATTTAGTGAGAATCTGATTTGGGATTTCAACACAGTTCTGCTGATGCCAAATTTATTCTTCTATCACCTGGCTTTCATTTAGGAGCTATACCTAGATTTAGAGCCTAAGTATCTCTAAATAGCCAATAGAATCCTTCAATATCCAATATATAATCTAGTCATACCACTTTCTCCCTATCACATAATTTTTTTGTTTTCTTGATTGCATTTACCACCTGAAATACTGTGTTTATATTTTAATTGTTTTATTTTCTCTCTCCCACTAGAATGTAAATAACATAAAGACGATGATCTCATTTATCTTGTTCACTGCTGTATCCCTAGAGTCTGCTTTACTGCCCAGAACATAGGAGGAATTCAATAATATTTTGAATGAGTGAATGTTTCAAGGAGCAAAGACTAGGTGCCCACTCAAAATATCCAGCTGCCTGAGAATCCAAGAGCTCCTACTTCATCTTAGTTCCTTACAGATATCACCTTTATATTCTTTCCCAATCTCCATGGTTTAGTTTTACTAATTACCAGAAATACATTGTTTCCTATAACTGGGATATTTATCATATTCTAGCTTGCTTAGACTTCATGATTTATTAAATATTTTATTCATTTGATCTTATAACTCAAAACATTATAGTTAAAAATATAGATGACACCATCTGCTACCTACCTGCAGAAATTTTGTTTATTTATATGCATATAAAACACGACTGTTGATTTTTTTGAAGCCTACATTCAAAGAATTTGCCTGGAGTCTGTTCAATATAGATTTTGCCATCTGTTGTCCAATAGTTCCTATTTTAAAAAAAGACCCGTTTTTTAAAAGAGAGAAGGCATTTTAATTAATTAAAACCTGAAGAAGCAACATATACATGTTCTTAATTCTAGTTGCCATGTTTTCAGGCAGGACAAAGAATCAAATACTTGACTAATGCGGTTTCACTACCTCAGCAATGGAAACATGAGTTAATTGGGGGCTTTCTGAACTATAGATATAAATACATATAAAAATCCATCACTAATTGGATGATATTAATAAATATGGCCAGGGAAATTTAGGAATAAGACAGATGATCAGTCCTGATTGTCTTGATGCTCATTCTATGTTCTTTAAGTCCTTTGAGCTCTCATGGAATTTGTGTCACATTGGTGTCATTTCTAGAGAGAAAGGCAAACAAATCTCACAAATACACCTTTTCTTAAAATATTAGAAACTGTCTGTGAATATTTGGCTAGACCTCAAAAAGTGGTTTTTTTTCCTACTGTTTTTCTTATTTTTGCTAGCACATTGTTTCAATCAAAACACTATATCATATGAAAACATAGGCTAAATGCAAAGGTAACTAAAGCTGTTGATGTCCTTTTTCTGGACTCAAGGGGTCCAACATAGCACACAGGTGAGAAAAGAAGTTGAGATATGAATAATGGCTGGATCATACTGTCATACATCAAAAAAATTTGGAATATATTTAAGGTACAAGATTCTGATCAATCTCCCTTATGAAAAACGAAGATAAATGGCTAGGGTGATGAAATGACCATGATTTATAGTGAGAAATCATATTTTGTTTATCATCCTCAGTTTCTAGAAAACATCTCTTTTCCTATATAAGCTACACTATACTATTTGGTTTTGTTCTGAGTTCTTGAAACAAGTCCAGGGCCGTCAAAGTGAAGTGGCTAACTTTTATTATTCACAACAAATCATTTCAACCACACTTGACAGTATGCTAGTGAGGGAACTTTTGGAAACCCCCTAAAGATGGGGGCAGGTCGCCAGGAGAACCAGCTAAGTGATAGGAAGGTTAGAACTCTCAGTTTCACTCTCTGGAGAGGAGCTAGAGGCTGAATCAATCAACAAAAGCCAGTGATTTTATTCTAAAAAACCCGAATCATGGAGTTCATAGTGCTTCCTAGTGATCACTTGGGAGTGGTTGGAGAGTCCCTGCACCCAGAGAGGGCGTGACAGCTCTGGGTCCCTTCCCACATACTTTGCCCCAGGCGTCTTTTCCATCTGTTGTTCCTGAATTATGTCCTTTTATAATAAAGTGGTATTCTAGTAAGTAAAATATTATCCTGAGTTCTGTGTGTTGCATTAGTAAATTAATCAAACCTGAGAAGGGATCACGGAAGCTCCAATTTACAGCCAATCGGCAGAAGTACAGACAATGACCAAGACATGTCATTGGCATTTGTAGTGGGGTTGGAGGAATCAGTCTTGTAGAATTAACATCTCAATCTGTGGAATCTGATTCTATCTCCAAATAAGCGTCACAATTGAGTTAAATTGTAGGATACTCAGCTGCTGTCACAGCATTGCTTTGCACCCCTCTGGACACTCACCACATATACCCCCACCCCCACCCCCCAACCCAAGTGAATAAAAGCAAAACCTCTCCCTTCGGTCTAGAGCTGTGGACTGAACCTCATTTCTGATATCCAAGTGGAAACCAGGGAGGTAGGGGGCTGGTGGGAAGGGAGTGGAGCAGAACAACAATTTGGGGTGCCCTTATTAAAGGATGGGTTCAAGGACTTGAGCCAGCTTTTCCTGGTAGTGGCCTTGACAAAGCTGCCCTGAAGGCCAGGCAGGTAGGTTTCTGTCACAGTCTGCACCCCAGGTGGCACTAAGACTTGACAAGATTTTGTCCCAGCTGTAGTTGCAGCGCCCATACGGCCTGCCACGTGCAGTTTTATGGCACCATCGCTCAGTCACTGGATGCTCTCCCTCTTCCTTATAGTTCTTCCTCTGCCATGTTAAAATACTTTTTTCCTGTTTGGCAGCTACAAAATTTCTTTTAGTTTATAATTGTTGCAGTGAGTGCATGTACCAGAACTGGGAGGATGTTCTGTCCCATGTTGTTTTTTAGACCCTTTCCCCTCCTAACACTTACTGAGTTCCTCAAAACCCAGGAATCTCCCGGAATGCTTCTTGAATGCAAATTCCTGGAACCCTTCTCATAATTGTGGAATTAGAAATCTATAGGGATGCGTTTTGGGACTACTGGATCCCAGATGATGTAAAATCATATAGATCCTGGCAAAGGGAAGTATTTGGGTTTCATCCCTATGGGAAAGGAAAGGGTGTGTGTGTGTGTGTTGTTCTTGTATTACTGTTTGATTTACCTTTGCTGCAGATCATTTAGATAAAAGTGAAAAAACAGTGGCTGCAGAGTGACTAATCAGGTGGATATTGCAGTAGCTTATAAGGGAAATAATGGTGGGATGATGAAAGAGGGAAATGGAGTTAATGGCTTGGTTATTTTCATAAGATTTTTGTAATGATTATAGAATGATTGCATGATTCGGAGCACAGTACTTGCACACTACATACACAAAATCGTAATTATGTTTTGCCAAATAGCTATGCAGTTGTGCCAACAGCACATGATTAGTAATCTTTCCCCAGTTACCTGTGATGTCTCCTTGTCATTCTTTTCATTTAGATCTTCATAACCTTTATATTAAAGACTAAACAGTATGATAGCTTATTGACGTTTGTGTGCTAGTCTAGGTGAGTAGTGAACAAGATGAGAAGCTTTATTTTAGGACTGTTACTGACAGCATTATAGCTTCCTGGACACTCCTTTATGTACTCAGAAGTCTTCCCACTGCCATAAGAGCTGTTATCTTTTCTTCTTTTCCCTTCTCCGCCTTCCTTCCTTCCTCTCTTCTTCCCATTTTACTCTCCCCTTCCCTTTCTGTCCTCCCCATTCTCTACTTCTTCCTAGTCCTTCTCTACTCTTTGTTTCTTTTATTTTCCTTTCCTGAAGTCTATCCTACAGAGTCAGCCATAATCTCCAAACTCTTCCAAACCCCCAGTTTTCTTAGATTTTGTCCAGGCTAAAACATTCTTCACTCAGCCACCTGTGCTGAACTTACAGAACTGAAAAGGTCTATATCTGTTTCCACTACCATTTTCTTTTTTAAAGATTTATTTATTTATCCACACAAGAGCTGGGGTACAGGCCAGAGTAGAGGGAGGTGAGAGGATTCAACCAGGGACAGAGTGGGGAGCAGAACAGGCAGATCAACTGAAACACACTGCGGAAGGAAGCAAGGAGCGAGGCAGGAGAGGTCTGCTGCGCCATGTGAGTCCCCTCCCTGGCCGGATATTGAACTCATGCTGCTGTGCTGCAGATTCTTCACAGTTGAGGCAGTCAACCCGCTGCGCCACCAGGGAGGCCCACCACTACCATTTCACTCACACCCCTGGGTGCCCATCTTTCCTGATGCTATGGCCTTGTGGCACAGTAAATACCCTGGGAAGCTAGTGAGAAGAGCTGTGGAACTTCCAGCATGAATTCGGTCAAAGCCACTTGAGATTTTTTGTTTTGTTTTGTTTTTTAAGTCCTATCACAGCACCGACCTTGAGGACATCCGTGCTCCCTTTGTGCTGCATCTATACAGAAATCCTAATAAAAGTGTCTTAATTGAGCATCTGGAACATAATTAGCCTTCTTTGGAATAAACATTCTAATTTTGCTGTCCTTTTCTTGGGATAAATAAATCACAGATTCCCCTGATTATAAAAGAAAGGGGGAAATCAGCTGTGGACAAATGCTCTTATGAAATTCTTTGTGGTGATTTTGGGAATCAGGAAAGGAATAAGGACAGATGCCTCTTTCATGACCCTATTAAATTTGTTATTCTGAAACTCACTGTCTTTATAATGTCAGAAACAAGAGAGAAAAATGCACAAGAGGGGGAAAGTGACTTCTGAGCTAGGAAGACTTAGAATTATATAAACATTCTGCAGAATGGGGGTGGCTTTTCTACTGTAGCTGAAAAAACAGCAACAACAACAACAATAATTTCCCTAATTCAGGAAACTGATACTTATTGCTCATTTGGTATAAATTCAGCTACAAAATAATTATTTGGTGCCAAAGCAATGTCCCTTAAACAATAGGGTCTCAAGTATGTATATGTGTGCATATATAATATATAACATAATATATATGCATATACATATATGATATGCTATATATGTGTACATATACATTCACATATATGTAAATTAAACTTGGTGCAGAAAGGTTGGATATGTGCATTGTATACATATATACACACATATATTAATTGTATTAATTGATTTGGCATATAGAGAGGATATATACTGTATATACACATATACATAGTTTTAATATGTATGACATATATTTCTTATATTTGTATGTCCTAGCAACACAAACACATGTCAGTTATGCCACCAAAGTCATTTAGCCATCTCAAAATATCTCCCTTTTCACCTACACTCCATTCCTAAATCTCTTTTATGGACAGATTGAACTTTCAAGCCAGTTGGTAACTGAATGATGTTGATCCTCTGCTTTTTGAGCAAACTGAGCACAATCAACATATGTATTTTTCTTTAAACCCACATACTTGGCTTTCCTACTGAATCACAACATGCATAATGATGTAAGTGGATTACAGGGAACATCAGCATTAGCAGTTGTTGTAAGCTTCGTAAACCAAAGCATAGAGACGAGGTCCAGGAGTAGGCTAACATAGCTAAACAGTCTATTGCTTCCATGTAATCATCACCCAAAGAAAAGACAAAGGTTCTTCATGAATCTCTAAACCACAGATAAAATAAAAATGACCTGCCATAATCCTCATTTATACCTTAATTAGGCCAGTTAGTACATGACATTGCAAGATACAAGCAACCTCTTAAACTGTAATTCAAAGTGACTATAAGAGTTGATGATTATGGGTATATGATGGTCACGGGAGGAAATGTCTCCCATGAGCCCTTGCATTAACACAGGCATATCCAAATACAGCGACATCATTAACATCATTTATCTTCAGTGAATAGGCAGAGTACATGACTTTCACCTTCAGAACATCTGTTACTCATATAAATGCAGAAAATATGTTCAAGTATTTCAGGAGGCCAAATGACCCACATATTTTCTCATAAGAGCTCATCCTGTGTTCTCAATTTGTGACTTTATTGAATTACTGACATTTTACCCCCAGACATATCCCAAGTAAAAATCAGAGACTAATTCTAGATACCCCAAATTAGGAGTGAATCAAAAATAGTCAATGAATGCTAGTTGAAGACATCAATGAATGGGTTTTTGATTCTCAACCCTAAGTAATGTATTCTATATGTAGTACATTTTTAAAAATAAAGAAGAAAAAGTCATTAAAACTGATTGTATTTGATGCATAGAAAGATTATCAAAATGCAAATATTTTCACTAAATCATTTTGGCTTTAAAAGTTAAGACATTTGATTATATTTTTGGACAGGAATGCAATAACAACCAGGTAGTTAAATGGATTCTCTTTCTGTGGCTTTGAACTTGAGAGGAACAATAGTCAAAATAAGGTGTCAACCCCACCAAGTATTTTATTGAGAAATTGTGACTTGAGTTATAAACTCTAAGAACATAAGCAATAGGGCTGTCCTATCATCTTGATTAATGAAGGTTTATATTTGTTTAATGATATTAGAAATCAGTCCATCAGTCCCAAAATATCTTATTTGTTATTATGACAGAAAACTACCCTGAAACTACATCTCCTCCCTTTTATGGTTTCATCATTTCTTAAAATTTGAGTCAAGTGACCAGAAGATCCTCAATAAATATACTATTTATTTACATAAACTAATGCAAAGACCTCTCCTAGAACACGTTATGACAGAAGCAGGAGGCTCAGTTTCAGGATATGATCTGCTATATTGGTAAGGCCTTCCTAGAGCAACTTTTAAATCAAATATTTTTCAAGCATCTAGTATGGACCATGCACTGTGTTATGCACAAAGAATACAAATAAAATTTCCTATTTTACTGGTTTACATTCAAGAGGAAGAAAACAGACAATAATCAAGTAAAAAAAAAAAGAAATATCAGAGAATAAGTGCTATGGTAAATATGGGTGAGTTCAATAACTATTCACCATTACTATCCTCCTCTTCCTAGCCCTCCAACAAAGAAACAGAAGAAAAGCACCAGCATCAGCTAATGCAGTACTTACCACCACAATTACATTTGCTGCTGGGATGGGAAGGTTTTCCACTTCAAGATCTTGACCAGCCAAAGCCAACAGATTAAGAGATGGGTCATATGCAGGTCTAGGAAATCCTGAATTAACAATTTGGTGGCGTTTGTTTATTTGAGCATGGGAAGTACGGTAGTTGTGTTTATAGATCTTTTGCGGGGTTACATCCAGACTCTTTTCAATGTCTTGTGAATGGTGATAAATAAAGGCTGGCTTCCCATTCTTCTGATGAATTGCCAAAAGGTGATCATTGTTTGCAGAAAAGCATCCTGAAAAAGGAAAGAAACAGAAAGAAAATCAAGGACTTTATTCAGTCATCTGAGTAGAAATGACTGGAAAAGAGAATGCTCCTTTTTTAAGAGACTTTAAGATTTGTAAAGGATCTACGTACATTGATCGCCATCTTTTTTGCCTACTTCATCAGATATTCTACTATCTCTCTAAGTCAGGAATGTCCTCCTTTATCTAAATCCATAGTCCCAAGGCTCTGTTCCTGGATTTCCTTTCTGTTCCTCAAATGATAAGCATATTGTACTCAAGCTTTTATCTCTTTAATCAATAGTTTCATATAATTCTTATTTCATACTTACTTTATCATGCTTTTATGATAGCTAACTATGTGTTTTGTTTTGTTTTGTTTTTTTAAGTGCTGGTGGAGTATTTTAAGCTGACTGACAGTAGAAACCTGAGTATACTAATTATGGAGGCAATTTCCAGTTGTGCAGCAACATACATTTTTCTCCTTCTTTGCAATATGGCTGTCCAAATAAAGAATACATTTTGCAGCCTGCTCTGCAGCTCAATGCTGTCATTTAATCAAGTTCTAGTCATTGGGATGAGTAAACATGACATGAACGTGACTTTCTTTCCACCCTTTTCCCAGATGTTAGCTGAAATACAGATGATCTAGGAGCACATGGTGTAAACCGTGAGTAAAGGATGGTAGAGTAATAAGATGGAAGAAACCTGATCAGAAGGTCTCTGACAAAAGTGGAGTTACCATATGTGAACTCCAGAACTCCTACTCCATTCCTATTTTCTATCTTGTTTTAGCCACTGTTATATTAAATACCTTAATTATAGCAATTGAACTTATATACTAACTGATACAGTCATTTTTATTCTTCTGGTAGGTAAACAACTATTGAGTTGAATATTGAATTGAATTGATCATAGAAGAAAATAAATAATATATGCATATGAGTCAAAAATAACACTAAATGAAATACCAATTAGAAAGGCGAACTTAGGATCTTTTATATAAGATGACAACTAGAGCGAGCCTATCACAAAGTAATAATAGCACACGCATATGCCGAGCAATCCTAGGCTCCCCAGATTTTCCCTTGGTATACCTATAGCAACAAGAAGTTGCACCAATACTATTTGTAGAAAACTAGTTGCATCTTTTCTACAAGAATTTTTCTCAAATCCCCCTTCTCTTTTTATCTTTTACTTTTGAAATCTTGCAAGACTCTGTAACACCTTTGTGCATGTTCATCTTTACAACACGCCTGTGGCACTGGCATTACCTGGCAGATATAGCTCTTCATATCTACATATTCTTTTTTTTGGTAAGAGGGCTGATCTAGTGAAAACACAAAGTTCATTCAAATATACAAAATGTTTTTCCTTAAACTAGGAATCATCTTTCAATATTGAGGTTTATAAAAGTAATTTAGGTTATAAAAAGAAGTCTGTGCTTTCTATTTCTTAACCCGCAGGTGACCAATGTAGCTCTTCATATTATTAATAATAACAGAGAGGAAGGAAGACAGTGCTCACCTTTAAAAAGTGTAGGAATTCTTCTAGAACGCTACATATAATCATTTAGTAAATTACTTTTAGTAAGATATTGATGAGCCTCTGTGGTCAGAAATTTAAAATGACTCTAAAGTTAACATTACAGTTACAAAACAGTTACAAGAATAATAACATCAAAGTAACCTGTTCTGAATTTCATATCACATATGTTCCTAATGGCTGTTTCATTTCTAATTCTGAGGAACTCATTTCATATTCAGAACAGCAAAATGTACACTTATTTTAAGAATTTGAGAAGTGAATCATTAGAAAAATTGTAAATTCTACCAGATTTAAGGGAAACAGTGACAAGATAAAATTTATATTTCTTAAAGTTTACCCTGACTAAGTAAGAAAATGGAGTGGAAGGAAGCAAGAATAAGTTCAAAGGTATCAGGTAAAAAAAATCTTAGAAGACAGGAGAATAGCTCAAACTAGGTGGCAGTATAGATAGAATAAAGATGAATTCCAAAATAATTCAGGTAATGGAAGTGAACAAAACATAGGTATTAATTCAATGATCACATTAATGTTGTGGAAAGAAAACTGCAGTGGCGATTCAAGGAAAATTCTATTTTTAGTGGGCAGCTAACTGCTTGAGAATATCCTTTACTGAGAGAGAAAAGTGAGTTTGTGGTGCCTACAATATATAGAAGCAAAAATGTCTCAAGCAATGTTTATGGGGAACGCGGAAGGAACCTCTGGACTAGAGATAAATCTTAAAAGCCATAAGCATGCTAATGGAAAATCGAGAGCTGAGATTGCTTAGGGACTTGTGGAATGAGAAAGACAAAGAATCTGCAACTCAGACACACTTCTTTAAGGAGCAGTTGAAGGAAATAAGAAGTAAAACCAGAGCCAGTCCAAGTGTGAAAGGTTTGGAAGGAATGTGACATGAGTCTGTGGTCAGTATGTTCAGTGTCTCTGAGAGTCTCAGAGTTTAATCAGACTGACTGTTCTACTGACTTGGAAATCATCAGTGGAAGCAGAGCCTGAGTATCCAGAGGGCCACATTCAACACCGAAAAAGGCTTGGGACTAGCATTCCAGAAGTACTAAACTAATCATCCTCCACTGTGGAGTGTTTGAATAAAAATAAAATGATATTATTTTATAGGGTTTAAAATTTATTTTAAGATTCTGAATCTGGATAAGAAGGAGCAAACATCATTTGCTTTGTTGCATACACTAACCAGAACTTCGACACTTGAGATAATGCAAAACACAGCCATTTGAGTATTATGGAAAGTAGCTTGGAGATTAAGGAAGAAGAAGAGAATTCAAGGTTCCACATGTCAGCAGTGAGTTTACCATTTCCTTCCTCCTCTGATACTGAACATCAGGGGCCTACAGAGACAAGTCCAGAAGAAATTCTTTAGCTCTAAAACACAAATTCTGAAAAAGGGATCTCATAATGCTGAGAGACCGTGTTCCCATCCTCCCCAGACCTCGCCTTCGTTCCCCATTTTCCTTGCTCCACCACAAGCACTCCTGTGGCAGCAGTGGGCTTAGCCATTAACAGAGCCTGCAGGATGGAAAGCTCTACAAGAGAGAAGCGTTTCTCTCTACCAGTGAAACTGCAGCTTTGAGAGATGGAGCCAGATGTCAAAGCTTTTTCCTCTTTCTGTCCTCCCACCTGACCCTGCACTCAGATGCCCTTGTAAATGTACAAGAAACTCACTTCAACTATGATGGTATAGATAGGCTTAATGTGAAAGAATAAAAAAAGAAAAAGTCTAGCATGAAAACACTAATCAAAAGAAAGTATCTGAAAGTAGGGCTTTCCTGAAAAACTTTTCATAAGCTAAAAATTATATAAACTAAAGAAGCAATTATTTTTAATTTATATGAAAAAAATTGAGAATCCCCAGACCCCAAAATAGTCTCCTAAATCAAATATCACACAATGTAAATGAACACTAGCACACAGTAAAAGCAGGAATGATAGCATGTATAAAGCAGCACCGAGGGGAAGGAGTGTGGCGGTGCTGTTCCCGCTGCTTTTGCTGCTGGGGTGGGTACAATTTCTACCACGGCTGCCGCACTTCCTACAATGGCTGCTGCAAAAAAACAAAACAAAAAGCTGGTTTTCCTTTTGCCTCTGTCCTTAAAATAAAACCATCTTTAAATTTCTTAAAAGAAGGTAGGTCTTTTAGAGAAGCAAAGTGTCCTATAGCAAACTTTCAAAAAATGGGCTATCTGCACTAACAGACAACATAGAATTTAAAGCAAAGAAAATTACCAAGGAGATTTTATGTATCGTTGTATAATGTGATATACATGAGAACACATAATAATCCTAAATATGTACGCACCCACCTGAAAAATAATATATGAAGTAAAAACTGATCAAAGGGAAGGGATAAAGGCAAATCTGCAATTACAGAAGAGATTTTAACATTACTTTCTCAATAATAGAAGAGCAGAATGAAAATTAGTAAGGTCAAAGTTATGAGAACAGACAATACAATTAACCAACAGGATTTAGTAGATATTTATTGCACATTCCAATCTAGAAGACCAGATACACATTCTTTTTCAGTGCACATGGGACACTCACCAAAATAGCTCATAACCTGAGTTACAAAACAAACTTAAAAGAACATAAATTGTACAAAATATATTCTCTGACCATAACAAAACATAAACTAGAAGTCAGTAAAGAAAGAAAATAAGAATTTTTCCAAACATCTGGAAATGAAATAACATGCTTCTAAATATCTATGAGTCAAATCGTGTTCACTAGATAAATGAGAACCTATTTTGAACTAAACTAAAATGAAAATACAACATTGTGATTTGTGGAATGTAGGTGAAACAGTGCTTAAGGACAATTTATAGCATTAAATGCTTGTATTACAAAAGAAGATCTCAAATCCATTCCTTAAGCTTCCACTATAAGAAACCAGAAAAAAAGAAGAGCAAAAGAAAGCACACAGGGAAAAATAAATTGAAAGCAGAAATTAGTACACTGATAAAGGAAAACAACAGACGAATCAATGAAACAAAAAGTGATTCTTCGATAAAACTCTAGCAAGACTGACAAAGAAGTAGAGAAAACACATATGACCATTATGAGATGAAGGAAAACTCACTACAGACTAGAATAGAAGAAAAGCTAAGAAAATACTCTGAGCAATATTCTGCAAATAAATTCAACATTTAGATGAAATGACCAGTTTCTCAAAAGCCACAAACTAGTGACACCAAGAGCAAATAAATAATGTGTATTGTCCCCAAATTATAAAAGACATTAAATCCCTACTTAAGTTTTTTTTCTGAAAAAGAAGTTTTCAGGATCAAATGATTTCACTGGCAAAATCCCACCAAACATTTAAAGGAGAAAAATAAAAGCCCATCAATTTCACACGACCATTTCCAAAAAATAGAAAAGGGAGCACTCTTCAAATCAGTTTACAAGGCTAAAATTATCCTCAGAACAAAGACTGATACAGTACTGAAAAAGAAAATTACAGATTAATATCACCCATGAACAAAGATGAAAGATTCCCAACAAAATATTAGCAAATTGACTGTAGAAACACATGAAAAGAATAATACAGCATAATGAAGTGAGGCTTTTCCTGGGAGTGTAAGATACAATGATATTTGAAAAACAATCAATATAATCCACCATATCGACAGTCTAGAGACAGAAAACAATATTGCATCAGTTAATGCAGAAAAAGCTTTTGACAAAACTCACATGTATTCATAACAAAAGAAACCAATTATACAAACTAGAAATGGAAGGGAAATTTCTCAGTCTTATAAAAGGCATCTACACAAAAGTCCACAGCTAACATTATGCTTAATGGTGAAGGAATAAATGTTCACCAGGAGAATAAGGAAAGTATAAAATCTTACACTCATGGGCAACACTATCGTGAAAGTCCTAGTCAGTGCAATAAGACAAAGAAAAGAAATGAGTCATACGTATCAGAGAAGATATGAAACTTCTATTTGCAGATAGTTGGCTATCAGTGTAAAAAACCCCAAGGAACCTACCAAAATATTCCTAAAAATACAGATGAGTTTTCAGAGAGGAAGAAATAAAACTGTTCTATTTGCAAATAGTTGGTTATCAATGTAAAAAATGTAAAATGTCCTGAAGAGTTTACCAAAATATTCCTAGAAATACGGATGAGTGTAACAAGGTTAAATATACAAGGTCAACCTATAAAAATCTAAAGAATTTCTATAACTTAGAAATGTACAATTGAAAAATGAAATTTATACAAATTTGCAACCATTCCAAAAAATAAAATACTTAACTATTAATATAGCAAAACATGTAAAGGACATGTATACTGAAAATTAAAGCATCCTTGAAAAGACATAACATAATGTGTTAATAAATTAAAGACACTACATAATGAAGATTAAAGTACTAGGACTAAATATTAATATATATACACATTCTAAAATTTTCACAGAAAAGTAAAGAAATAGAATAACTAAAATAATTTTGAAAATGAGTAATAAAATTGAAGGTATAATGTTGCTAAATTCTAAGACTACAGTGATCAAGATAGGGTTAGTTAGCAATTGTAACCTAGATTAATGCAACAAAGTAAAGAGTTCAAAACAGATGCAGAGAAAATATTATTTGATTTTTGACAAGATGCCAAAGCAATAAAGGATAGCTTTTTCAAAGTGATAGCAGAATTGTTGGACATCTGTATGCAACAAAATGAATCTTTACCTAAACATCATACTTTATACAAAGATTAACTTAAAAAGATCATAGACTTAAATGTATGACGATGTACAACTATAAAACTTTTAGTAGGAAATCTGTCTTACCTAAGGTTAGGTAAAAAGAGTTCTTATATATGACACCAAAATCCTAATTCATAAAAGAAAAGAAATTGATAAACTGGACTGGATCAAAATAAAATACTTTTGGCTCTGTGAAAGACAACTGTTAAGCAAATAAAAAGGTAACTGCAAAGTTGGAGAAAGTAATTATAAATCATATATCCAAGAAAGAATTTGTTATCAGAAATATAAATAACTCTCAAATAATAGAATTATTTAAAGATAGGCCTATTTAAAAATAGGCCAAAAACTTGAATACACATTTTATCAAAGAGAGTATTAAAGAGACAAATAAGTTCATGAAAATGTGCCAATCCTATTAGCCAATATGGAAATGCATATTAAAACCATGATGCCACTTACACACCTGTTAGAGAATTGTTAAAATGGAAAAAATATTAACAATACTCAGATCTGAAGCAGCTGTAAGGTTTATGCCTTGCAAAATGATAAGGCACTATGGAAAATTGGCAGTTTCTTATAAACTTAAATATATATTTCCTATATGACCCAGGAATTCCACTTCTGTATACTTACTCTGGCAAAATAAAACTTATGTTCACACAGAACTCTGTAAGCAATTTTTCTGTGGCAGCTGTAGTCATAACTGCCCTCAAATGAAAACAACTCAATGTCCTTCAGTGGGTGAGTAGGTAAATAAACTATGACCCATCTAGATGATGGACTATTACTCATCAATAAAAAGGGATGCAGTATTGATCCACACAATAACTTGGATGGACCGCAAAGGCATTAGGCTGAGTGAAAGAAGACAGTTACAAAAAGTCACATAATGTGTGATTCCATATATATATAATGAGTCAAGGCAGAATAAAGGTTAGGGTTTAGAGATTGGGGGATGGAGGAGTTTTTTTGTTTTGCTTTTGTTTTTTGAGTAAATGACCATTTCTGTACTGCAGTAGCATTTACATGAATCTCTATATGTCAACATTCATAGAACGACATGCCAAAGTTGGGAAGAAGGACCCCACAGGCAGTTGTAAAGAATGTGTGAATAAAGGGCACACAGGTGAGTGATAAACGGTGCTGTGCTTTAGTGTCCGTGGTGGTGGTAGCAGAGCAGAGATCCAGAGATTCCAGTTGAAATCACTGGGAGCCAGACCTTTCTTCTTTTCCCCAAGGGGAACAGTTCTTATAAATGGCAGTTTTGACAGAACCTGGTTTTAGGAAAGGAGAAATGGCTTTGATCCCAGCTATCTTTTGGATAATTGCAATGCAGTCAGAGGCAAATCTGAGCTGGATCATGGGTGTGGATGTGGAGCAATAGCTATTGCTGTTAAGATGAGTGGGGTGTGGTGGATCCTGGCCAACCACGCAGACCCACTACTGCAGAAATGGCTATTCGTTGAATTATGAATCAAACCAACCGAATTCTTTCCCCATTTTAATCAAAAACACTTTGGATCTGGAACAAGATATATAGAACCCCGTGCTCAGAGATACATTTTATGATGGTCTTGCATCAAACATTGAGAACTAGTTTTGGACCCACAGATATCATTGATTGGTGACCCTGGGCAACCCCAGTTCAATGGATACAACATTTAGCATCATGTGCACAAAGTTGTAGACTATTCATTTCCATAGCCTTCTAGACAGAAGAACAATGAACTAACAATGAACATTTTCAGTCTTGAGTTTCCAAGTGGGGCTATAGCAACATCTGTTTGGGTTTAATCCTCAGAATCTCCAGTTAAAGAATGCAATCTCTGTTACATGGCAAATCTTGTTTCCAAAATATGAAAACTTAAAATGCTGTCAGCCTTTGTTATATAACGAATTCTGCATTATGCCAAATATACAAATATCTATTTTCAATTTTTCTGCTAGTGTTACTGCTGCAAGAATATAATTATAGAAGGTGATACCAATGGTAACAACACAATTGAATTAGTAGAGAGAAATTAGATGTTGTAGCAGAGTTCCTCCCACACTTGAGGACAACCATGATGTGTCTTTGAATTAAACAAACAAAACACAAAATAATAAAGAATGCTGTATTTTAAAAAATTATCTGTAAAGATCAAGATGGTTAGTATGGTACAGAGTACAAGGATTTTAGGGTGAAGCAAATGTCACTTTATAGTTGAGATTTGGGGCTCATTAAACTCTTTGACATTTATTTCTTCGTCTACAAAATAGAGGAGGATTACTGAATTAAATGAAAGTACAGAATGCCAAATATGGGGTTTAGTACTTATATAATAGGGCTTCGACTGACAGTGATATTTTTAATATTTTTAATAAGGAACTTTACACGCCCCAAAAGCCAATAGAATACTGTATTATGTTTTGAAGCTACTTTTTTCTTAACTAAAAATTATACTTCATCACTAAATGTAAATCTGTATCTAAAAAATGATTAGTAAACTTTAGAAAGTACCTGCAGCATGTAGGGGAGGGAAGAAAGCTAGACTTAATTGGATTGAAGAATGCGAGGTAAAGTAAAAGCAGCAGATGTGGACAACTCGTACAAGAAATTTGGACGTGATAAGAGAGTGACAGTGTGTTATCGGGAAGAGGAGTTATGATTTTTCTCTAAAGAGAAATTTGAGCATTTTTAATCTTCAAAAAAGAAGCCAGTTGAGAAGAGGCTGAAGATATAGGAGAAAGCTGGAAGTAACCAGTATGTGCTCCTGAAGCCTGTCAGAGGAGTGAGGACCCAGAGTACAGGTCAGGGGTGAGCCTTTGGATGGAGGGAGGCATTTCTTCCATTTTAATATGGGGGTGTCAGGGGACGGTTGGACAACCAGGGATGTTAAGGGCCTTGGTGGTGAAGTTTAGCAAGTTATTTTCTGATGTTTTTTGTTTTCTTTGTATAGAACAGACTTGATATCATCACATAAGAAAGAGAGGACAATGGAGGAAAGATCAGAGGTTTTGGGAGAATGGAGAAGGATTGAATTAGTTGCTAAAGCAGGAGAGAGGAAGTTGATATGAGATATATAGCAAGATTCTTCATTTTTATTGAGAGGTCAGTGAAATTTTCTCCACCCATTAAGGGATAAATTTTCTCTCACAACTGTTTAGTAAGTAGCTTGTCAAATAAACTCATTTGCATTAAAATAAAAATGCTTTTAGAGTAGAAACATTTACATGAGAATAATCAATTTCGATGGTCATAAAATTCCACAACTGAAATGTCATCCTATACATGATCTTGATCACTACTGAAGAAATCTTTAACCAAGGGCAGAGAAATATATGAAATCACAATGTTAAGAGTACCTGCTGATTTATTATTTCAAATTCAGTGTCAGCTATTTCTGAAGGCACAAGGTAGGAAGAATATATCTTTGTTTTGCAAGTGTCTAAATGAGTATCAATAACTTATTGACGGAAAAAAGGATGAAACAGTGTTCTCTAAAGAGACCTGAAAGAGTAAACAATCAAAAAAAGGCAACTTTGTTCTCTGAATCATGTTCTCATCACCATTTAGTTCCAGTCACATTGTCCCAAAGGAATCTGTCATAACTGTGTGATGTTCTAGTCCATAATATATATTTATCAAATGAAAAATAACTATTAAAGGTAGATAAAAATCAGGAAACATTAAACCACTTATTGTAGTTTTCCCACCAGCACATAGCACACAGTGGATTTTTCCTGAAATGGCTGTCAGTTCTGTGACATGTATGTGACATATTCACAGAGATGGAGAAGAGAGTTGGAGAGCTAGTACTAAAACTAGAATTTGGATCTCTTACCACTTAATTCATTGATTTAAAAAATATTTTCCTTTGTTTATATTAATAAAGCATTTTCTATATACATTTTCACTGAAGATGGCATGGGATCGAGAAGAAACATAGTTGAGACCACCGGCCTTAGACTCTGCTGGAGAGAGTGAGAGCCCAGTCAACCTTGAAAGAATCAGTCAGATGTGTGCCAGTTCCTGAAGAGCTGAGTGGAAGTTTGCTGGAAGGCTGCTAGAAGGATGCTGGAATGAATATTTTTCTCTTAAGTTCTATACACCCATTAAGAGAAGAACTTCATCAAAATATACCTTCTACGGAAATGCAGAAGTGACGAAAAATGACATATAGCTAGAAAGCTGAAAATTATTAAGCTTTGCAGCAATCATAGGAATTGAGTTTTATAAGTACTTACTGAATGAAGTAGTGCATTTGTAAAATCTAACTTTTACACACCAGTCATTGTTATGCAGACGGCTAAAACATTACTATTTACAAATAGTTATAGGGATTATCAACTATTTCCATCATTTTTATCATAGAGTTGTCCAGATGACTTGAAAGCTGGACTCCAATTACAAGAGAAAGAAAAGGAACTATCCACATTAAGAATAATTCTCACTAGAAACTCTAGAAAATAATTCTTCTAGAAATTCTAGTAGAATACAGCAAAGTGAACATCAGAATATACAAAAGATTAAAATATTGTCACTTCTAAAATGCTTGGATTATATAACTTTGTTTTTAAGTTAAGACTTCCACTTGTACCTTATTTTGCCAACCTAAAGAAACCTGAAAAGGATTTCTTCTTCTATGACAAAACTGAAAAGCAAGATTGCATTCAGCATTTTCCAGCAGCTGTTAGAGAGATGATGTGTACCTTGAGCAGTGAGAACAGCATCGCCAATTCCAGGTTAGGTATTCCTGGTTTGTTTGTTTTTTTGTTTTTGCAATATAATAGAGTTATTTTTGATTTTATGTATTATTTACTTTGATTTGGTGGGTAGGTTATTTTTTGTGCCTGGGAATTCTAAAATTTTTTCCATATAACGAAATGATAGCTGCTTCTTGGTTTTACACCATTTTGGTTTATGATACATTTCATAGGAATCCTCTGCTTTCAGAAAATCTGTACTGCAAAGACATAAATGCCAAATTCTGGGGACAAGAGGAGGGTGAAGAAGGAAGTTCACAGTAGCTACTTGAAGAGATCCCTGCTCTGGTCCCTTTTGTCTTTATTTAGGGATTTCAGGGGGCACTTAGTAGGTCCCTCAGGTCAACACCTCTGTTCTATATGCTAGCTCCTTCATTCATCATTCAAAACTAATAGCACTAACTAAGCCATGGATCTCTCATAATCCTTTGAAAAACAAGAATTTTCTAGTGAAGGGCCATAAATTAACAAGTATTCTCATCCGGAGTAGATCACTGTGTTGGGAAAGAGAATGACATCTGCTGTCTCCCTGGCCCCCATGTGGCTGAGAGCAAGACAAACATTTCAGAGTTTCACAAGCCACTACAAACCTGCATGTTCAATTAGGCTCAAGCTTATAGTAAATAAAAATTATGCAGATAAGCCTCAATTCAAAAAAGTAGTTGGAATCCAGAATCTCTTGTGTATGCATGCCCCTTCAACACTGGCTCAAACACAAAAATTGTACCACAATACCAGTTAACTATTTATCACTCTCTTAATCAAGTAATACCTTAAACTTACATAGCACTTACTAAGAAAAGTTTTTTATATACATCATATACATAGCAATAGCCCTCCAGTTGTATAGTATATAATTGCCATATTTTTTAAAAAGTCTTGCAAATATTAAATAACTTGCCATAAGGTACAGATCTAGTAAGTGGTTATTGTTGGAGCTTAACTTCATTTCAATGTCCATGCTCCAAACTAGTGAAGTACTCTGCTAAAGTTTATCTTAAAATATATAGTAATTTCCCCCCTGGTTCCAATGAATTCTCTGTTCTCTAAGTTATTTCATTTCTTCTAGGAAAATAAAAAAACAAAAACTGTCTTGAACCAAAAAGGCAAAAAAACTAAATTGCTTATAACCTAAAACCATACCTTTATATTAGCAGACCTATAGTCATTTAAACTAAATCACCATGGCTTTGTTTGGCCAACTTTGTGTTGAGCATCTTTCCCAGGTAAGAAAGAGCAACCCAGTGATGGGAGCTGCTCAGGGGCACTATGCTTATTGCTTCATCCCCACCCCCAGTCTCCATCAGGAATTAGATGACTACAGTAATGAAACAGCAGCAGAGTCTCCCTCTGTATGTGTTGCTTGTATAGGCCTGTGAATCACTGTGGCAAACTTACGCTGTGCCCATTTAGTGCTCTTTTACAAATAATCAGTAGTTTAGGACTGCCTTAGCCATTCTGTGCAATTCAGTCTGAAAATGGACATTGCCTCAGGTCTGAGCGAGGAAAAAACTTAGTTCCCCACCAAACTTGGCATTTACTTCAGTGCAGTTTGACTTATCAATCAAAACCACTGTTTCGTGTAATAGTTTTGCATTGTTCTTGGTCCAAATGGCTAAAAATTTTAATACAAATCAGCATCTTAATAAATTGTAATCAAATGAGATTTCATAATGAGGAAAGTCTACATAACCATTATGAATAAAAATTTAAACGAAAATGCCAGTGCTCACAATATAAATTTGCTAATTATCATTCTATGGCAAATATCACAACAATAGATACATATAGTTGCATTACTTAGTGAATAAGCATCAGGAAATTTGATCTTAAAAGAAGATTTTACCATTAATTTTTTTCAAGGCTATTAAAATCTTTTATGTTGAGACATCAAGGCTACTCTAAGTGTCAGCATTTTATGAGGGCTTTGAAGATAAAAACTACTCACAGGTCAAGTGGGAACTTTCAAAATCCCACTTTAAAGGGAAGAAAGGTTTTTTCCTACCTCTTGAATTTGATTTTACAAACACTTTTAAAAGATTTTACAATAAACTTGCCATAAAACATTATATCCATGACATCATTAGAACTAATGACAATGAATGACCTTTAGATGTGATCCCATTTTCTCATAAAAAGTGACTTTTTGAGAATATCTATATCTATCCATATCTATATGCTCACATACTCAAACTTTCTGTGATGGTTTGGTTTGTGTTTGGGGGAGAAGGCAGAGTTAGACTTTTTGGTCTCTATTTATTGAACCCACTGCCTCAAACTCCTGGTTTGAATGTATAAGTGGTTCATTTCCATTATTACAAAATAGATGACACCCATCAGTTTTAGGTTTCCTGGGTCAATTCCTTTGTGCAAAAATATGCTATGGACTTTATCTAATTCCTTGATATTTCCAAATAAGGATATTAATCTCATGTCCATCAAAGAAAAGTGTATAGAAATGCCTATCTCAGAGGAGGTTAACATCCACACTACAACTAGCATAGCATGTATGGAACATACACTTATGGACTATGTTTATTTTTTTAAAATTTATTTATTTATGCATACAAGAGCTAGGGTACAGGCCAGAATCATGGGAGGTGAGAGGATTCACCAGAGGCAGAACAGGCAGATCCACTGGAATACATTGCTGAGGGGAGCAGTGAGTGAGGCAGGAGAGGTCTGCTGTGCCATGTGGGTCCCCTCCCTGGCTGGAGATCAAACTCACGCTGCTGTGCTACAGATGCTTCACAGTGCAGCACTCAACCCACTGTGTCACCAGGGAGGCCCATGGACTATATTTAAATGAAAGCTTTTATGTCTCATTTCTACTTATTTATAACCAATAAATGTCAATTGGATTAAAGGAGCAGTAATAAAGTCAATCTTACTATTTTGGGTCATGAAGGTGAGATGCAATCTTTTTATCAATGTGATTTTTCAATTTTATTTCACCATATACATCTCAGATATATTTATTCTTATTCATATGAACATTTATTGATGTTATACTAGGTAACAAGGACAATTCTAGAGAATGGATATAGAGATAAAACAGCAATAATGTTGTGATTAAAAAAAAAAAAAACCTCAATTTGCATGTCAGTACATAAACAGAGTGATCTACAAGGCCCCAAAGGAAAATCCAGGAAAGCTACTTGAATGAAGTGAGGTGTCAAAGAAAGGACCTACAAGTAGAAAATGCCTGACTAAGAAATGAGGTTGAAGATAGATAAAAAAGCAGAATATGGGTATTTAAGATCAATGAAACAGTGTGAAAAGGATAAGAGGTATGGCAAACTGAAAGAAAAATGGTCTCAGTATGATAATAGTATGTAAAATAGGACATGATTGTGGGAAATAAGAATGTAGTCAAGAAAATCCTGATGGTGAAGGCATCTGCCATGCTAATGAGTTGGATTTTATTCTAAGAGAAAAGGAAATAGTGGAATTAAAGAACTTTACAAAGAGAGACTATGATCAAGTATGTTTATAGTGTTTTACCTATGACTAGATCTATAGCTAGATTTGTTAAAAAGTTACTACAATATGCTGTAATAGAAATGAAGACCAGTTTCCAGGCAGTGATATGAACATGTATTCTGGAGAAGATGTACTGGTGAGAAGACTTAGTGACCTCTTGTATGAAAGTAGCAAAGGAGAAATCCAGAGTGAGTTATCAGTTTTATGCTTGGGTGATTATGGGTAAAATCTTGATATTATTTACAATGATAGGAAATTTAGAAATAAAAACAAATGTGATGGGAGGTACTGAGTATTAACAGCTGGTATAAAATCTTTAGTAACTGTAATTATTATGTAAGTACAAGAGACACCTGTGATGAACATAGGGCTCTAGGAATCTTTGATATATAGGTTTGAATATAATAATCCAGGGAGACTGTATATAGAGAAAAGGAAAAAAGAGACCAAGACAAATAAATTCGAGAGATACAATGGAATACTACTCATTGACCAAAAAGACAAACTCATGCCATTTGTAACAACACAGATGGAGCTGGAAGAGGTTATGCTAAGTGAAATAAGCCAGGAGAAAGATAATACCGGGTAGTTTCTCTTATGTGTAGAATATAAATAAACCAAATGAAAGGTCAGCCAAAGGCCAGTTTTAAAACCAAGCTTTGGAAGTTGATCATAAATCTGAGATATACAGATGGGGAGGAGGAGGGGAGGAGAAGGATGAGGATGCAGAGGGTGGGGGCGGGGAGCACACTGGACTACTAGAGAGGACTGTGGTTGTTATGGTGGTGTGAGAGATATGGTGACTACACTGTAAAGGAAAAATCCTGTACTGTCAAAAATTAATGAGGATGTAAAAACAATGGGACTTAATTAAAATAAATAAATAAATTCTACAGAGTACCAACCATTGAATAATACTCAGGCGTCTTATGAACTGAGGAATGACTCAAGAAATAGGAGGGAAGTTAGGAAACTATAGCTACCCATGGAACTCAAGTGAGGTCAATTTTTTAAATTCATGAAAAAAAAATCAAATGAAATAGATGCCATAAATATTCATTGATTAGATGACCAGTCACCTTTAATTATTTTCAACAGTAGAACAAGATCAAATGAATTTAGTAGAGAATCAGATGAGAAACAAAGAGTAGGCTAAATATGGATAATTCATCGCAGAATTTTCACAAGGTGTAGCTGGGTGTAATATCCAAGAGAATATGCAGTCTTCATGGTGCTAGAAATGTCCAATACACATACATGTAGGCCTCTTAAGTGCTAAAGAGGCAGATAGGTTTGCTCAAGTTCCTCATACCCTGTTGGTAAGTTGGTTTACTTGAATATCCTGTAGCCATTCCTTCATGCAAGACATGTCACTGGAAGTAAAAATATTGCCGAATGGACAAGACATTTGAACTGGACAGCATCTGACAATCCCTTTGAAGGACTTTGCAGTTGAGTTGATTTCTCATTCTGGTTTTGTGCAAGACCATCCCTGGCTGTCCATCTGTTCACAGTGGTAGAAAAGTCTATTTGAGATAGTATGTTCCTGTGCATGAGAAGCTTCTGGGCAGCACTTTGAATTTTGAATATAAATATCTCTGTGGAAGTCCATTTTGGACATGGCTGAGTTGATTAGCTATGTCTTGCATGGGTGCCAAAAAGAAATTAATGTAAAATGGAGAGATCAGAAGCATCACTTGCTATTTCAATTTACTCAACATATATAGTTTATCTTTAGTAGCTTTCATGTCAGGCACTGTCTCAGGTGATAGGCAGGGCAAAATCCATCTGTGGATTCTGGGCCTTCAAGGTGCTTACATTTTATTGAGGAAAGGGGTAATCATAATAAACAAATGAATAAGTAAAACATATGGTAGGTAGTGAAAAACCTCTGGGAACAGAGTAAATAAAGCAGTGAAGGGTACTGGAGTTTTTCGAGGGAGAAGATAAAATACTAGTCAGCAAGAGCCTCAGTGAGTTTGTAACATTTGAGTAAAGACCTCAAGTTGAGGAAGTAATCCAAAGAGCTACCTAGAGAAAGCATTTCAGACAAAGACAAAAGAAAAACATATGAAGTGGGCAAGTGCCTGGCATTTTCTTAGAATATAAAGGGCGCACAAGGTGACTGGAAGAGAGAGAAGAAATGAGAGAAAATATGGAAGAGAAGACGGTAGAACCTGGCCATTTGAAAGACTGTACTGAGTTATTTTGAACAGGAACTGATTCTGGAGTCTTAAGGAACTCAATGGAAAGCAGATATCTTAAAATCTTAAAGAATAATGAAGCATTGTCCTATCATTCTACTCTTCCTTTTAAAAGTGGTGTTTTTGCAAAGGAACCTCCCATATCTTCTTGGTCACATCATAGGAACCCTTCCTTCTTGAAGACTAGAAAAATTTACTATGCACTTCTCTGGAAGTAAAGAAGTATCTTTACTTCTATCAGGAGAAGTTCATAGTAAGAACAATGTGGAAATTGGAAAGAATTTTTCCAAAGCGTCAAAAGAGAATAATGCACTGAAAACATCAGTTTTGTGTTTTTTTAATCAAGGCATTACTATGAAAAAATAGTTGTCACATGACACTTGTAAAATATACCAAAGCCTTCACTTCTTTACAACTGAAACACTACCCAATAAATCTACTGAAACAGAATATGGTTATTTGGGTAAAGAAAGAGAATAAACATTGAAAAAAACACTATCTAAGACTCTTTCATATATATTTCATATATATATATAAAACGTCCATATTATCGAGATAGGCTTGGAGTAATGTCTTGGATATTACTGAAGTAATCTTTTCAACTAAGGTTTATGTGTTCCATTAGTTCATAGATGGAGTAATGAATGGATACTGCTAGGTAAAAAGGATTTTACAGCACTAAGTAAATTGTGGTCTCACCTAAGAATATGATTTTATATATATGTAGTCACAGGTCTGGAAACCTGGGTTTTCATCCTAAGTGAGTAACTGGTACTTTCTTATTTAACGTAATTACTTTTACTATCCACTATTTCCTGGATCTTAGTTTTCTTACTTGTATAGACAATAACTAACTTTTCTTGTTAAGGAGATCCACGAAAATCAGCTGCTATGTCCAGAGTTGAATTGAGGTTCTCTAACAAGTTCCATACTGAGTAATTCATTAGGATTACCTTACTCAGAGATGATAATTACACAGTATTGCACCCCAATCACTTTTCGTCCCCATAGACATTATAAATAGATCACAATAGTTTACCCTATTGCAGCCATTAGAATTCAGAGTTATAAGTAGACTTCCCCCCATTTTTGGCATAGTATCTAATGCAATCATGACTAAATAATTAGAGCTGGCACTCACGTTGAAACAATGTTCTATCTTATCACTAGGGGAATGACTATAGTGGAGTCAAGTGTTCCTACTATGGCTAAGAAGAGCACTTACATCTTGTTAGTCAATTTCTTCTCTCCCTAAAGGGTTCTAACATGTCATCAGTTCTGCCATCGAAAGCAGTTGCCTATACCCTGGGCATAACCAAAATAAATCAATTAACTTTGCAGTTAAAGAGGCCAGAACATATAGAATTCATTTTTCATCTTAAAGCTGTTTCTATAATGAGAAGGATGCTTTCTGTAAAGGAAACAAACTCAGACATTCAACAAGTAGAAAAATCAGTGAATTCTTGATCTTCTTCCACCTGACCACTCACTTTCTCATTACCCAAATTCACAAAACTTGGATAAGAAATCTGCAGATTGTTTCAGTGCAAATGAAAAACCTTAATAAATTAGATAATTGTGAAAAATTGCAATCTGTTGATAGTTTGTGACCCACAAGTTGCTGTTTCAAATTACCATTCATTCAAATTGAAACTGGAAAGGCAGCTACAATATTAAACTTGCAATATGCTGTGAAAAAATTACCTGCTGAAAGCACCATATTAAAAATGAATATCATTAATTTTATACAGCATTTTGCAACTGAAATCTAAAATAGATAGATCTTTATTGCATTGCCTTATTAAATTCAAATTAGTTGAATAACTTTTTACTTTTTTTTGTTTTACAAATTACAAAGTCAAAGTAGAAGTGGATTAGTTTGTCTTTGGTAATATACCCTTTGGCAGAGCTCCAGGTATAATGTAGACTTCTAGAGTTCTCCTTGATTAATAAAGGACCTTCATTTTTCCCATCCCAAATGTTCAGCTCAGTAAATTTAGCAATGTTTTCCACCTGCTAAAATTTAAGTTTGCTGATAGCATTTAAGCTATAATTATTCAAGATACATTAAATATTATGTCTAAATTTATTTATATGTTTATTTTAAAAAAGACTACACTGACATTTTTGGTAGATTCTCTAAATCATTCCTAAACCTGATAAGAATTGAGGTTTTTTTTTTTAAAGTATATGTTTATAGCAGAGCTTAAGTGCTACATTAAAAAATAACATAAAACTCAACTCAATAGTTTTTTGCCATATTTCCACATTAAAGAATTATTTGTGTAATAAAAGGATTCACTGCAGCTGTTTGCAAATAACTTAATGACCAAGTCACAGCTATTTTCTAGTTTTCCAAAGGTGCCAAAAACTATTAAAATTTCCACAACGTAACATCATAATTATTGCAATTAACATATGTAGCTAATTGCAGCCTTAATGTTCCCATAAAATACTTATTGAAGACAATTGCAATACATTAAAATAGCATTAGCTGGAAATAAGAAAGTATAACATTTCACTCTTATTATGTACTCAGAAAAAGACCCAATATTTAAAATAAAATCAGGGTAATTGTAATTTCACAATTATTTTTATTCATTATCTCTGCAACATATAGTACACAATAAATGTTAGTTGAATGAATGAGTGTGTAATTGGATAACAAACACACTCAGGGAAAATACCTAGTGTTTTGTTGCTACAAGGCTACTGCATGGACAACTGCTGTCGCAGTAGGGTTCTTAAAATCTCTCTGCCATATTCTATTTTTGTTCATGTGTGTGAAAAAAAATGATAAAGGATTCAGTTCAGCAAGTGAGTGCTTGCATTACATAGAAGCTGAGTGTATCCTAAAGCCAGGAGCTACAGTGACATAGCATATAAAATTCCCCAGGTACTTTAAGGTTTTCTTCCATATGAAACTTGATAATGGTTCTGCTATCAAATATATTTATATTTGGGAGTAGGCTCACTGACATCCTTGACTAGAAGCTCCTCAAATCTCTCCCAGGGTCAGTGCCTATCCCAGGTTTGTCAGCTTTGAAACTGATTGGGGTTTTGTTTGGTGCTCTCAGGTGCTGATCATGGTGCTGAAATAGAAGAGAGGGTCCTATTTTAAACCTTTCCTTCCTCTGATTGGTTTAGAAATTCGAGTGACAAGAGAAGGGTCCAAAGGAGCCTGGAGTGGCATCATTAATGTGAACCAAGTATTTCGATTCTTTGGGCGGAAATGTGGTCCATCAGGTTACAGCCAAAGCATCCCCGTGAGCTCTCTCTAAAGCGAGAGCCTTATGGACGCTGCAGTAGAGAAGGTTACATCCAGCAGGATGTCTTGCCTCTGTCCTGAAAAACTGGCAGTCAAGTGCATAGCTTAGAAACAGGATCGGGAAGTCTAGATGCAGGGGAGGGGAAGGGAAGCAAACCTGTATTCACGTTGCAAATGCTCAGTTATTTGTGTGAGATAAGGAAAAATCAAGAGCTTATTTTTACCTTAAGTTTTCGACCTTAGTTTTCCAACAGGTGTACGACTCTTTCACCCTCTCCCTGTCAGTACTGTCCTGCTTTGCCTTTCTAAGGCTTTCTTTGCGAGACAAGCTTTTCCTAGAGTCCTTAAGCATGTGCAGTTTCCCATCTCACCCACAGCTCCAGTTCTAAGCACAGCAACCCCTTCCTTACCTGCAGCGTGAAGATTAAGAAGCAGGCACAGCGCAGGGAAGACGACTGCTCTCCGCATAATGTTTGCATTGAGAGGAGAGGGCAAACTCCACCACGACCCCACTTCAGATAAAGTGTTATTAGAAAGAGCCACCAGCAAGGATCCTCTGGTCTCCGAGATTCATTCGCGGGTCCGCCGCTTGGCTTTCCAGAGTGGTCTGTGGCGCCTACTGAAATAAGCACCTTCGCTTCCCCGCGAGGGAAGGGAGCGAGGAAGAGGAGGCGGAGGAGGGTGGGGGCCCCAGCGTTCAGAAGCCGCTAAAGCTTGGCCTTTCCTGAAGCCCGCAGTCGCAGCGGAGAAAGCTGGGTGGACTCGGGTTCCAGCCCTGGAGCCTGACTGCTTGGCAGTCTGTACGGTGAGCTGCTAGAGACGCGCGGCGGCTACTGAGCATGCCCAGCGCTGGTCCTCACGTGGCAGGGGAGTTTCAAAGTGAAATTCCATTTCTCCGGGTCTTATCGGCTACTGTGAGGGGAGCAGGCTCAGCTGTGGGGCAGTGGAGTGGGAACAGTGGGGGGTTTCTTTGAGAGATTATTGGTGATTAAAAGTGTCAAAACCTGGAGGTGGAGTCCGTGGAGCTAGATGAGGGCCTGACCAGAGCAAGCAGATAGCCTAAGACAGTGTCAACCCTACTCCTCTGAATCTTGGTTACACGTGGTGGACAGAGTCCACTGCTGGGGGCTGACATCTGCTGCACCCCAGACTGGTGAGCTTCTCAGGACCGCCTATAGGAATATAGTATAGGTGTGTTCCGCTGCTGAGCATCCTGCCTTACCTGAGAAAGCTTTCCAGTGCAGCCTGCGTGGTATAGAGAGTGAATGGTACCCTGGGGGTGCTTCTTTCTAACAGATTTTGTTTTCTCCTCCTCTCTTCAGCTCCACACCTACATTTAAACTTCCTCCCTACTCAAATCCAAAGTCTTTGACCATAGTAACAGAAATAATGGAAGTCATACTTTGAGACAGACTCTATCCATGCAACTGAAGAAAATAAGGCACCTTTTCGCTTTATGAAGATAATTGTTTTTAGTCTTCATTTTACTTTCTAAGGTGAGGTGCAATAGATTCACGTGTGTAACTGCGGTTCTCTGACCCAGCTCATTCTCTCTAGGCAGGCTGCAATGGTCTAATATAAATGACTCTTACCTCACTCTCCCACCCCCATCTAAGACTTTGGAGTGTGGAGTCCTTTTATTAGTCTGGTGCTAAATACTCCCAGCTGGAAAGCCCTCAGCCAGATTTCTCTTGCTTAACTGCCCCAGGAACACTGATCTTTGTCCCTCAATGTCTTTATGGGTTGTTGTTGTTCCTTCTCTGGTTGTTTCCACTTGCTTCACCCCCACATTCACACTTTCAAAAGTCTAACCTTGTTCTCACTTTTCCAGGAAACAGTGAGATTACTCCAGATTACAGTGATATTTCTTATCCACACATGAATGCAGAACACTCACACCTCATGTTTTTTTAAATTAAAGATACTTATTTGACTGTGGCCTGTCTTACAAACAATTGTAGTTTCACAGAACTGCATCTTTGCATCACTTAAATTGAATGAAGCCACCTTGAGCAAATAAAAGATTCAAATAAGTGTTTATTCTATTGTATTCCATATTTCTATTGTATTTTTCATCTACTATGATTGGAACTACTCACAGGAAATATGCTATCCATAGAGTTTAAATTAGGCAGGATTTCATAGGGTCTGAGAACCCAGACAATGTAATTTCTTTTATAATTTGTTTTATTGCCAGCATTGACAGACAAGGCCAGGAACTGCACTCCAACAGATGAGAAAAAGGAAAGATGAGATTTTTTTTTTTAATATCTTGACTGGTCTTCTAGGCTGAAAATAAAGATATATCCATATTCCTTCCTCTCCTCTCTATTATCCATGTGTGAGGCATCATTTTGGTAGCTGTCACTTTACCCCAAACTGCTTTAAACTGCAAACTTTTTCCCTGCTCCAGATTCCTTTTTTGCTATATCCTTTTCCTGCAATATATACTACTTTTTAACATAGCAAATTAGTTATTAAATATGCCATTTATTGTGTGTTTCTTTATCCTCCCAAGTCTTCTACAATGGACTTCAACTTATAATGACCAAGATCTTGGCCATTCACTGATGTATTTTGCTCTCACAGAACAGATGTTCAACAAATGAGCAAATTTTGGTAAAGTTTAATACTGATCATTAACATAGGTTTTTGGAATTCTTACAGGATAGTTATTTGAGACAAATTTTTTTTAGCTATGCTTAAAACTTAGAGCATCAATCCCTTTCATCTAATGTCTGGTATAAGATTTGATGCAGGTCTGGGAGTCAGACTGGTGATAATAGTCAACTTACAATGCCTATGCTTCCTCTATGGTACATATACACGATGGAATACTATTCAGCAATCAAAAAAGAAAAACTAGACGCATTCATAGAAACATGGATGGAACTGGAAGGGATTATGCTCAGCGAAGTAAGTCAGAAGGCAAAAGAAAAATACCAGATGGTTCCTCCCCTAGGAGGAATATAAGGGAACCAAATAAGGATCAAGGAAAGGAATAAGAACAACAACAATAATAATAATAACAATAAAGACACAAAAACCAAAAATGAAAAGACAAGGACATTGGTGGGGAGGGGGAGGATTGAGGGCAGACAGGAGCACGGGGGACTGAGGTGATGGTGCACTGGTGATATGGTGATGGGGAATACATGGGGATTACAATTGATGTCAAATATATATAAAATTTTAAAAATGTTAATAAAAAACAAACAAAAAAAACCCAATGCCTATGCTTCCCTAATAGTCTTCCTTCCTTCCAAAAAAAAAAAAAATCAAACAAAACCATTAAGTTAGCAAACTTTACACAGATCTTCAAAAACAAAAGTCATTGTGGTAATGAATGCTTTGAAAATGCTCTGAGCCCTTTATCTTCCTATGGACAGCTTCAACATTTTGGTGGAGAGGGGCTGGGTGGGAGGAGATGAGTATTTAAAGTTTCAAATAATTGGCTGTGACTTTGCCAGCAAGAAGCCAGTGAGGGATTTATTTTGCCCAGAGGTGCTAGTAGCTGAATTATTAAGTTATGCATAAAAATTCCCTTAACAGCAAAATTTTCCAATTTCCAATTTGACTAGGGATACAACTAGAATAGCTCAGAGTGGTAAAAATAACCTCAAGTGAGCTGTAATTTTGGTGACTGGACATTCATTATTCATTTATTTAAAAACATGAAGGAACAAGAAAAGTTCTTTGGTGAGTCAATCTAAAATACTGCCAATTAATTTGATCCTATGGCATGTAAAATCAAAAGACAGTAAGTGAACTAGCCAATTACTGAAAAAGTCAACCCCATAACTCTTGGAGAACTCTTCCTTGTGAGTGACTAGATAATGCTTTTCCTTGATTTGTGATGGAATACTAGTAAAGACAAGTTGGTATTTTAGAAAAGAAGCTGGTGAAAACACTGCATTAGGGGTTTTAAAAAGTAGTTCCACTTCAGAGAAGCATAGCAATTAATATGAAGGAGCCATACAAATTTAAACTGGCCTAAAGATCTGGGTCCTAACAGAAATCATTATACTTCGAAAGGTAAATAAAAAAATTAGTCTCATATGCAGTTTTCTTGCAGGGTCTAGGATCTATGTATTTGCACATGAAATAATAAATGACATATTTAATAACTAAGTCTTCTGATATGTTAAAAATCTGTAATAGTAGAAACATAATCTCTATTTCTTATGAAGTGAGATTCGGAGAGAATTTACACAGGAAAAAGCTTTCTAGAGTTATTCCTCAAACCAAATTTAACTGTTATGAGCCTCCACATTAACTTGTCTATAAAAATGGATGAAAGCCAATCATGTTGGCAACCCTTCCTTAGGACATTTTAAATAGAGACATTGGATATTTTGATTTAGAGCTTTCTATCTAAGTTATTTAAATTATCACTATTATTTAAATATGATAGCTAATAATAATATATAATATCATAATAAATACTATGATAGCTAATAATGACCACCTCCTATGTTCCCAGCTCTGTTTTAAGCTATGGATACTCAATATAAACTTTATAGTAGCCCTCAAGGAGGCATTATCATCATCTCACTTTAGAGATGAGGTAATCGAGGCATGGAAAATAAACTTGCCTGAAATCAAGTAGTGAGTACTCAACCAAAAGGTAAGTTGATAGTTAGGATGGATAGTCAGATAATTTATTAATAAACCACTATACACACACACTATCTCACAGTATATATATATATATATATAAATATAAAATATCTCTATATTTCTCTATATATAGTTAGATATATGTTTATAGTACAGTTAGTTGGTTATTATATATATAAATATAGTTAAGGAGTTACATGTGACTGGGTGAGGACAGGAGATACTGGCCCTAGCCCTCACAGTAAAAAGCTATACAGTGAGATTGTCTCCAAGAGGATTAGACACTGCTGCGGCAGTGAATTCTGGGATTCAGCATCTAGTGAACAAAGATGTACATCATACTTGGGAGAACTATGTTAGAAAAATGCCAAAGGTACAGTAGAAAAGAGGAGATGGTATCTTCTATGGAGCAAGGTAGGGAAGGGTAACAAATAAGAAGCTAATAGAGGAGAGCAGTAAATGAGCTGAATCAAGATAGATAAGTAGGTTTGAACTGTTCTGCATGAAGAGAAAACCCAAGAAATATGTGACGTGGCTAGAGACACATGAAGTAGTGAAATGAATTTAAGGGAGTTTTAAATATATTCAGGAAGAACAGATGACAATGACCAGCACCAAATTGAGATTTGTAATGTGCTTACTCTGTTCCATTCTTTAGAGAATCACTTCATCAATCTCAAAGTCTATTTTTTTTTGAGAGATATCTGTGCATAGGAAGGACAAAGAAGAATGAATAATTTTTCAATATAAAGAGCTGATGTGATATGAACTATACTCAAAGGGGAGTGGCTCAAAATAAAAATGAATAAATCAGAATTTCACAGACAGAGATCTCATATTCAGGTATGAAGGTTCAGCACTATTTTTTAAAAAGTATGTTTTCTCACCTATAATAAGGCAGAACTACCAACCTTGTGAATGACAACAGTGAAAGTGAGGAAAACAGTGAAATAACAAAGAACACTAAGAATGGGGAGGAAAATCACTAAAGTTTACCAAATACAGAGCCGTAGGTATTCTAAGAAAAAAATAGGTGTCAAGACAAGATGTATATTTGTCTTCCCATATGTGAAATATGCTGTTCCAGTAAAAAACAAAACATCAAAAAGGAAAGGCTGTGGGTAGAATCAGCTATTGGTTCATCATTAAAATTTTATTCAAAATGAAATACAAACTTTTCTGGGAGCTAGTTCTTGGTATCAACATATTGTACTGTCATCTACTCTGGCACTGTAAAGTTCAGATTCATCCAAGATGTTGGTAATAGATTTACAAACTGCTGACTCTCCTGCATTAGCTCTCTATCCATCCCAAGACAGTAATCAGCCTGCACTTAGGCCATCTATCATCCTGAGCAGCACACAGATGTGAGAGTCCTCTATTATGGCCGAGACTAGCTACTTGGGGTAAGGCAAATACATTTTCTACAGTGCTTGGTCACTCTTTTGAATTTCTTTGAATGAGGCCACTTTGGAACAGCTCATTTGCTCAATAACCTAAGACACTAAGAATATCCTGGCAATGAAGGCAAAACTGACCCTAGACCTGGCAGTAAAAGCTGTGTGGTGAGAAACGCCCATAGGAAATTGTCTGCAAGAGGATGAGACACTGCTGTAGCAGGGAATTCTGGGACTCAGCTTCTAGTGAACAAAGACAGAGAGGAAGTTAAATTACATTTGGCAGAACTATGTCAGAAGGTAAGGGTCGATTAGATCATTTAATCTCTTTCTAGTTCCGTTACATTATTTTTCACATAATTATAAGGTGATAAAAAGTAGTATCTCCCAAATAGGGCCTTCATTGATTCACTTCCTCTTCATCTTTAAAACTAGGAAGTCATTCAGTGTTTTCTTTCCATCATATATTTCCTTTGTTCCCTCATTCCTACAGCTATTTGTCTATAGTAGATAAAAGAATGCAGTAGATGACTTACAGGAAATTTTCTATGGTTTAGGATTTAAAATATTTTTAGATTAAAATGTTCCTTTATGAAAAAGCCTGTGCTTTTATAACATGGAAGGGGAAGCTAGAACAAATATTACTAAAAAATATCGGCTGACTCTAACATAATTACTAATATACTCAAGTAACTAAGCCATCATCTGTCTGTGGTCATATTTGTGACTCAGTCATCTGAATCTATGTGAGCTAGGGCGACACTACTGACTTTGTTCAGTGAATATGTTAGAAAATTTATTTGACATCAAGTCGCATGAGACCCACTACTCCACACGCATTCCAAAAGACAATGGAATAATAGTCTGGTGTTTTATTGACATATGATGAACCAGAAAATATTTTTAGTAGTTGTTATATATTATTTAACAAAATAAACAGAGTCCTACCTTCCCAGAGTTTGCAATCTAGTAGGAAAAGATATACATTTAATAGTAAACGTAAGAATGTAAGAAATAAATTACATAGCAAAATGAAAATTCATGAGTATTATGGGCAAAGGAAAAAATAGATTAAAATGAGAAAAATTAGGGGAGTATAGCTGGGAAAAGAATGTGGATGTAAAGAGTTTGTATAATTAAATAGGGTCTTTAAGGTAAGCCATGTGGAAAAGGTAAGCACTGAACAAAGACTACAAGTTGGTGAAGGAGTTATCAAAGCAGATACCTGGCTGGAGAATTTTCCAGGAGGAGAGAACAGCTACAACAAAGGCTCTTGTGATTCCATAGATGTAGAGATATCTATCTGCATGTGTCAGAAATAATTTCCAGCATACTTTTAAAGATAGTAAGTATATAAAGAGAAACACAGTTGAAAATTTGCCAAATTAGACTAAATGAATAAACCTCCATCAGAGATTTTTATTAATTCAAATTGCACTGATTGCAAACTAAAATAATATATTTTTATCAATAACAAAGCTATTAACAGATTTAGATTGTAACTACCCAAAGTCAACTGGTATAGTAACTTGGAATTGATGTAAAGCAAATACTTCCTCTATTTGGAAACATGTAGTCATATTTTGATTATTCATCTTTAAGAGACTCAGTGGAAAACTGTAAATTAAACATTTTCTAAACTTCTAAAACAATAATAAAAGGGCAATCCAACATATTACAGATGGGGCAGCTAAGCAAGTAAAAATGAGAAAATTATGACTAACATTTTGGTATGTCTGGTTTCCTCTATTTGTTTCTTAGCCTCTTGCTTGGCAAATGGCATCAAAATACTTGGGTTAGGTATTGGCCAAATGCTAGAGAATAATGATTTGACGATTCTCTGTTTCTTGTAATAGTTTAAACAAATAATTTAAAAATTTTTTTTACTATTTTTGGTGGACTACAAGGTCACCTCATTTTATGTTTTAATAATGTCTTTTGACTCAGTTCCATGTAACTCTCACCAAAATACTGGTTTCTATTAATACAAATGGAGAGAAAATGCACACCATTCCTCTTGTACAGGAATCATCTGGATCATGTAGTCTAAGAAATACTGTACTTTAGAAAAGAAAGTAAGCAATCTAGGCTAGATTTTGACTGCAAAACTTAAAATCATACTTCATAGTAGGTCTGTTCCAAAAGTGATGACCACAAAATTTGGAAAATGTACTCCTTTCAAAACCAAATTCATTTAAACATTTGGTAAAAAATTAAATTCAACTATTTTTGAATCATCCATTATTATAATTGGATAACAGTTCATTCTCAATGTGTTCAGGAATATTCTTTCTAGAAAATGGACAAAAACCGGACATTTAGTTGGAAGATAAAGATACAACACCGAATCACATAACACATTAACAGTGTGAAGAGAAAGGAATGATGGGTCAAGATATTGAAGTCTGAGTAGAGCCAACATTTAGGAGAGGAAGATAGATGAGGGGGACTTTACCTATAAAAAGAGACATATCAAATCTCAGCATCATAAGGCATGCCATATCATCAATATTGAGATATCATAAATATCCAATATCAACAACCTAGCAGTTTGTTAGGTTGTTTTTCAATATTAACATTTTAGTAACATTCTTCTATGTTATATTTTGCCATCGCCTTGCCAGTACCTATTTCTCATAAATAGTTCATTTTAAAAACAACATGAGACTACCCTTAAACCCTAGAGGGTGCACTAAATTAAAGTGCATCACAGACTGGAGAAGGAGAAAGCATTTGTTCACAACAGTGACCTTCCCAGTCCTGCTGGGAGAGCAGAAAGTGGGCCTGCGGAGGGACACTTACCAAAGGCTCATGCCAGCTCAGTGTGAATGGGAGCCACAGATGGTGAGCTGTGCGTGGCAGGTGCACCCTCCCCGAGACACATTTTAAGCAAATTGGTGCTCTTGTGTTTGGCTATTTGGACGATACCTGTGAGTACTTTAATATGCTTTTTGATGTGAGTTTTTAATGTATCTTAGAGTAAACTCTCTACACAACTCTATTCTTTTCCGTGCCCCACAGGGATGTTATTTGTGAATCTTATTAAAAATTAACATGGATCTATTTCCATTACTCTGCCTGTTTTAGATGAAGAATGGGGTATGTTGACAAGCACAAGTCATCCAGTGCCTAGAGGCACTGGAAAGCATCACAAATTAGGCGATGGGGCTGGGAAAACACAATGATTTATCTAAATGATGTTCAAAATCTCATGTCAATAAAACTCTGGGGCAGCCATAAATTCAGAGATTTCTATTTCTTCTTGTAATGTTTCCAATTTATATGTTCTTGACTTTACCTGCTTTTCACTCACATCTCATGTGTTAGAACAAAATCACTAAAGTCAGCATCCTAGCAGTGATCGATATGAAACATGAAAGAGGGCAGCTAAACTGAGAATTAGCTGAGAAAACCTTGTTAATACTACAGAATCGCTGTTGCAACAAACCATTGTTAGAGGCATTCAAGTTCAATTCATGTCTTGCTACCTTGAAAAAATTGAATGACCCTTTCCCTATCAAAACTATAAGCAAAGCAAAATTTTTATCTGCGTTAATCTTTTCCATCATGCAAATACTACAGAGATATTTAATTAGATAATTCTCCCCTGTCCACTTCAAAACCCTTCTCTGTAATACCTGAAATTCTGAGCAAGAGAATTATGAAGGAGAAACAAAAACTCTAAGAGGCATTAGGCAAGTTATTTGTCCTCTGTAACCTCAGTTTCTTCATCTATAAAATGGAAATAAGAGTCTTCTTGGGCAAGAGAACTAAATTGTAAAATGTATACAAATAAAACTCTTAACAAAGTATTTAATACACAAAAAATGATTAATGGTGGTTATTATTATCATCATGGAGTTTGCATTAACACTCATTCACAGTAACATCCATTCACTAATGTCAATTCATTCTGTATCTACTCACAGTTTACACTGGAAGAATCAGAGTCAAGAAAACTTGTGAGAGAAAAACACTTTAAATTAGAAAAATATTCCTGTTATCCAATTTGGTGGAGATATATCAATATATGTATTATATATTTAGGAACAGTTTGGAAAACCACTATACAAGACATAATGCAATTACACATTTGAAATGTACAAACTACTTTTTGTCCAGAAAGGAACTCTGCCATAAGAACTGAGTCTTCATATACCATTTTTTGTTGTAAAATATTTGTATTCTGTTTCTTCCATAACAAATAGAAAGAAAAATAAATGGCTGCAGTAATTATATCTAGTTTATCAACTTGATTCTTTTCCAAGGATATGTGCATTTGGTATGGAGATTTTTGTAACAATATACATATAATATAGTTATGTTTTCTGTAGCTGAAATTGCTTCTCCTTTAAATAAGAGTTCGATACATCAGCATGCATCATTCTTCCAGGCATTTTGCCACCTGAACAAAATTGAGAAACTCCAAACTAATCTATGAGGATGGCTAATTTCAAGAGTAGACCATAAATCTTCAGCAGTGAAAGATTATGCTGAGTTTGAAGGGCTGCAATGGAAGATTTGACAAAGTGATGTGGTATAGAAAGAAAGTATTGTCATAATAATTGGAAAGCTAAATAATAATGATGCAGTACTTTGTGGGGTACCTTGTAAATTACTCCCCACGTATAAAAATGTGAAAACTGAATGACTGCTGGTATCCCATCAGAAGAGGCTATGCCATGACAAGTGCATATAACAATGAAATATCCCTTGGCACCAAAGGGGAAATTTTCAAAAATTCAAAATTTATTTTGTATCAAAACTGAGAAAGGTAGCAGCAGCATAACAGAATACTATAATTATTGGTGGAAAAGATAAAACTATTCCTGACACTAAACCAAGAAGCGCTCCAAGACTGTGCCATATAGTGGTCAAAGAATCATTATAAAGGCATTCATGCTTAATCCACACTTACTAAATGAAGCACATACTTTATTCCAGTCTCTGTCCTAGTCACCAGAGATCTAGGAATGAACACGATGTTGTCAAAGACTTTTATAACTCTTAGTATATTTGAAAAAAGAATGAGGGAGTGAAACAATTGCTGACCAGTACATTAACTGATGTAGCGTCCTAGATGAGGATAACCTTACTTGGCATGAGGATGCCAGAATGCTCCCAAGAGAAAAGTGGTACTTAAAGTGACTTTGAAACACATATTAGATTCCCGAGAATAAAGGGAGTCAAAAGCCTTCAAATACATAAAAGCTCAGAAGCATAAGTAAGAGCACATGAGGTAGAGAGGGGGATGACAAGCCGTGTTTCTTGTAGAACATGTTGTGTTGAGTAGGAGCAGGTTTGTAGGAAAATGACAGGCACCCAGTCAGGAAGGCTTGTGTTAAAGAGCGTGTCTGGTGTCTAGCTTCTTCTGAAGGGTTACCTTGGGAAATCAGCAGTTCTGTGTCAGCAGCGGATGTTAGCAGTGTCACCCATCCATTGCCTGCAATACCTGGGTCAGAAGGGCAAATCATCTCTGGAAGAGAAAGACCGGAAAATTTTCAAGCCAGGAAATTTTGTCTAAAAGCAGATTGGAATCTGGAGCCAAGCATTGGTAGCCAAGATCTAATGCCAAATGGGGCTCTGAGAGCTAGACAGATGAGTGCAAAGAGCAAGAGGACAAAATAAGCAAATTGGTAACAATCTGGACAAATTCTAGAGGCAGCTGAAACTCCCATGATGGATGGTTTCAGCACTTCTGGCAGTTTGTTTATGTGGGTAGTTTGAGGAGTCTCTGTAGTTATCCAGCACATAGTAGGTGCAAGTCACATTATACCGTTTGTCCATTTACATGTGTGCCTAGATGCAACAATTCACCTTAGAGACAAGAATTTTTCCAATGCAAATAATCTTTTAGGATGATTTACTAGCCACACAGGTATCTTATCCTTTCCAAAAAAGTATCATCCTTTTCACCATTACACACCTATATAGAACCAGAGTGGGTGCTACCTGAATTGAATGAAAGAACCTGTCAATGCATCCCCTCTCTTCCAACAGAAGCCAGATCAGTGATTTCTAGATCTTTCCTCAGTTTTAATAACATTTGCATCAGCTTTATATCAAAATTGATGTAAATAATTATAATACAAAATACTAGTTTGAAGTTAAAATAGTAAGAATATAAACATCAGACTTTGTAATGAAGTATCTTGAAATGCTTTACAAAACATTGTATGACAATGAAGATTTTTCATGCACAAAAAACAAGAAAAAATAATTTTTATTAATTAAAATGGATTTACAGTATTACAGATCATTTGTATATTTATGACAATGCCATAGAATTCTGAGAGCTGAAGAAAAAAAGAGAGTGATTATCTCATTCATTCTCCTACTACTGTGGATAAGTTGTGACCCATAAATTGATTTTTTTCAGAGGTTTGTTTGTAGGACTCTTTTTCAGCATTTGAATGATACAATAAAATGAAGTACATCAGAGTATTTTTATTTCTTTAACAAGTTCGTAAGTGCAAAGGTGAATATTTTTGCATTTCTGTAACAGAACACAAAATAAGACTTTTGATGTGAAATTAGCTGATTTGTTGGATGAATGCATAATGAATGAATGCTAGTCCATGTATGTTGGTCACCGATGTAGAAAAAAAAAGTAATCTTATATGGGATTCCTACCTCTTTTTGCTAATGTACATCTGTTCTCTTCATTCTCTACACTAGACTTCATCGAGGAACTTTTTAACACTTAGTAATGAATAACAGGTATCTGATTTTGTTCCATGTTAATGAATTCAAACTTCTTAAGACAGTTGTGTTCATGTGGTATCAAAGGTTTCCCCATTGTCTATTCCTAAAATTTAACACAATTAAGTTAAATACCCACGGGGGTGTTACCTTATTCAGATGAACTCTGAAGACAGGTTGATTATGGGTGAATTCCAACTTCAGAATCTCAAAGGAGGTTAAATTGTTTTATAGCCTATCTTCTCATATTTTTATGGCGAAGATTAAGCATTTGGATTGAATGTATGAAATTGCTCTAAAATGAGACATGTTACCAGCACTGAGTTAAACAAAGTCTGTTTCCTGTGGAAATCTGAGCGTCTCCAGTGGAAAATACGATGGTAACCTGAATTAACATTTTCTTTGATTTGAATCCAACAAGAGGAACCCAAGTTGAATCATTCATCCACAAGAAATGATACTGTTACTGACCAAATTGAATTCCTTGGACTCAGAAAGCCAGACTGAACCACAATTTTGTTTCCACAAAGGAAGTGTTTTACCAGCAAGTGGTGCCAGGTCGGGAGAATAACAGAGGTGGGACTCAGAAAAGGCAGCCATCCTGAGTGGCGAGTAAAGGAAGATCATAAAAGGAAAAAAAGAACTGGAAACATACAGAAGAGTCCCTCACTTTTCAGGGGGTGCCAGGCAATACTATAACTCACAATACTGTTGTATCACAATACAATTGATAACACTTTTGAGTAGCTGCTCTCTTCTGTTATTAACTAAAATGGCCATCGTGCTCATCAGGCATTGATGCTATCAGCATCCTCGGAAGAAATAGAACTAACTGGTTAAACACTAGGAAGCTGATCACCATAGTCCTGAATAATGTACTCCAGTGGCTTCGAAGTCAGGCATCATGTTCCCAGTCCAGGCCTAACCACAATACTAATACCCTCATTCAGAATAAGTACTTCTCTAAAAGACAGACTACCAACCAATGGATGTTCTTTGTGAACAGATGACTGAGAAACTAGTCATGTAGTTTCTTAATTGCGTCATAAGTATTTTCTTTTTCATTAGATTCTGTTGCTGAAGAGCCCTAGTCTGAGAGAATCAATAGGGTATTTATTCCTTAGAGCATGGATGTAAATCGAGATTTGTGGGCTGAGTATTATTTGGATTATGATCTTTGGTGGTATTACTGCTTGGGAGACCCCTCTTGCTAGTAAGAAAGGGAAGAACAGCAGTGGGTGACAGTGGGAGTGTTACATGATGGGATGGCAAGTTACTGCCTTCCTCTTGCTTCTATATTCCATAGAACTCACTGTGCAATGCTCAGACAATACTGTCAAACAAAAGGCAAAAAAGGAATTTTCAAAGATCACTTTGTGGCAGAAGGTAGGATGGCAACATTTTCTTGTTTTCATTTTTTGCTCTTGTAATCTTCAAAAACTGGAGGTTACAATAATACCATTCTCTTTCTTGCAATTTGGATTCCTTTTTCTTCAGTAAACTAACTAATTTCTGTACTTGTTGGTTATTCATATTGTATAAGAACGCTTATAGGGGAAAATGTATACTTGTAATTCTCTAGATGGAAAAAAAACCTAAATATCTCTCCTTTAAAAGCAGAAAAATTTGAAATGTACTACAAAGGTATCCTTTATAAGCATGGCTTATGCTTTCTCTGAGGCACCAGTTTTATTATCTTAAGATATTGTATTCATGTGTCTAAATCCTTATTCTTTATAATATTGAATAATATGAGAAGTTATTATTTAGAGTATATATTATATAAGCAATTATTTGTAACTGATTAAGAAAATTTATTGGAATGTTATAATGAAATATATTCCTTATAGAAACTGCCCTCTACTATTTTATGTGAAATCAATCTTCCCTTTGGATAAAAGTTCTCTTAATAGTGTCTGATCGGATTCCATAACTTTTCTGATTGCCAGTTGTTAAAGTAGTCTCTGTTCTGTATTTAAGGTTCCAAAGTGTTTATTTTAAAACCCCAACAACAAATTCTTTATAAAGTTTATCTCCCTTCAGTGTTCAGTGAAACTAGACATGAGCTAGGCACTCTGCATATATTAGTCCTTAACAGAACACTATCAACATCCCCTCCCCCAGAGTAATACATGGCGCAACTGATGACAAATGACCCATTATTATTGCCTAAATACCATAGCTTATACTAAGGTTCATTCCTGATGCTGCACATTTTATGGGCGTCAAAAAATTTATCCATCATTTATCCATAATTTTAGCATCATCGGCATGGGGTCACTGTTCTAAATGCCATCGGTTTTCCAACTATACACCTTTCCCTCTGGACTAACCCTTGACAACCATTGATCTTTGTACTGTCTCAATAGTATCCCTTTTCTAGAATGTCATATAGTTGGAATCATATAGTACATGGCTTTTTAGATTGGCTTCTTTTACTTAATAATAGGCATTTAATTTCCTTCCATTTATTTTCATGATTGATAGCTTTAACTTTATTCTAGTACACTGGATTATAACATTACACAGATTTCAGGTATACAGACTTATAAACCAACATCTGTGTGTAATAAATTATGTTTGCCACCAACCTAGTTCCTGTCTTTTCAGTACTAAATAATATTCCAATGTTTGGGTATGCCACAGTTCATTTATCCATTCACATACTGAAGGATAATTTGGTTGCTTTCAAGTTTGAATAAGTTTTATGAATAAAACTGCTATAGACATTTGTATGCAGACTCTTTTGCATGAATGGATATTTTCATCTCATTTGCGAAACATGAAGGAGTATGATTGCTGGATTATATGATTAATTTTATGCTTTTCTAATATAAGCATTCACTGCCATAGATTCCCTCTAAGTACTGCTTAGAGAAAATGCTCCAAATTTTGATGTTTTAATTTCACTTTCATTTAATTCAAAATATTTAATTTCTTTTGCAATTTCTTTTTGACCCATGTGTTATTTAATTCCATTTTGGCCTGAGAACAGATGTTGTAGATTTCCATTCTTGTAAATTTGTTAAGGTATTTTTTTAAGGCATAGAAACCATCTATCTAGGTAACTATTCCATGTGATCTTAAAAAGAATGTGTAGTCTATAAACATAGGGGTGCAGGTATTCTTTTGAATCAGTGTATTTGTGTCTTTTGGGTATAGTCCTAGGAGTGGGATTGCTGGATCATATGAAAGTTCCATTCTCAGTAGAGTGAGGAACTGCAGCACTCTTTACAATAGGTAAGACCTGGAAACAACCCAAATGCCCAAAAACAGATGAGTGGATCGGGAAGCTGTGGTACATATACACGATGGAATACTGCTCAGCAATCAAAAATGAAAAACTAGACGCATTCATAGGAACATGGATGGAACTGGAAGGGATTATGCTCAGCGAATTAAGTAGTAGGCAAAAGAAAAATACCAGATGGTTCCTCCCCTAGGAGGACTATAAGGGAACCAAATAAGAATCAAGGAAAGGAATAAGAACAACAATAATAACAATAAAGACACAACAAAAACCAAAAATGAAGAGAGAAGGACAAATTGGGGATACTTGGTGGGGAGAGGGGAGGGGGAGAGTTGAGGGAAGATGGGAGCACAGGGGACTGAGGTGATGGTGCACTGGTGATATGGTGATGGGGAATACATGGGGATTACAATTGATGTCAAAATATATATAAATTAAAGGGAAAATAATAGAATTTTAAAAAAAAGAATGTGTATTCTGATGTTGTTGACTGAAGCAGGTAGTCTTGGATTAGAGACAGAAACCGATCTCTTTCATGAGGGACTTTGGCACAACACTACTGCTGTGGATTCCTCAATAAGTGAACCATGCTCACATCTACCGTGCACTTCTGGTATCTGGAAAATATCAAGGAGACAACTCTAGCAGACTTATGCTCTATAGGAGTGATCAAGAGATTCCTTCAGGTAGTTAACAGATAAACAAGTCATGAATATGTCAGAATGGAGTAACAGAAGCAGTTTTTATATCAAGTATTTGTGCATGGTACTTGGTAAACACTGGGGACATTGAAGAGTGGGGGTTGGGTGATATGTAAATACATGAGTGTAATAAACCAATAGAATTTTTATGTGAATTACTTTTCCCACAGTCTGCTAGCACTAGAAAATCAATTATTTCCCATTTACAGAGGTCCCTTTATACTAGAGATAAAGGAATATTTTACATGGAATTCTGGGAATCGGTTATCATTAATAACAAGCTTTCTCACATGTATAAAAGTGCACTGAATGTCCACCAGTTATAATACTACACTTAAGTTATAATTAAGTTAAGTTATAATACTTAACTACAGTTAAGTTGCTACATACCTATTCAGATGATTCATTTTAGCAACTTTCATGAACAGTGTTGATACTGTGGCCAAATTGATTATATCGAAATCAGCATGAACTATAAGGTCACCCTGGACATTAATTTTCAATACACAGGTACAACCAATATGTGTTTATTTAAGGCTCATTTTTTAAAAGATGGACTGCATTTTTTTATTACAATGACTCATGGGAGAGGTGAATTAAATTTGCTCACACCCATTTTGTTTGAACATGCGAGAGAATGTGATTCTCCTAATATTATAAGGAATGATATCAGCTTGCACTTGTATAGCAAGATTTTCTCATTTATAACTGCATTTTATTCTCATGACAATCCAGTTATTTGTTATGCAAATGAGAACAGAGATGACACTGAAACTAGTGAACAAGAAAACACAGGTCCTTTACCTAGGACCCCAGTTCTCCCCAATTTGGACAAGCTTTCCTTCAGACCACTGAGGCCATGAGTTAGCCACTATGAACTCACTCAAAGTTCATTCAAGTTTCCCCATTTCCTTTTCTTCTAACGTATTTTTACCTGACTTCAGTTGGGAATAATAAAGCTCCAACATTGGCAGACTTGCATCATGTATAATGCAAAATGATTCCATGGTTTATCAGGTATAATGTGAGACATCTGTTAGAATGTTTGACTCTCCTGACTTTTGAACAATTCTTTTATCTTTCATATTTTTCAGTGTCTTTTTATATGTCTTATTTCCTCAACCATATTTAAATTCCTCTAAGGAAGAAAGGGTGATTCATACTTTGTATTCTTAGCACCTAGGTTTACATATATTCACTAAAAATGAATTTTGTTGATGTTTATGTAGGAAAGGGTTTAATATACATATACAGTATGGCTCCAACAGTTTTCAAATGAATAACAATTGCTGAGTGAATGAATAGCTTCTTTCAGGTTATTAAATGTACCATACAACCTGGGCATGGCTCAACACACTCTGCATTTGGATTTTTTCTATTGTATCACATTTCATATAGGAAATGTCACTATAATACTAACTTTATGATGTTTTCCTCCACTGCTGTACAGTATATTTTGATCTGTATGAAGTTCATTCATCCAGAAAACACTTACTAATCTCCTTTTACATGCCAGATACTGGATATGTGAGCTTAGTGCATAGGATATGCATAAAATTGGCCCAGACTTTAAGGAACTTTACATTTTATAGTTAATTTGAAACATATCGTGCATTCCTCCATTTCTTCTATTTCCTTTACTGCTTCTCACTTCCCATTTCTCCTCAACTTTTCTCATATTTATTTATTTAGTCCAGCAGCTGCTGGTAATAAAAAGAAGACATCCAGTTATTGAGGCTTCACTGAATAGCTGTGAGGAATTGTACCAAGTTTTCTTCATCTAGCGCCTCGCTGAAATTTATTCAAACCTAGGAGCAAACCTAATAGGTGGTTATTATGGTCACATTCATTTTACAGCTGAGAAAATAAAGGTTTAGAGTGGTTGGGTGATTTGTATAGGACCTATGGTTCATGTTGGGGTGCCAGGACTGAATCCAGATCTTCCATCCAGGTCTAATGGCTAATCCACTCAATCATTGCTGCCATTAAACTAAGAATAAATCCAATCATTTCCATAACAGGCCATTAGTGGTAAGCATAGTTTATCTTTCTGGTGCACGTACAGCACTAGAGCACATTTAGACAATAGGAAGGATGTAGAAAGGGACTTGAAATAGCCTCTAGGAAGGCTGGAGGAAAGGAAAATTCTGATAGGATGTAACATCTCTCTGTCTCTAGGGCTGCCATGTGGAAAAGGAAATACATACATATATATATATATATATTGCATATGAATCTAGCTTTCAGCCCACAGGAGGAATTGATATGCAAGGAATAACGAGCTCAGAAAAAGATTCGTACATGATAGTGTAGAAATTCAAGCATGACAGTGTTGGAGAGGTGCCGCGACAGGAGGTGGAGTGGAGTATGTCTGTGGTCCTGCCTCCACGGTACATGGGGTTCTGGTCTTAGAACTTCCCCCAGGATGAGCCTGCGGAGCAGTAGATGTCACTGTTTCATAGAAAGGAGAGTTAAGAGGCACCTTCTTGCTTGTAAACAGGATACTTTAAAAAGATACACTCAGATATGGCTCCATATTATATTGAATGAAGTTTCTAAAAACTAGGATTAATGTTAAATCTAAGAAATGTACAATGAGAGATTGAGTATCTTCGAGTATTTTGCTTAAGAACTTGGGGCTTGTATATTACTGGAAGGTTTAACCCAATATTATAATGGAAGGTTATACCAGTTCCAAAAAGACCTCAGGGTCTCCCTTGTGGCACAGCGGGTTGAGCTCCTGTACTGCCGGGGCTTCCACAGCTGCTGCAGTGCCAGTTTGATCCCCAGTTAGGGAGGAGACCCACATGGCGCAGCAGACCTCTCCTGCCTCACCCGCTGCTCCTCTCAGCAGTGTACTTCAGCACTTCTGCCTGTTTTGTTCCCCACTCTGTCTCTGCTGAATCCTCTTATCCCCACAACTCTGGTCTGTAAACCCGCTCTTGAGTGCATGAATAAATAATATCTTTAAAAAAAGATATACATCTCTCTCTCTGTATGTGTGTGTGCATGTATATATATATATTTGTCCTCCTCTCTGACTCTTTATAAAGAAAAGAATGTGGCACGAGTACATATTGACTATTATTTATCTTCTTCAATTTGATCTCAACTCAAGTTGAGATCACCATGAATAAAATTCCAGGAAGAGTGAGCATTCCTTGATAAAGCTATAATCTGCGAAACCCCAAATTTTGGACAGCAGTGACTTCTCAGTAGAGACGATCGCAGGGCCATTGACACTATTTAGCAACAGGAGTCAGCAAAGCTCTCTGGGCCACCTTTCAAGTGTGTGTTCTTACCTCTCTGTTTTGTCTCTTCAGTTCCAAAGATTCCCACTGGGGCACGCATAACCTGGTCTATTTCACCTGTCTTCCTGGGGAGCTTTCTCTAGGTAGAGGCTTCTTTCACTTCAAAGAGACTTCAAAGACAAGGCGAGGGAAAAGAGCAGCCAGGGCCTCTAAAGCTGCCCTCTTGGTTTGCTATGAACCACTTCAACAATGGCTTCCTGAGAATCTGTAACCATAAGTAACTCCAGGTTGCATTCTCTTAAGGAGCTTGTATTCTCTGAGGAGGGATGAAATATAGACAAACGACATAATGAAAGGTGGAATGTACCCTAAAGGCAGAACAAAGAGCCTTATGTTTTAAAATAGGAAAATGAGCAGGAATAATCATGGAAGGGATTTTGGAACATATGAAATTTTAATTAGGATGCTGAACGATGGGCAGAATTTTTACAGAAATTGCAAGGAAATGACATTCTTAAAAAAAGGAAATAACTATAGTATAAGTGCAGAGATGGAATAGGAATAGATTTGGGTTTTTTATTCAGAAATAGGTTGAAATGTAAGGGAAATAAAGCTAAGCAATATATGATCATGATCTTGCTTTGTATGTGAAGACAGACACTGAACAATTCTCAGGAGCGACCTGACAGTCCTAACAGGAATGCTTTAGAGACTGCAGTATAACAGTTAGTATGTTGCTATGGTCTTGTCTATGCAGTGACAATCTTCTTTGCAGTAAGAGGCCAGGCTATTTATTGAGAGTAAAACAAAGTGGACATGCAATTGACAATCTTTCAAGTGGAAAATTTGGGAAGCTACTATGAGAACTTCAGTATAGTGGGAGAGAAGTAAAACACTGCAGTGAGAACTAAACAGGCTGACCTCAGAGAACATAGATTGTGTAGCATGAGTTTGTAGCTGCAAGCACAATACTGTAATTAGCAGCATGCGAATAGAAGCATGGAAAGCAGAAGATGGCAACTACTAAAGGCTAGGAATGTGCATGGTGCATAGGACAGAGAATGAAGAGTTTCAGGAATTCTAGGAATTGAGAGCAGGTTTGAGAATGACTAACTACTATATAGTTTCTGTTCAGGTGGAAAGCTAAACAAAGCTCATTTGTATATTAAGCGTTCCAACCACTGACACGTGCCAGGCAATGTGCTTAACAACTAATTTTTATAAATGCTATGAAATGGATGTTGATGTATTCATTCAAAGGACAAGGATGCAGAGAGATGATGAGGGGCTGGTATGACTGCTATAACACAGAATTAGGACTGGCCCAGGCCTGCCTGATCAAGACAGACAATCTGTTTTGTTTTGAACAAGTGTCCTTGTGGGTGGCAGGGTGAATATAATTGAAAGAACAGTCTCTTTTGGAAAAAACTGGATTAAAGATTGCCAGGTAGCTGTTAGGATATAAAAGGATATTACAGTGCAGATCAGGAGAGTTCAACTATTGTTTTGATCATTTTCATTCATATCTTAGGTGCTATGAACATGGGATTCTCCAAATTCAATATAAAATGATAAGATTGTCTCAGCAGTGGTAATAATAATCATCATAACAATAATAAATCTCAGGATCAGTATGGCACCCAGGAAGAGCATGAGCTAATATCCCAGTGTTACTCTTTGAATCTCTCGTTATCCTGTGAATCGCAGTTCTTGACAACAGGAGTGCTCTTGCAAATGTTTGCATGCTCTGCTATGTCATGGGCTTATCCAAGTGATCATTTCCAATTGTGACTGGTTCAGGGCAGGTAGCTGAGTGCCAAAGCCAGGAAACGTGAACACTAGGCACACCAGACCAGGTATAGGTGGGTGCATCCCCCTCAGGACTCTGCTTGCTTGGCCAGTACAGTCACCACATAGAAATTTGCAAAGTGTTAGGGTAGACAGGAAGGAGGAAGGGAGGACTAAGGTTTGATTGCCGCTGGGTCCCAACAGTGCTTCCCTGTGAGAAACAGCAGAGTTGAGAAGCACATGTTCTGCAGTCAGGGAACTGTTTTGGATTCCCAGCCTGACCGCTAAGTAGCTATGTAATTTTGAGCAAATTATCTCCCTTTTCATTTTTAGAAAAGTGGAACTAAGATATCTCTCTTATCTGCTATTTGATATTTTCCCTATACTAATAGTATATAGTAACTGGCACATTGCCTGGATCAATAAATGCTACTACCTGATAGTAGGTCATGGTGGGAAAAGCAAGGAAAGTAGCTGCCTAACATTAGAAGTTTGTTTAAAAATTCAGACTACTTTGTTTAAAGTCCCCAAGTAGTACTCCAGATAGAATTTCATTTTTGTAAAGACAATAAAAGAGGGTTAAAATAAATTTAAAGACAGGTGAAGGGTGAATTATTGATTATTCTTTTTCCCTTTTTTGTGTAATTTCCCAAAAAAAAAGGGGGAAAGAAATGCAAGTGAAATGTTGTATTGAGAGAGCAAAAGTGTAACTCTAAAAAACAATTTTAAGGTTTCTGTTTTTTACTATACCCTAAGGCTTAAGTTCATAATGCTCCATGGTTTACCATAAATCATTTTTAGTTCATTTACTGTTATAACTATATTACAATATCATAACTAGCAATTGCAAAGGAAATATATTTGCTTATATATACATTTATGACTCAAACCATATTATCCACAATTTTCTCCAAACACAACTATTTTTATTTCTTCTGTTCCACTTCATTTCCTGACCATATAGAAACATATACCAAACATTGTAATCATAGAAAATAGCTTTTGTCTGTCTTTTTCTCACTTAACATTTTCATGCTCCAATGTTTATGACTCTTCATGATTACTTAGGAACTATCAAACACTGTGATAGGATTTGCACTTTCCTCGAAGATTTAATATTTCAGATCCTTCCACATATTTGCAAACATTAACCAATCCCAGTGCCATACACTTTTTTCAAATAGAATCTTTCACTTCTTGTGAATTGTTTCCTTAGGGTAAAAATTTCCAGAGTTAGGATGATATTTTTGGATCTCTAAAATTTACTATTTCAATTGCTTTTCTGAAAGATGCCATTCTCCAGGCAATTTCTACAGCTGTTTGATCTTCTGAGCCAGTCTCACATGATCCCTATTATCATGTTCATTTGCATTTGTCTGATTACTAGCAGCTATAAGTGTTCTAGTTTTATGTTTACTTTTCATGTTTCCTCTTGTTACTCTGATATTTGTAAATAAATGCAACTTTTTGCAGTGTGATTGGAGCAAATAAAATCCCTTTATTGCTGACTTTTCTCTACTTGTTTTAAATCTAACAAAGTATTCATTCTACTTTTGAAGTATTCCCCAAATGCCAAATGCTATCATTAGAGATCAAAAATATAAGTTGTTTTGCTTGTGTGGAAGTCCACACTTAGCAAAGAAGCTAAGTACCTCCACATGTCCTTTCTCAATATTCTTAGGCTTGATAGCACCAAGTCCATAGTCTTCCTAGTGGAATTGGTTTTGGGGACAATCAAAGCAGTCAGACTGAACAAATTGGATTACTGACCAAGATCAACCCTTAATGGGCCTGTTTATTGGGTTGTTATAGCAACAAAACTTGATTTGACATTCAGTCATTTGATCAGTGGTTCAGCAACTGATCTGCAAAGCAGTACAATGAGTACAATGTTGCATCGGCTGCACCACACTGATAAAGAAACAGGGTGGTGGAGCAGGCTACACAATGCAGGATGCTGCTGAAGAGCAAGATCCTGGCCTTTTCATTCTTAGAATAATCATGCAGCATCAGTTGTATGGGGAAGGAAGACAAAGAGAAAAGGGAAGGGTGAAACTAGAAAATGTGCTCTGTCATCTATAGTTTCCGGCTTTTGAGTCTGCCCCACAGGCACTTCTCATCTACTTGCTAATTCAGTATTGTGATTGAAATCAAGCCCTAGATCCCCAGCCAAGGTTTCAATCTTATCAAGGCATTCCACCGATCAGCTTCTGGGGTCCCTTGTCATACTTCAGTCAACTACTTCCTCATCTCCCCCACCACACACACACCCCACGCCCGTACACTAGACATTCTTGGCCATACCTCATGATGCATAGCCTTCCCAGGGTGTTCAAGCTGTCTGCTCTTGATCGACTTGAAAGGCATCTTGTCAGTTTGGTCTCCTATAATTGAGTGACCAGGCAGTTCTGACCTTCATAGGAATGCAGAACTGTGGGCAACAAAAATGGTGACCAAACAGGCAGATTAAGATTAGCAGATTCACAGTACAATTCATTGAGACTGAAGAGTGCCTTTCCCTCCTCAATAAACCTTATGCCAGTGCCCATCTGAAATTTTTCAGAGCTTAGCACTTCAAGTTGAAATGTGTCCACCTTTCTCTGTGCGCCCCCCCACCCCCAAAGGGAATCCAGCTATTCTCCCAGATACTTGTGTCAACTTAAGTGAAGAATCATAAAAGAAAGTCAGGGTGCACGAGCTGGGCAGAACACAATGTCATTCGTTAGATCTCAACATTGGGAACTGAAGGGATTCGATATGCGTTACTCAATTTTATAGGAGAAGCAGAAAAGATGGCTGCCCTGGAGGAACAAGCAGTTTCCCTTCCTTCTGGAGCTTTCTACCCTGTCCTTCATTAATCATTCTGAACATGACTCTTCCTCACGGCCCATTGAGCTCAATGGGATCAATCATAACATTTTCAAAGTGCTGTAATTTCATACATATTTCAACATAGACCTAAGAGATTCCATATACTTTGACCATTTTGGGGAAATGTTTCATGTACTAGTAACCCAATATGCTTAGTAACCCCTTAGGGAAGCAAATGTGGTAGTTAACTGTAGCTCTAAAAGTAAAACTACACTGAATATGTTTGTTCCACTTATAAGAAGTTTTACAGTCTATCTTTAGCTAAATGTTACTTACACAAAAATGTATGACATTTTACCCAGGAACCTATTTTGAATTCAAATTAGAACTGTATATGTATGCATTATGAAGTCTTAGAGTTAAAAAAAGAACTTTAGGAATGGGGGTGACACTTAATTGAAGCCAACTTATGAGGCTCCACTAACAGTAGAGAAGCTATAAATATTGTCTCCTGTTGCTCTTGTAACATTAAGAAATGTGTTAAAATGAATCTACTGCATATCCCTGTGAGTTCTTCCACATGCTTTGATACACATAATCTGGATATACATATTCTAACTCTGAAACAATTATCTAGATACATTTTGAGGGCATTTATATTCCCTTAATAGGAATATATTTGATTTTTTACATATTATCCCATCTTTTTTCTCCTACCAGCAGTGTACATGAAGGGTGGGGATGGTTAGTGAGAATTGAAAGCACAACAAAACTGACACACAAAATGATTGAACTCAAAATATTGTCCTGTTGAGCTTGCCAAATCAGTTTTCTGTTACATAGTAGACTTCACTTATCTATTATTTATTTATTTTATTGAAGGCCCATTGGTTTACATCATTGGTAGTATTTTGGAAGTATAGGGTCTTCCCCTTCAGGTGTAGTTACCACATTGCCTCATCTCTACATGATAGTCTTTTAAATAATGAACAAAATGAGATGGAGCTGGTAACTCAATCATTTCTTTAAATCAAGGAAGAAATGTTAGCCTCTTATAAGCAATATTTATTCTCTCTATTTACTTTTAGCACGTTCAATGCAGTAGTTTTTAAAAAGAGCTTTCTTTTAAACTTTCATAATATGAGAGTTTGGTTGATAGCTCCTGGCTTTATTTTGATAAAGGGATTACATTCTATAACTGAAGTAAGAACTTTGTAGCTTACTTTAGCCCAGGGAAAATTCTTAGATAGAAAGTTCTAAATGTGTGTTCCTCTATTTTTTAAAGAACATGTTACTTCTATTTTTATAAACTAGTTCTAAACCAGGATCACAGATCATGTTTCAAGGTCGAGAGTCTCTGGTTTGAGGTTTTCATTTTGAATTGAAAAATTCCACAGATCTCTCTCTTTCCGCCCCCTTCCTCCCTTTAAAATTGTTTTCAGTATCAAATACTTTATTTTTCTTGCTGCATTTGGAGTGCGTATAACTCTATGCTGGTCATAAGGTTACCTATAGGGATTCAGCCAGTAAGGGGAACACCCCCCCAACAGGATAATGAAAAATTCACAAAGTCCCATTACTATGCAGGGTCTCCTGGGCACCCACCCTTCCAACCTCATCCAAGTACAAAGTGCAGATATTTGATTCTTTTATTGATGTTACCTATCTTTGTCCATCTCTTTCTAATTTCCAGGACAGAGGATAAAAATTCATTTTTGTTTAAATACTTTTCATGCCCATTCGTTTTAGCTCTATATCCTTTTAAGCTTCCCTTCTATAAATCTTGATCACTTCAAAACAATTACAGTGCTAAGCAATTTGATATGTATGGTTTATACTGTGACCATTTAACCACACCATCCAGCTACTTGTGTCAGCCATTAGTCTTATCAATTTAGCTGACATGACTTTAAAACTTTCAAATCTCATTTTGTTTTAGTATTAGTTAACATATAAAGAATATTTAGGCATATATAAAATTTAGTGCAACAAATAAATGGATTCGTTTAAGAGTTGTATAGGAGGTAGCTTTCTTCTCCAGTAAACACCTTATCTTTTCCAAATTTCCAGTGAATTACAATGCGGCTAATTAGGTCTGCCCATTCTAGCACAATGAAGATTACTATTTTTAAAACAAATGCATAAGGATGATTCAATATTGACCACCAAACATGCCCTATTTCCGATATCTCAGATCATAATCAAGAAAGAAAAGACCTCACTTTTCTGCCTCACTTTGTGATGATGAAAAGCACTTGATACTTGTCCTGCTGCTTAGAAAAAAGAAGAACACTTATGCCAATTTGGATTTTAGTCCTGGCTTTGCCTCTAGTTGTGTGACATTGAACAAGTCACAATCTCTGTGACTGTTTCTTCAACAATATATGAGCAAATTAGATTTTCATAATCCTTTCATTTTAAAGTCTGGAACTAATACACAACTGAAAGCATTCATAAATTCAGAGGTAATAAAGTCATTTTATTTTTCATTGTGCATTTGTGAAACAGTCATACATCATGGGTTGGATTGGTGGTAAGTAGGAGATCCAGCCTGAGGTAAGCCAGGACTAACATAAACTATGTATTCAGTCAACCTCCTAAAAACTCAACAACCAGTGATTTTCCAGAAAGGGCCCAACCAGAAACTGATCACAACATGCCGCTCTGCTGAACACATCAGTCAGCCTGCTCAGTAATATAGCAAGCTACAGTACACAGAAGAAAATATGTTTCTAAATGACAGAGAGAAATCTCTCTCTTTTAAAACAAAAAATATTTTAGTTAGATGCATTCATTAAAACTCAACTCCTCTAATGCTGCTTACCATTTAAAAAATTAGAAAATATTTTAGCTTTGTAGGCATAACTACACTAGTGATAGAATCTGTATACTTTCTCCGACAACTGCACCAAAGCAACAGTGTTAGACAGTCTGGGATAAATGATAGTTTACCATAGTCTTAAGCCAAATGATATTGCCAACAGTCCAACGAAGAAGATTAGCTCTAATGGAGAAGAAACGACAGCCTGTAAAATTTCTTCTTAAGTTTTTTCCAATTGTCAGTGTGTCAAAACCACAGAAAAACTGATGCAATGACCCAGAAGGGGAGCTGAAAAATTTCCAATAACTGTCAAAGAAACTTCTAGTCTTTCCTAAAATTTTAAATTAAGTTTTACTCATGTCAACCCCATCAGTACAATGGAATAAACTAAGAGGCTGTGTTTATATGACACCACAACAGCCAGTCAATTTATTGGGGAGTTAATTCAAATCCTTTGCTTGACTCAGTTTTTTTACTTTGAGTTTGCTATTTCTGTGTATTTAATTGGTCACAGTCTCAACAGGGGTTTATTCTTTTAATAATGTTCATATGACATTTGATCATTACTAACAAATTCCTGTCCAAATTAAACCTGAAGATCTTCAGAATATATAATAATAGACTTTTAGTCCTCACAAGCACATATTAATTTCTGAGAGGCATTCTTCAAGCCATCATTAAAAAATAGTACAGATGAAAATCCTAAAAAGATGATAAATATGATTTCCAAATAAATCAGATGCAGAATAATTTAAATATTGTCAGATGAGAAAGAGCAAATCTTATTCCACTGTTATTCAAAGGTGAACACACATGAATAATGATGAGTATATAATGTAGTTGTAAAATTGTAATTTGAAGACTAATCCGTAATGTTTTATTCCAAAACATATTTTGGAAATATAGAGCATAAACAATATCTACTTATTTACCAAATAAACTATAACTAGTATTCATATTTCACAAACATTACCTTAATGGTGTACAATATATACATATGACAGATTGTAAATATTCATTTGTATTTGGTTGAAAATAATATATTAATAAGTATTTGTTTATTTCAAAGAAATTAAGGTGGTCTAATGAAAAGAAATTTGGACATCAAGTAAAAACATTTGAGTACCTATCAGGATCTTAGCCATTTGGCTTTGGGAAAGTCATTAATCTGCCCAAACATCATCTTCTTATTATGGAAAGTGAGGGGAGAAATTTTACACTATAGGATGAAAATTAAATAATCATTACATGTGAAATTTGTTATAATATAAAATGCCATAAATTGACATTAGTATTTATAGTATGGAATTATAAATACTCAAAATATATAATGATTGAATTCCTGCAATGGTCTAAGCAATATGTGAATCATTAATCTTTATCTTGCAAGGCAAGTACACATGTTCTACAGAGGAAGGTGTTCAAGTTCAAAAAGAATTAATAATGAATCAGGACCTCATGCCAGCAAGCTAATAAAGCAAGTACTCTAACTTCAAAACCAAAAGTCATTATAATGACTTTTTATGAGATGTTGTAGCCACAGGACACTATAAATTCTTAGTTTGCCATAGTATGAATATTTACCTATATACAAGTAACTAGTCCTATAGCAATCTCTTGTTTGGTGAACATGAAGTGAGATCATTGATAAAATAATTGTGAGATGTAGTTAATATTTTCTTTAAAATTTAGGATTTTGTCAACTGGTATTCTGATTTAGAAAGGCAATTTATAGTTAATTCAGTAAACAGTTTGCAAAGTACTGTGTATGCTACTATTTATTCAGACTTGGAATTCATTAGAAAGTGTGGTCCCTGATATTCAACTTGCCTTCTAAGTGAAGTTTTAGAACTATTTATTTGCCAAGACCTCTTTTTATTTCATTCCCATCACTGCTAAGTTCCTTAACTATCAACCCTCCTCTTGTAGATATATCCTCCATTGAGAGAGTTTTTTCTATGAGCCCATGCACACAACCATCTCTGTAGCGTAAGTATTCTTGCAGAAACTGAAGAAGTGTTGAAATGCTGCAGGACCAAGCAGACCTCCTTCAGAGAGAAACTTTCAAGCTGAACAGATAATAGGGAACAGCAATTGCATTTTTGTGCTACAAGAAATCTTTAGTTGGCTACCATAGTCTTTCTATCCATTGAGCAACATAAGGTAGTGGTTTTCAAATTATTTGTTCATGAAACTGTCTCAAAAACATACGAGTTTCTTACTATTTTTTGACTCACCCCAGACTTATTAAAACAGAGTAATAAGGGGAGTATATGTATAGGTATCAACATTTGAGAATGATTAAATAAGGTTAAATAATTTCAAATGTTCACTGCTTTCTTTTTTTCACAATAATTAGTCATTTTTTATTCATTCTTTAGTTGTGCTTGCTTAATATTTATTTTAATTGAGGTAACATTAGTTTATGACATTGGTTGTGTTTCAGTGGTCTAGGGTTCCCCACACCCACTACACCAGAGTACCCAGAGTCCTCACCATAGTTTATCATGCTCCCTCCTCACTTTGCTCTTGTCACTCCCTACTCTGGGAGTCTCGGTTTTAAAGGCAGATTTCTAGGACTTGTTATTGGTTTGGCTTATCTGATCACTTGTTTTGTTTCTCTACATACCACATATAAGTGATACTATGTGGCACTTGCCTTTCTCCTTCTGATTTATTTCATTTATTTCTAATCCCCTCCAGCTCCATACATGCTGTCACAAACAGCAAGAGTTTATCTTTTTTAATAGCTAAGTAGTATTCCTTTGTGTATATATAGCACATCTTCCTGTTCTACTCATCTTTTTTTGGGTACTTGGTTTGTTTCCAGTTTGGCCACTGTAAATAGTGCTGCTATGAACATAGGAGTGCACATTTTTCCTTCAAGTTAGTGTTTTTGTAGTCTTTGGGGAGACAATTACAAGGAGGATTGCTGGGTCATACAGCAGCTCCATTTGTAATATTTTGAGGGAAATCCATATAGTTTTCCATAAGAGATGAACCAGTCAAAATTCCCACCTACAGTGCTTGTTGTTTCTGGTCTTTTTGATATGAGTCATTCTCACAGGTGAGATGTGGTTTTGATTTGCCTTTTCCTAATGACAAGTGATAATGAACATGTTTTCATGTGCTTCTTGGCTATTTGTCTCCCTTGGATAACTATCTATTTAGCACTTCTGCCCATTTTTTTTTTAATTGGGTTGCCTGTTTTACTTTTGTTGAATTGTATGAGTCTTTTGTAGATCTTGAATATCAGTCCATTTGTCAGATGTATGGTGTGCAAATATCTCCTCCCATTCAATAGTGTGTCTTTTTGTTTTGGTTATGGTTTTTTTCACTGTGCAAAAACCTGTCAGTCTGAGGTAGCCCCAAATGTTTATATTCACTTGATATTGGGGATGAACTTGCAAAAGACATTACTGAGGCTTATGTTAACCATAGTCACATTTTACTTCCTTTCCTTTTATCAATACTCAAATCGTACAACAGATATGATACTTATTACAAGAAAATGTATCAATGGTCTAATTCTCACAAAAACAACTATCAAATGACCCCATATTATAGAGTAGCATATTATCAATAATGAGGAAAGCAAGGATTGTCAGCAGATAACTATGCCTATTGAACTATACAAAAACATTATTGGATTATTGTAATATTTTGAGAATATTCTTTTAATTAAAGATGAAATATTGACTTTCCACCTAGAAATATGTATCACAATATATTTGGAAACAGTGTTATAGGAAAGTGATTCCAGATGTTCTCTGAGAAGCCTTGAAAGCCCATTTTAGAAATACCGGTATACAATAATGTACATGTGTATATAAATTAAATCTATCTGTATACATACATTCAGTTATATCATATACTGACAGACAGATACACACACCCATATTCATACATGATAACAAGAAAATAAACCAGAGTAAATGTGGAAATTTTGGAAAAGAAATTGATAACTCTCCATAAACAATTTGCTAAAGTAAATCACTAAACTTAATGGTTGAAATGTAACACACAAGGGAGCAATTAGGTAGAGTAATGCAAAGGAAAATAAAGACCAAACTTCATGTAAATATAATGCTTCTTCAATGCTGCTGATAAGTTTCAAAAAAAGTTAACTTGACTAGTTAAATCTCAGGAAGGAGAAATATTGTGACCATTTTCAGAATCCAGATGGAGCTGCATGCTCCAAATTTGTGTGCAAAAATAAAAGTAGATGTGGTGAACATAAAACTTTATGAAGTAGATTTAACTAGAGTCTTAGAACAAATATTTAAGTTTAACATTTAACATCTAACATTTTACATAAGTTTAACATCTTAAAGAACTAATTTATAGAATTAAAAAACAGCTATTAGAAGGAAGAAGACAGTAAATTTTAAAATTGTAAGTTAAATATTTAATTATCTTCCCCATCATATATTTTTGAAAATTGGGAATACATTTGCAAAATGAAAATCCATTAAAATACTTAAAAATTATATATTGATTTTTTCTAACTGTAAATCAACAAATGTTTGTTATAGAAAAGTTAGATAAACAGAAAGAAATAAAACCTCAGTGCATCCTCTGTAGATGGAAATTTCCAAGGTAGTAAACTACTTCCATATATAGAGATTGAATAAGAATTAGTATATAAGTATATAGATTGAAAAGGAACAGATAGTTATTTACCTACAACTATGTCAGCTAATTTAGAAGTTTATCAGCAAGGTAACCAGGTAGAAAGTAAGTTTATAGTTAAAAAATCATAAAACTGGGCCCTTTGAGAAAAGATGGATGGAACTAGAGGTGATTATACAAGTAAAAGAAGCTAGAAAGTACAAGACAATTAATTACTGGATGATTTCACTCATTTGAGGGATATAAATAATCAAAGAAAACTGACAAAACATAATAAAAAATAACTCTTAGACGCTGAAAAATATGGTGGTTCACAGAAGAGAGAGGGAGAGGAGCAAGAATTCTAGAGATGTTTGTTCTCCTATGTTAATTGCAGCACTATTTATAATAACCAATTTATGGACAACCAGGGTGCCCAAAGAGAGAGAAGTGAATAAGGAAGATATGGTTCACACACTGTAAAATACTACTCAACTACTAGAGGAGATGGAATCTTGCCATTTGTAACAACATGGATAGAACTAGAGGGGATTATGCTAAGCAAAATAAGTCAGGAGGAGAATGTCAAATACTAGATATGTCCAGTCATATGTACAATATAGGTAAATAAAATAAGGAAACAGACTAAAAAACACACTACCTAAACTAGCCCCTAGAAATACTATTGCAGATTTGAGGCTCCCAGAGGGGGATGGTAAGGATGAGACATAAAAGGAGTAGATGATCCAATGGACTATGGTAGGTAGGTATGGTGTAGGTGGTAAGATATACCTGAAAAGGTGTGATCCTATAACTCTGGATCATAATCAGAGTTGTAAACCAATGTCACCTCAGTAAAAAATAATACAATATAAAAACCATTTTAATTTTAAAATATTAGTAAAGAATAGGGTGAACTTTGTTTATGATTTGGGGGGAAAGGAAGGCCCTAAATAGCAAAGTATAGAAGCAAATACCATAAAGGAAAAGATTGACAATTTTTTTCTAAATTATAACTAACATACAGTGAAAATATAATAACTACCTTGGTAACTAACATTCCACTATATAACAAATAATTAATACCCAGGAAAATGTGAGCATAATATATAACTAATATGTACATATTCTTCAAAGTCAATGAGCAAGGATAAATAGCAGAAAAATGGGTAATGGATATAACACATAAGAAGAAAATTGGTCAATGGATGAAAATAAAAATTTGTTCTATTTTGCTAACAGAAAAATGGAAAATGAATCAAATCATTTATCATTTTTTTATCTCATATGGAGACAATATGTGAAAGGTTAATAAGCTGTTAAGAAGGTGAAAGGCAGAATATGATCTTTCTATAGCAGCTGAAAGTGGATTAAATCTCATGACTTAAGTGACAATAACAAGCTAGATTCTCTATAAGGCTTGTACATTTAAAAGTCAAAGCTAATAGGTCTTGATGAAACTCCCAATATATGAATGATAGCTTGTGGTATCTTTGTCAAGTCTCAATTACAATTGATTTAGCTCATCCATGATGACAGAAACATGCATTACTATTTCATAAGTATAATTTAATAAGGAAAAATTAACCATTAGGGAAAGGATGTTTTCTGCAATTCAATTTTTAAAATGGGGCAAATTAATCCTATTAGTTCAAGAAAGACCATTATGCAATATTAGCCTTGTATCAAAGTATTTTATGTTTTGCTGGCATACATGATTAGGAATGTGAATAAACAGAGACATCTTTATAGGTCTATTCAGTCAAAGCTAAGCAGTTTTTTCCTCAGAATCGATGGAATTGATTAGTTTATATGTATTGAGATGTGTTTCTTTGTTGTTTAAGTTATGCTTTTTTGAGAAAAATAAGAAATACTGTAGAAAAACACAAACTTTGGAATCATGTAGAACTGTGACTGTAGAGAAGTTCATTCATTTTTCTAAGCCTGAGTTCTTTATCTGCAAAAAGGGGTAATATTAGAGAATCTGCAGTTTTGTTGTGGGTCTTTACACTGAAAAAAGTAATATATGGCATATGGTAATAAACGATAAGCCACCCAAGATGTTCAAATAGGTATTCCCAATATATTTCAGTTTGGCTTGTGTGTTATGTCAAACTGAGGTAAATCAAGTCCCTTTAGGCATATAAAAATATTTATTATTCCCTTACCTACCTATAAAAACAAACACTGGGAGTATTATCCAGAATTAGGGTTTTTACTACAAATAAACTAGAGAAACCTCTCTATGTGGCAGGGCAAGCATCTAATTACAGAGCACATGATCTTATCATATGAGCCATCCTCTCATTCTTGAATGAGTTTCCCTCCTTTTCTTAAAGCTCCAGCACCCTATCCCAACCCTTAGTTCAGGATACATAGCCCCATTTTCCTAACTGACCTTGGAATTCTTATTTCTAAATCAATTTCCCATCCATATGTAACTAAATTCAATTTTTCTCTCCTACTAATCTGTTCAATTAACATTTGATTTTTTGATCAACCAGAGAAGAAATCAAAAGGGTAGAGGGAAATTTTTCTTCTTCACTTACTCTGGACACAAAATAGATATCAATTATCCACTTTCCAGTTAAGATCTTTTCCAACCTGTAGATTCATATCTAGTTTAAATGTAAATTCTTCCAATTAAAATTTATGTTATGTTTCAAAAATGTCTTTCACCCAATCTTATTTTGGAAAAGCTAGGAATAGGGGATACTATATTAAAAAGAAATTCATAATGCTGCAGGTATTTTTATGAATATGTGCATATGTGACACCTTCAATCTATATCCAGTGATGGCATGTATTGATTATCATGCCCTGTTCTCAAGCTACTTAGGAAAGGCAAAAAATTTATTTTGAAGAAAATATAATCCTCAAGTCCATTCTAGCATCAATAGTGATATGCAGTAAAAAGGGGGGAAAAGGACTGAACTAGAAATCACACAAGGTGGTCTCAATTTTATGAATTCCAGTAACTAGTTATGTGACCTCGTATAGTTAATGTGTCTTGTCTGAGTCCTTGATCTCTAAACTATAATACAGGGACAAAAATGTCTGCCTTACCTCCTTTACAATATTCTTCTAAAGATCTAAATGGAAAGCGTAAAAACAATACTTGATTAAAAATCTAAAGCCCATCAATTAAACTAAAAGACTAAAAGACAACTGGTAATATTAAATATGAGAATAAAAGAGGACATTCACTTTGAACAGCATGAAAATCTTCTGAAAAATCTTTTCTAAAACACAGGAAGAATAAAAAAATGAATGACTGACAGTTTATACCAACAAATCTTCCAAATTTCAGAGCAGAAAACCCAGCCAAGCTCTGGGTTATTCACAAACTTTCTCCCAACCTTAGAGCTTCATCTACAAAATAAAATAACTATGATAATATTTCTCCAAAGTCCTTTTCAACTGAAAGTTTCTGTGATTTTATTTGAGAGTGAGCTTTTGCAACTAGAAAATGACCAACACTACACATCAGCATAATAACTTGTCTGAACAAAAAGGCAGGATAAAATGAGGGAAACAGATCTGAAATAACAAACAAGTTTAATCAGAATTATTTATCTCAATAGCTGCACATTCCCAAAACATCTGTGCAGTGCTTCTCTTTAAATGAAAGAATTTTAGGAACCATAAATTGCCACACAAATGTAAAATATTAACATCATCATCTTCTTTACTTGTGCCCATAGAGTTGGCAGAGGTAGCTGTGACAAATCACCCAGAGTAGATATGCTGAGGAGTGAGGAAAAAGAAAGAGAATAGCTTGTTTTGCCTGTTTTCTAGCTTGCACCTGTTCCCTGAACATGTATGCCTATGATGAAATCAAGCATTAAGAAGTAGTTATTTCCTGGGCCTCCCTGGTGGCTCAGTGGGTTGAGTGCTGCACTTTGAAGCATCCCCAGCCAGGGAGGGGACCAACATGGCGCAGCAGACCTCTCCTGCCTCACCCGCTGTTCCCTTCAGCAGTGTGGTTTGATCGATCTGCCTGTTCTGATCCCCACTCTGTCTCTAGTGGATCATCTCACCTTCTGCAACTCTGGCCTGTACCCAACTCTTGTATGCATAGATAAATAAATCTTTAAAAAGAAAAGAGGTAGTTATTTCTTAATAGATAAGTAGACTAATAATCATGTCTTTTTGTGTATTTAGGCTAAGGAAATAGTCACTTTGAATTCTCATTTCTTGATCGGAAACATTTTTAAACAAAGCAGACATGGTATATATTTTACCATTGTAGCCAATATTTCCCACATAGTAGCTTATATTTTTTTCTAAGATAAATCATCACTTGTATAAAATCCTAATTGAAAGTGCTTTAAAATAAGAATCTGTAGTAATGAGTTACTACTATGATGTCAGATGCTCTGGCAGTATTATCTGCATCTTACCATTAGGGAAAATGCTGAAACAGGAGAAGAGCAAGAACTAGACTTCACAAGCTGTCTTCAGAATCTCTGGAAAAGACTGGTAGAATTATAGTTTTGAAAATGCTTGAGGATGGACAAATAACTCCACATGCACCTAAAAATTCTCTGCAGATGAATTTGTACTACCTTGAAAATCTCATGATTTGACTCAATGTTTTATTGAAAATTGTTTGCTTAAATTGAAAGTTCATTTGCAAGAACCTTTTGGGAAATCATTGTAACAAATTATGAATCAGACTATCAAGAATGAAAATTGAACCAAATGCTTGCTTAAAGTTCTAGTTCCATCAGATATCATCTAGTTCTTAAGAGGATTCAGTAAACAGTGCACCTCACTTAGCCTAGGAACTAGTAGTGGTAAGTGGGTTGAAGAGAATCATAACTGACGTTTTATCTTCTATAGTGTCTACTCCTTATAATCTTGGGTAAGTCATTAGTCAAATTCTCTTCTGGTAAATGGTGGATAATGTCAACATCAAAAGCTCCAGAGCAAATAAATAGCATTTATTCCCCTAATAAGTAGCATTTATTTCTCTAATAAATAAATTTATTTTCCTAAAATTAACTGTTCAACTTAGCTCAGAATAGAGAACTAGCAGCTTAAAATACAGGTCTTTCACAAACTCAATTTGAAAATTTCTCATAGATTCTCTGATAATTATCAAAGGAAATCAACTGGTGCCACCGGAATTTGCTTGATAAAACAGAAATGTTCAGTTTCTGTGGGCTGAAGATATTTTAATGGCATTACCCAGCAATTGCCATAGTCCAGCCCCAAACAAGGAAGATTAAATTGCTGAGGGAGTGAGGTGGGGCAGGACTGTTTTCAGTTGAAACGGCAATTTAGAAAAATTTTTCTGCTAAGGTCTTCATAAGACTTTCTGCTATAGACCCCAGTCAAAAAAGAGTAGGTCCACTGTCCTCTAGAGAAAGAATTCTTGAGTACTAGGTATAGTTTAACCAAGCAAAGTTTTATTAGAGATTCATGCATGAAGGAACCAGTGCAGGAAAGGAGACTTTAGCTCAGTTTCTTGAAGGGAGTTAGGAGGAGATACTTAAAGGCTAAGTCTACAAGATGGGGTGGAGGAGAGTGGCATCATAGCTTGTTCTGGGTGGGACTGTGCCCGGGCATGTGCAGATGCATTAATTCCAACTGTGCATGTGGACTCTCAAGCTTCTCCATTTAGGAAATTATAAGATAATGATTACTCAGGATTTAATGCATTTTGTCTGTCACGATGACTCATAGTCAATGTGGTGGGCCAAATTGTTTGGACAAAACTTGTTAGTCAATGATTTCACCCACCTGTTCAGATAAGATTTGGGGCAACCCATCCTATCAGCTTACAATTTTTTACCTAGGCTCTCACTTTAATCCTTCACAAAGGCATGGAAGAGGAAAAGAACTAATGAAGTATCAGTGACAGGACTTTGATGCACAAGGCACACTTTCTAGCACAGATTATATATAGGGAGAAAAGAGAAAAACAGGAAGCTAAGAAGTAGACTTTGATTGAATCAGGACAACCTTACCTGTGTAGAAGGATAAATAGAAATGTAATTGTTATCTTAACAGTAAGAACTAAAGTTACTCCTAGTAGATTGTGCTCAGTGAAATAAGTCAGATGACAAAGGAAAAATATCAGATGGTTTAACTTTTAGGGGAATATAAAGAAACCAAAAAAGGGCTCAAGGAAAAGAACAGTAACAACTAAAAAAAATCACAACTCAAAAAGACAAAGACAAATCAGAGGTACTTTGTGGGGTGGGGAGGGAGAGGGCCTGGGATGAAGGCAGAAACAGCACAAGGGAATTCCTTGGGGACTACAACTGATGTCAAATATATATAAAGAAAGGAAAAAAAATTTTTTTAAAAAAAAACATCACTGCAGGGCCAGGGAAGATTATCATAGGTCTTTTAGGAATAGAGATGCTACTAAGTTATTTAAAGTTTTCCTGAAATTTTAATAAAATCTGCTGTTTTCTTTTAAAATTTTTTTTCATTGACATAACATCACATTATAACTATATGTTTCAGACATGCGTCATTATAAATCAACACCCTTATATTACATTAAGTTCACCTAAAAGTTCAATTCTACCTTTTACCATACACTTTTCCCCTTGTACTCAATTTTCCCACCTAATTCCCTCTTCCCTTATGGTAATCACTAGTTGGCTTTATATTTTTAAAGTTTATTTTATTTAGCTCATCTATTTGTTTGTCTTCTCTATATGCCACATTTGAATGAAATAATATGGAGTTTGTCTTTTTCCACCTGAATTATGTCATTAAGCATAATACTCTCTAGGTCATCCAGGTTGTAAATGGCAGGATTTCATCCTTTTTATAGCTGAGTAGTATTCCATTTGTGATTATATGTATCACATTTTATTTATCCAATCAATTATTGACAGACACTTAGTTGTTTCCAACTTTTGTTGCTGTGGGTAATACTGCATGAGCATGGATGAGTGCATTAAGCACGTTTCTTTGTGCAGGAATTGTGTAGGAGAACACAGAACTAACTCTTGAAGGGAGTTAGGAGGAGATACTTAAAGGCTAATGGGTCTAATGGAGAGTGTGAAGTGCAGGACAGTGGAGGCAGGAACTCATAGAAATAGGAACTGAATGAAGAACTTTCCAGCACCCGAAAGAACTCAGGGGTAATGATGACAGCTTTTGCCTTAAATATCACAGTCTCTCTTCTCTGTGTAGTAATTGTGAGAAGTTAATGCTCTTCGAGTAAATATCAGTGGGTGGGAGAAGAAGAGGGTGGAACTGTATGATAAATGCCCCAACTTTCCTTTTTTTCTTCCAGAAGGAAAATTTAGAAGTGTTTCATTTCACAGTTTCTGAAAATATCCCCAGTGGGATTGAGCCCTCACTGGTAGCTTGCTCATTATCACACTCTGACTTTCTCCTTTTTCACTTTTCCCACTCCATGCTTGCGATTCTTTCCATTGCCGCTCATGAATTACCTGCACTTAAGTTCATAACTCAGTATCCGCTTTGGGGTAAACCAAACTAAGATACCTTCCCCTTCCCATTCTTGTCCTCTGAAACACCATCCTAATCCTTGAGGCAATCATCTCTTCCAGTTTCTTACCTTCCAAAAGTATAGGCTATCATTTAAATGTTCATGTATGTATATATGTAAATATGTATGTATATGTATATTATAAGCTTTTAACAAATTCTAAACTATCTAAAATAAAGAGAAAAAAAATCTATATTCTAGACAACAGTGTAAGATACCTAAGTCTCTTTTATAAAAGAGTACATCTGTACTTGAATGAGAATCAATATTTTAATACTATTAATCACATTTAGAAATCATGCATAATGCAGTCACTTAATCTCGATTGTGTTGCCAAGGAATACTCAAGAGCTCGCCACTCATTAATGGCTTACCATCCACCATATTCATCTAACATCAGTGCCTTTTTATCTTGTTGCGCATTCACAAAATCCATAGTGTACAGGACTTCCCAGCTAAGTAGCTCTTATATTTGAAGTAAAAATATAAAATATTATTTATTATAAAACACTGTAATTTTATATTAAATTGTTTTAAGCCAAAAAAACTGAACAAAATTTTATTACAGGCATGTGTGTCTAAAAAGTTATTTTAACATTCAAATGTTCTGTTTGTTGAATTTGGTCTCCATGTGCCAAACAAGTGAAATCAAGTTAATTCTTGGTAGCCTACTATTCCTTCTGTTGGGACATGTGGCTTTCTCTGACGTATGGGTATGCTATTTACTATTATACTTCATACTTCTTACTGTTAACTTTGAATAGGCTGGTTTCTTCAGATTAATTTGACCTTATTCCTGCTTGTCTGGAGTTAAGCATAAATCTTTCTAAAGGTTTACATTATGATTAATATGTGGTGATTACTTACAAATACACACACACACTTTTATATGTATTGTGGAGATTTAAAATAGAATGGGTATCAGTTGAACCAGAAATCCAAGAACAATGGCTCATGGACTTATATCTTTAAATGTTATGGACACTATTTACAATTAGTACAATACTATTCAGCTATTGAGTATCAAAGGAACTACATTTTTCACCTTGTAACAGTTCAACTTATTTTAGAGGGGGATGTACAAAATCAGCTATGTTGCCATGGTTTCTTGGCTTCTCTGAGTTCTTGTGAAATAATTTTTGTATTTTCAGATGTATCGTCACATTATTTTAAAATGCCAAATATAACATGACATATTATCTGCATTCAAAACAAAAATATTAAGGCTGAATTTTAATGTTCTCTATAATAGGCAAACATTTCAAATGATGTATAATATCCCATCCAGAAAAGCTTTTCAACTGTTTGTCTAATTACCAATCCCTTTTTACTAATACATCCCATGGATTGATTTCATCCTAGTATTATCAAAACTTGCTTTTGGGAGATGTATCTGGAGCTAATTCAGTTTACTACATAATTTAGTGATATCATTTGTTTTCTGAAAAATTGGGAGCTATGGGGGAAAATTTCTCTTTTGAATGGAAGAAGATTGGAAACTCGAAGGAAATTTTATATATATGTATTATTATCTCATTGAATAGCCTCAACGTGGGTTATAAACATCAAACATTTTTACTTCTGCTAGTCCCTGCTTTCAATCACAGTCTGCAAATGTCATTTCCCTGTCCCTTAAGGACACCCTGGAAATATGCCATAGCTTTTGCTAAAAGTCAAGAATCTGTTTAAGGCTTTCATCTCATATTGGTTTAACTCTCATTTGCTCCCCCTCCTACCCACACCCTTTCCCTTCTCCCCAGTAGACCAAGCTTGTAGTTAAAATGATATGGAGTTGGGAGAAGGAATATATTTGTGGTTATCTTTCCCTTCCCTATGTTAAAGCTCAATTCCCCTGATTTGGGAGGTTGGGAGGATAAATGGGGGAAACAGAGATTACTGGGGTAACTGGTCACCTGCTGGTGGTCAGGAGGCAACCATGGTCTCAATCAGGCTCTGGTTGACCCTCTGTTCTCTTCTGATACAAACCTTTCCACGGGGAGTCCATGCAAGTTTCTCTCGGGAAGAAATCCTGCTCTTAGTCTTATCAGCCACTGAGTCACCTCAGGAGGGCAACCTTATTTCTCTTTAGTCTTTCTCAAATAGTCCATATTCCAATAGCTCATTGGAGGCATCTCCCTAAACCTTCCCTGAGAGCCTTGCAGGACTGTAATGGCGGGGACGCTAAACTCTTCTAAGATTTACCACTCCACCATCTGTTAATCCTTCTCTGCTGCCAAATACTCCTTTCAAGTTTTCAGTCTTTGTAGAAAATCCGCTGGCACCAATATGACTTTTATATATGCCCACAAACTTCCGGGAACTTGCATTGAATCCTTGCAGAAACTCGCTTACCATATCGTTGTTGTTCAATGGGACAACCAGGAAAAGACCACAGAAAGTAATGAGATCTTGTCATCCCATCTCAGACGACATTACACTGCAATTACAGCACTCTATAGACACTCCCCATAATATCCTTTGTTGTAGCAGGATTCTCAGGATTCAGCAGGATTCCCCAAGATTCCTACTCTCTTTCTACATGCCCTATGTAATGCCTTCCTGTCAGTTGGCAGAAACTACAAATGTGATACCTATTACTGCTTGAATAAATCATTCATTTGCTTACCTCAAATTCATCAAAAGGGAGATAAAGCTGATCTAATTGGATTAGCATTTAAAAGGAACTGTGTACTTCCTTCCTAAAGGAAAAGAGATTAGAAGTACCAGAGAGCCTATGGCAGGAACCACGGGTGTGTGGTAAGGACGTGAGGATGGCCTCTAGGAGTTTAAAGCAGTTCTGGACCAACTGCAAGCAAGACAGACTCCCGCATAAGTTGCACATTGTTCATTCCTCCATTATATTCATTGCTTAAAACTAACAAGATACAATTGGCATAAATAAACTGCACATATTTGAAGTATATAATTTGATGAATTTATATATATATATACTTTTTTGGCTATTGTAAGTAGTGATGTAATGAACACAGGGTTGCATAGGTATTTTTTGAATTTGTGTTTTCATGTTCATTTAAAAACACACACATACATATATTGAAACCATCACCACAGTTGAGATAATGTACAAATTCATTATTCTCAAAATGTTGTAATTTTTTTTATTAAGGAAACCTAATTTACAGAATTGTGTGTGTTTTAGGAGTACAGGTTCACACTTCATCAAATATATGATACCATACCACACCCACCAACAAAGTTCTAACAACTCCAACTATCCTTTGCTCCCAACTCCCACCATCTTCCCTTCTGGTAACTTCAGTTCTGTTGTCAGAATCCAAGGATTTGTGTTTGCTTTGCTTTGTCTATGTTTTGCTTTGCTTCTTTGTATTGCATGTAAATGAATCATATATTTCATCTTTCTCTTTCTGACTTATTTCACTTAACACTGTCCCTTCAAAGTTCCCACCACTTTGTTGCAATATCATCTTTTGTTGTTGAGTGTATTTCACGGTGGATATATATTGCATGTCCTTTACCTACTTGTCTGTCTACTTAGGTTGTTTCCACATTATTTTTGGCTATTGGATGTAGTGATGTAATGAACACAGGGTCACGTTAAGTATTTTTTTAAATTTGTGTTTTCATGTTCTTGCATAGATACCCCAAAGTGGAATTGCATCATCACAAGAAAGCTCTATATTTAGCTTTTTGAGAAACCTCCATACTGTTTATTACAAAGTGATTGAACCAATTTACATTCCCACCAACAATATATGAGGGTTCCTTTTTCTTCCCACCTATTTCAACACTTGGTGTTTCTAATCTTTTTCATTTAGGTCAGTATCCCAGGTGTGAGGTGATACTGTGGTTTGGATTTGCATTTCCTTCACAATAAGTGATGATGAGTATTTTATGTGTGCCTTTTGGCCATCTGTATGTTTTCTTTAGTGGAATGTCTATAGAGATTTGTCCATTTCATGATAGAGTTGCTTGTTTTCTTGTGTTTGAGTTGTATGAGTTCCTTATATATCTTGGATTTTAACTTCTATCAGGAGCTAAAATCACATTAAGAAGGATGTCTTTTTGTTTTAATGTTTGTTTCTTTCACTATACAAAAACTTTTGCATTAGATACACTCGCATTTTTGCCAAGACAATAAATAAAGTCTTTTTTCAAATGATGTTGGGAAACCTGGACATGCAAAAAACCGAAACTATTATAAATACCCAATACTATACTAAAAAGAAAATATTTGTAATTGATCAAAGAGTTGAATTCAAGGCCTGACACCATAAAATAGAAGACACCATAACATAGAAGATAGCACAGTAATATGCCCCAAAACATTAATCTTAGAGATTTGGGGGATGTTTCACTCTAACCACAAGGAAAACAAAGCCTAAAATAGTCTCTTGTCCCTTTGTAATCCACCCTTTCCTGTCCTCCTTCTTCTCTTGGCAATCATTAATCTGTTTTCTGCCACTGACTTTTATAAGGACAATATCTATTCAACAGAAGGCAAGGGACCATCCAATATCTGCCAGGACTTAAATTCTACCAAAAGTTAAAGGCACTTAGAAGTGGACCCTGAGCTTCAGTGAGATGGCAAGTCTGGGCACCACGTTGGCTGTGCTCTGTGTCACACTGAGTGAGGAAAGAAAAGGCCCAGCTATGTCAGTCTTAGCTATTCTGTGACCTATGGAAGCTGTGAGATAATGAATGTGTATTGCTTGATGGTGCGGACCAGTTTCTCGTGCCGCCTGACCAAAGTCCGGGTATGAGGGACACTCCTGAAAGATTGGGGTGCTCCAAATGCTGTCCCCTGCCAGACTCCTTTTCTCTTGGCTAAATTGTAATTCTCTGATTTCATGATATGTGCTTACAGAAAAAACATTCACGGGGGTGGTTATAAAATTGGCTGTTTTGCTAAACAAAATAATTGGATGCTATGCATTTTGATGATGAACTACTGATTGGCAAATACTGTAACACAAATTCTAAAAACCAATACTGCAAAACCAGGCAGGATAAAATGCAACTGGAATGTGGTTGTTTCACAAACTCAAAAGTTAGTTATTAGATAATTTCCCAGGCCTAAACATTCGCTATGGGAAACTGGCCTTGGGAACTGAAGAAAGACTTCTGTAACTTGGCCCACTGTGGAAGGCTCTGTATCTCCCAGGTGATAAATAAGTCACGTACACCCTACCAACCCTCCTCCCCCCTTCTCTGCCTCTGTTTTACTTAAACCATAATCATATATAAAAAGTCTCCCTAATAACAAAAAATATTGACATTAGTTTGACTCTAGACCTCACGGCTAGTAGTCTGTCTTATAATCTGAGTAATAACAAAATGGTTAGTTGTGACTGCACAAAGTTGCCATGGCTGTCTTAATATTAAAAAACTAGTGTGCTTAATAAAAACATGCTATGCTTATTAAAACAATGTTAATATTAAAAACTAGTATGCTGATAAAAGTATGTCATCTAGCATGTAGGCTTTACCTTGAAATGGTATATGTCCTAAATCTTGACTGGAGGTCATAAAGACCCCGAGCTGTTCTTAAGAAAAAATGTAATGATTGTTATCTTTCTGCTCTATGCACATGATGATGTAATCCCACTGCTTGCTTGCAGTGTATAATAAAGGCCTGCTGAGACCCTCAGGAGGACGTTTGCTACACTCTGATCCAGTGACTAGTGACTCCTCAAAATCTTCCCATCAATTCACCGACACCGTCTCTTCCTGTGGGGACCCTGGCCTCATCCGGAGCTGGTCTCCGGCAGCTGGAGGCTGCTAAGTTTCTGATAATTGTTATATAATAGTAGAAAATGAATGCACTGTCACTACAGTGACTCTGCTGTCAGGCCACCATCTCTGAATATTTTTAGCCTTCGCACAACATTCTAATGAGAATTTTCTTCTGAAAGGTCTACTCACTTTTTTAGGATAACCTTCCTAAATTGTAGCTAAAAATGTTAGCTGCAGATTTTCCTTGTAATTGCGTTGACTGAAGAGATGCTGGAGCTGCTGTTTTATGGTTCACAGAATCTCTGCAGTGCATTGAGCATTCAATGACTGATCACATCTCTGCATATGTTAATCAAAGAAAGGTGTGCTGGAAAGCATTTTCTTTTAAAGACTGGCACCAGGAATAAAGGAATAATGGGTATCAAAACGTTCTTTGAATCTTTTCTCCTCTTTTGTTCCCTCACTCTGATTTTGAAAGAAATTGAAACCATAATGTGAAGTCAGAAAATGTCACAAAGATACACTTGGCAATGTTGCTTGACAGTTCCCATGGCAGGTGAATTCTGTAGTTCTACATGCCCGTTTTGAGAAAGCAGGACCCTGGGCATGGATCTCTAGTCTAGGTTGGCCTAGAGGATAATGTTCTTTGATTGTGTGATTGGTGTAAATAATACAATGATGTGACTGTCCTGAAACATTCACACACATAAGGGCCCTTTTCCTTTTTCTAGTACAATAGAATAAATGTGGGTTTTTGTTTGTTTCTTTTAAGATACCAGTGGATGAAGCTAGAAGGGATTATGTTCAGTGAAATAAGCCAGAAGGAAAAAGAAAAATATTGGATGCTTTCACTTATAGGAGGAATATAAGAAAACTAAATAAGGGTTCAGAAAAGGAAGAAGAAAAACAATAATAATTTTTTAAAAATTAGCGGGGAAATATAAATCAGAGACATTCTTCAGGGGGAGTGGGGGAGGTAGAGGAATCAACACAGGGGAGATAAGAGCACAAGGGACTATGGTGATGGTTCATGTGTGAATTGGTGGTGGGAATTTTACAGGGACTACACCTGAAAGGAAAAAGCATACAAGCATGCATTGCACAAAAATGAACAATGATGTAAAATATATATACATTACAAAAGATAAATAAAAAGATACCAATGTAGTGCATAACAAGAACAAAAAGATTTTCGAGTCAACTGACCTGAATTCTAGTCCTGCAGTCCCAGTTGCTTGCCATATGCTGAAACAAACCTCTAACTTCTCTGAGCACCAGCATATTCACCTGTAAATAGAGATAAGACCTACTGTCAAGAATAATTGCGAAGACTAAATGATACGACGTATGGCATGCATCTAGTAAGACTAGCATATGGTAGTAAAGTTATTGATGTTAATATAGTACTGCTAACATATTAATAGTAGAAAGGCATTTTTAAATGCGCACATTTGTAAATTCATTTTAACAAATAACAGACATAGATTCACTACCTATTACATGCAAATTACTGCAATACAGAGGAGCAAAAGTCTAGGCTGAACAGAGCAGTGTTTCTCTTTTAATTACTTAGTTTATTTTTAATTGAGTAATATTAGGATACCCCCAAACATAGGGAGGGAAATCAGAACTAGATATATAAATTAAGAGCTAGCTGAAGATTAGATCATAAATATGAAACTACAAGAGATAAGAAAATTGTCTCCCTTAAGTTAATGACACCAAAGCCCAAAGACTGGGCACTTATTGCTACTTTGTATTAAAAGTGAGTCCAGTCAGGCTTGCCAAATGTTTTCCTCTTAACCACAAAACTGCTTTGGTCAAGGAAAGTTATCTCCATTGGTGTAATATCCACAAATGTACTTTGCAGACCTGAAAAACCACTGTTATGAAAAAGTTAATTGAGTTTAATCTGGATCAATTCACACAGTTTTGCTTAGGTTGTCATCTATAAAAGATCATGTAAAAGCCTATTTCATTTTCTCTAAAATGTAAAATTTCCATTTTCATTTGATGATCATTTAGGAAGTATTCTTTCACAGGGCTCTGACCAGAAAACTCAGGAATTCACTCATTGGATATGTAGAACTGAAAGTCTACTCTCCGTTGCTAACTACCAGGAAAGCATCAAGTTATGTCACAAATGAAATGGAACTTCCCAAGAATTTAAAAATATATATATGTGGGGATCTCTTGAAGATTATACAGAAAGGATACTATGAGAAGAGTAGTTGTTATTTGAGCTATGTAACTTAAAAAAAAAATCGAAGTCCCTTTAGCAGGGGTTTATAAAATTTATAAAATGCTTTAAATTTCTAGGGGTACCTGTGTCAACCAGAAGTCAAAACCATAGCTAACAAAGTCACTCACTGTTACTATAACATGAAATTTACCCTGTTAATTAATTTTTACATATAGAATAGAGAAACTGTTAACTATAAGCACAGGATTATACAGCATTACTCTGAAACTTATAATACTTTATAACCATAGAATAATAATACCCCATTTCTTCCTTCTCCCAGTCTCTGGCAACCACTGTTCTACTCTCTTCTATGAGCTTGACATTCCCTTGTGGACAAACACCCAACAGAACAGGCTGGGCCCAGATGAGGCCTAATAACAAGCCTGGCAGGAAAATGGGTACAAAGCACATAACTGCAGGAACCACAAGTAAGGGATAGGTAGGTACCAGACAGTTGACATAAAAAGAGTCAAAATGTATCATACAAGTTGAGTCCACCAGAGAGGTAATAGCTACCACAGTCTCCAAAGGGCCCACATGCAGAGCGCTAGAGCCACCAAACCAAGGACAAGGACCAGCCTTCCCTCTTGTCACCCCTTTCTCTCTGTTCCACACCAATATATTTTCCTTCCTTTTTCCTCCTTCCCAGCAGCCCCCCATTCAGGAAGTCCTATTCTTGGCATGCTGGGAGTTGTAATCCAAAGCATGAGATGTAAGGGGCAGGGAAAATGGTACCAGTTCCTGTGGCCCTGGATACGCTCCTCCTCTGCTATGGTGACACAGCCTGCAACAATCTCTTCAGTGTTTTTCATTACTCAGGAGCAGTGGTTTGTATTTGGGGAACTTTAATTCAGCTTCTCTTGGGTGGTCTCTTCTGGAGGGAATTTCTCATGGTTGGCTCGTGATACTGGTTCCTTGTGAGAACAGAGTGTATATACAAGGTCAGTGTTGATAGACTCTTCAGCAAGACTAGCTGAAGAGCACAGAACTACACTCACTGATCTCCATCTTTCCTCTCATACAGTGTCCAGATGATCTCCATTGCCCAAGAATGGTCAAGACTGTGGGGCTGTAACTGCACACATTCTGCATGTGACTCTGGGCTCTTGTTGAAATTTCTAATATCCTAAAAGGATGCCCAAGCTTTAAAATGTTGGATATGTGCATCACTGAGTACAGAGGTGAACTGGTAAGATGTCTCTTTCTGGATATGTTTCATATAAATATGTTTCATATTTAAGCAGAAATAACAGCAGGAAACTCACAGGTCAGATTCAGCCTGTTGCTGTGTTGCTTTTATTTTCCATAAAACTGACTATTGACAATAGGATATTTAAAAATAACAAAATTACATCTGAAAAATAACCAATGGAACCTCTAGCAACGGATCCTTTTGTACAGGCTGTGCTGTCTGCACCCTCTGCAGACCAACTTCATTCAGCGACATTTCCTGCTTGGGGCCTGCATGTTTTGTGTTTGGAAGACCTAGTCTAGGGTCACTGCACCATCAGGAGTTTCTGAAGACTTGGTAAATAGCGTAGGGCACTGTGAGATCATGAGGGAAAAACGGGAGTGCCCTGCAAATAGCCTGAGCCAGAACATGAGGCATCTAGATTCTCAGCTCCCTGAAGAGCTCGCTTCTCACTATTCCTGCTCTTTTCAGGGTGAGAGGCTGTGATTTACCTCCCTCTAGAGATGCCACTTAGGAAACCAAGTCCTAGCATCATCACACTGCCACTGTTTTTAGAATCACCTTCTCACTACTTGCTGAAGGTAGGCTCAGAACAGCACAAAGCTTTTCTTAATATATTTCACAATTCAGAACACAAAATTCCTTAAGAAGTATTTATCCACTTTCTATAGTCCCCGGAGTTTTACTTGTTTGTTTTCTGAATAGGTAAAATAGTCACAAGTCAGCATATCAAAAGGAGAATTTTGATGAGAAAATTTCCCATGAGGTCTCCTTTAAAATGAAACTTTCAGAAACTTCCCTGATAACATATCTAAACAAATTCAACACTGGGTACTGAATTTAGCCATTTCAAAAATATATTCCAAGGTCAATATTCAAGCAGATTTCATTTTATTGTATAAAGGATTAGCACCCTTCCATTAAATTGAAATCTCCCAAGGAATTCAAAGTGCTTTACAAGTTACATCTCATTTTCACAGCATCCAAACTAAATGCTCTCTAGTTTAAGTGGCTCACAAAGTAAAATTCAAGAAGTGCCATCATTGTTATATGAAATTTTTACTTTTATAAAACCAAAAATGGTATAAATAATGATTTCTGGAGCACTTTTGAGTCTCACTAGAGGATGGTAAATATCCATTTTTTTCCTTTCTCATCTTTCTCTACTTTTCTCAGTATAGAAAAAAACAGATAAACTGGCACACAGTTGAACAAAGAGAGTATGACAAAGGATAATACATGATTAGAGAGAGAAAAAGAGAGAGGTAGACAGACAGAAAGACAAGATAAAGGAGAAAGAAGGAAGGAAGGAGAAGAGATATCATCAGAGAAATCACACAGGACTGGTATTTTCTCTGAACCTTCCAAAATCTAGAGTCAAGAAACTCAAGTTTCTAGTCAGAAAACTTCCTCCTATGTCTAGATTATCATAGCAGGTTTCAGATACTGGTTCTCTGGGTTTCCAATTCTCAATGTAACTTAATATTAGTAGAGTTAATGAGAGTGATTACATGGATAAATTTAGACCATTAAACACTCTTAATCATCTTCACAAATTCCATAACCAGAACCCTCAATAAGGAAGAGAACTAATGTGAGTTTCACTCCTTCTCTGTCCTGATTAAATCTCAATCTGGACCAATTACTTTAAGTCAGATGTGAAGTCATTCTAGGTTGAGATTTGTGTGGTAGATGAGATCTAGTATTTATAGAAAAGCTTGATTCATGCAGGTAATCTTTCTTCAGTAATATAGGAGGATGATTCTTTGACTAAAGATGAATCTAAAGCTGTACTCTCTCCCTTAAATATCTGGATGGGTAATGCCAGAAACTAAGACTCAGATGATAGATTACTTCTTTACACAGCTCCACGAAGGAAGCTAAACACAGGCCACATACTCATGACTCAGCATGGTGTTCGTACAAACCTTATGCTGACTCTGATGGTCTCAAACACATCCAAGTGAGTCAGCTTCCATGTTGCCTGTTCCTCTAGTTTAAGTGTAGACTTTCCCCACATTCGCCAACCTCAGAGGGCATCCCCTCAGAGATCAAGTGCCTGTGAGACTGAGAATGGGGCAGTGGTTCATATTGCGAATCACATTTTGAATCAAGGAACAAAGAGTATTTGCCATCTGGAAGAGAAGCTGTGATGCAAGGAAGTTGTTGGGAGTTGAACATTAGAAAGAAAAGGATGATTGACACAGAGGAAAATAAGCAGAAAACATGCCGATAATTCACAAGCTCTTTTCCCTAAACTTGGGACCAAAATGCTTCAGAAGTCGGGAATTGTATGTATTTTAAAAAGACTTTAAAGTGCATATATTGTATACTATACAGTCTTGCACCAGGGTTTGAAGTGGGAAACTGTAATCAAACACACCTGTGTCTCTGCCACAGAATATGTGAATATTTACACTAAGTGGGATAAATAAATAGTCCATGTCAGTTTAGATCTGGTTTTACCTAAATGAGTTAAGGAAAAGGCTTTCAGTATTTTGAGACTTTTGCATTTTGGAAATGTGCATAAAAGATGGTGGGCCTATATTCCTTCCTTTACCATAGATTACCAGCCTGGGGATAAAGATACGACAGATTCTACCTCTTGTACACTGCTTACTGCTTTATTTCCATGATCTTGTCCCAAACCTACTCTGGAGAAATAGAACCAAGCTGTGATACATTTGAATGCCTTGAGATCCTTGAATTCATTCATTTGGCAAACATACTGACTTTCTAAACAGTGACTGTAGACCTGCATCATGCAAGGAACCACAATAAAAATAGTAACTCTACTACCCTAAGTAAACCTCTGGGCCCCAAATCTACAAATTGCTAAATTCTAGACTTTGTAGACAATAAAACTATAACTTTTGAGTATTTTTGAATATTGAAAGTCCCTTTGCTGAGTCAGTTTGTTTGAATTAATCTTGAGCAGAAAGTAGTGTTTATGAAACTATCTGTTCTTAAATTATCTTTTTCATTTAATTAGTTTTACTGAAAGATCATTTCTCTCCCACCATCTATTTCATCTCTAGAATCCCAGTCATTCAAGGGTTATACATAGTAGAAACAAATGAGAAATAGAACAAAAGATTTTCTCTGGCATACAAGTTAAAATTTGGTTTTAATTAATTTGAAAATGAAAAAAATAGCATCTTATGAAGCATAGATTTGACACCTTGGAAACAATGCTTGCTATTTAAGAATCTTTAATTTTTTTTATTCCAATGCAATGTTTTCAAATATTCCATTTTTGTAGAATATTTATGTCTTCCCTTTAAATATTAAAGCGGTCATCCAAAGTGTTGAAAGCCATCTTCCAGATTTGGAATTCCTTTGACTTGACAAAAACAAGTCAGAAAACAAAAAAAATAGAAATTTGAAAGATGGAACCATAATGTAAAGTCGAGTCAAAATAGGCAGAAAAAATAAAACTAGTGATATAATTTAGCATTAAAATATAGGATATGAAAAACCATGGCTCTAAACTTATGGAAAATCAATCCAATATTTTTTATTTTGTGCCAATACCACGTCTGGTACAAAGATTTTAGAATGGAGTATGATTTACACCTCCATAAATTTCTGTGTCTTATGCCAGCAGCCTATAGAAAAATCTCTCCTGAGTTCCAAACAGACAATCTAGGTCTTCTACCTGTATGAACAAATCTGATTTTTAAAAAATGGTGTTAATTTTTACATTTCTTACCAACCTTGTTGAGTTAGAGAATGAATAAGGATGCAAAATCTGAGCCAGCTGGGCCTCCCTGGTGGCGCAGTGGGTTAAGCAACGCACTATGAAGCAGACCGCAGCCACTGCAGCACGAGTTCGATCCCTGCTGCCGGCCAGGGGGGG
>JAGFMF010011752.1:9086109-9105349 GCA_019455555.1 Galemys pyrenaicus
CCAGCTCTCTGTGGTGAATCCTCTCACCCCCCCACACCTCTGGCCTGTACCCCAGTGCTTGTATGCATAAATAAATAAATCTTTAAAAAAAAAAAATCTGAGCCAGCTGTCAAAGTATGTATATGATTACACCAATCTGACATGTATATTGTGGAGAAAGAAGCCAAAAATTATGCATGCTATGACAGAATCTTGTCACCATATGAAATGTTGAAACTGAATGCAGTTAAACTCTACCAACCATGTCTAGCTGAAGACAAGGATCATGGGATGTCAGTGACACATGTTTGTCAGTCTGCCTACTTGCCTCAATTCAAGCATCAGTTTCATAGGATATTTAGCCATACAAGGAAGTTAAACATTCATAGGAAATAAGTCATAATGGAAAACTCACATTCTTTAGAAAGAGCCAAAAACTAAGGTTGGTTCTATCACTAACACCTCAGTACATAATATTTTTTTTTTAAAAAAGCACCCTACTTTTACTTTTTAAAAAGATTTTTATTTATTTATTTATGCATACAAGAGCTGGGGGACAGTCCATAAATATGTGGAATGAGAGGATTCACCAAAGACAGAGTGGGGAGCAGAACAGGCAGATTAACTGAAACACTGCTGAGGGGAGGAGCAGACAAGACAGGAGAGGTTTGTTGCACCATATGGGTCCCCTCCCTGGCCAGTAGTAGGGATCGAACTCGCGCTGCAGTGGCTGAGGTTTGCTTCATAGTGCGCTGCTTAACACACTGTGCCACCAGGGAGGCCCCAGCACCATATTTTTAAAGGAAAAAAAGTCAGATTATCTCCATATTGCAAATTGTATTTGGAGTATCTTTTCCTAAATATTAGAATATTTTAAATTTAATTTGATATTTAATTAGGTATCTTAAATTTAATTTCATTCAAGATTTCAATTTTCCAAAGATATGGTGGTTTTTCAAATTTTTATTATTGTTAGACATATAAGAAAATGCTGGTCAGATGATAATGAATATAAGCTTTATGTTCTGTCAACTGAGAGCCTTCTTGAATAAATTTATATAACACATTTACGATAGTTCATAAAATATGCACTGAAATAATTCCTTGTTAAAAAACCTAATGAGACCTGTTTCCCTGTCTGCTGTCTGTGGGACATCTCGTCATTATCTATTTTACTCTTCAACTTTCAAAACAGGTCATCTTACAGAAAGACAAGATTTTATTAAAAAATAATGATAGAATGTAAAAATTACCTAGTTTGGAATGAGGAAACTGAAAAGAATATAAAGAATTTATTTATTAAATGAAGCCTCAAATTGCAATTCTGTAGCCAATTATTAGGAGGGCAAAGCAAAATAAACTCAACTTTTATTATTTTGTTTTAGTCCTTCAATAAACTAGGTTCTTTGTAGAAGTGAAACCTACTTAGAAGTCTGATCAAAGGTCACTTGACTCTGGATCCAGTTTCATATTCCTGAGGTTAATGTTATTGTGGAGAAAGGCCAAAATGACCTAGGTAATTCTAACCAAACTCTTATCTTTCTACCTGATACTTGCTAAAATCTGTATGTTTGGGAAGTAAACAAAAGCAATACAGTAAAATTGGACCTCTAATTCTAGCTTAATAAAATCCTTCTGAGAATTAGCCAAATAATTCAAGCCACAACTTAACTTAATTTGTGTATAAGGCAGCAACCAAAGTTCAGTGCTCAATACTACTGTCCCACCACTGACATTTATTACAGGGCTGAAGGAGAGACAGTGCTCTCTGTATATTTCACTTCTCCTACTGCCTTTCTATTAATGCCACCCTAACACTTCTTAAAAGAGTACACCCTACATGCAGTTTGAAGAGCTTTTCTTGAGCAGTGTTGACATCCAGTGGAGACTCAGAATAATTACAGGTGTGTCAAAATCCCCACGGACTATAGTCCAGGATGGATAAGCTCATTTGAGATTGATATCACACAATTCAGCAAACATAATATTATTTTTATATACAACTGAAATAGCAAAAAGGAATAATAGCTTAAAATAGCAAATGTACAGGAGAAAATTTTTGTGACTTGGTGTTAGGAAAGAGTTCTTGGCTTTGATGTAAAATGAAAAACTTTTTCTCTGCAAAAGACTTCATTAAGAGAATTATATAGGCAGGGCCACCCTGGTGGCTCAGTGGGTTAAGCAACACACTATTAAGCAAACCGCAGCCACCGCAGCACAAGTTCGATCCCTGCCGCTCCTGGCCAGGGAGCAGACCCACATGGCGCAGCAGACCTCTCCTGCCTTGCCCGCTGCTCCCCTCAGCAGCATATTCCAGTCCATCTGCCTGTTCTGCTCCCCACTCTGCCTGGTGAATCCTCTCACCTCCCGTCACTCTGGCCTGTACCCCAGCTTTTGTATGCATAAATAAATCTTTTAAAAAAGAGAGAATTATATAGGCAGAAAATATTTTTAAGTCATATTTAACGACTCATGTCCAGAATACATAAAAAAACCTCACAAATCTTAATAATAGACACATATTTGCTTCCATCTAAGATGAAAAAACTAAGTCTGTTTATACTGTACTTAAGTCTATTAAGTGTGCATTAGATACTTTAAAAATTATCTAATAAATAAATAAAAATGGAGTCTTGCCTCAATGTTGTTCAGGGTGGTGGTTGTTGAAGGTTGGTATGACTGTAGAAATTTCTTAAACTGCAACAACAATGCAGTTAGCTGCATCATTGACTCTTTCATGAAAGCTTTCTGTGTAGTCTGTGATGTTGTTTGATAGCATTTTATACACAGTAGAACTTCTAACAAAATTGGAGCCAATCCTCTCAAACTCTGCCACCGCTCTAGTAACTAAACTTAGGCCATATTCTAAATCCTTTGTTGTTATTTCAACAATGTACCCAGTATTTTTCATCAGGAGTAGATTTCATCTCAAAACACCACTAACTTTGTTCATCCATAAGAAGCAATGCCTCATTCATTCACATTTGATCATGAAATTACAATTCAGTCACATCTTCAGTCTCCACCACTAACTCCAGCTCTACTGCTATTTCCACCACTGAAATTTTAAAATACCCAGTTGTATTTGAGGGTAGGAAGCAATTTGTTCTAAATTCCTGTTCATGCTGACATTTTCACCTCCACCCATGAATCATAAATGTTCTTACTAGCATTAGAATGGTGAATCCTTTCCAGAAAGTTTTCAATTTACTTTTCCCAGAACCATCACAGAAATCACATTATCAGCACAGCCTTACAAAGAGTTTTTCTTAAATAATATTTGGAAGTCGAAATGACTCCTTGAACTGTAGGCAGCAGAATGAATATGTGTTAGCAGGAGGAACATATTAACCTCCTTCAGTATCTCCACAGAGAGCCCTTGGGTAACCAGTTGCATTTTCAGTGAACAGTAATATTTTATGAGGAATCCTTTTTCCTAAACAGTAGGTAACAACAACAGGTTTTAAATATTCAGCAAGCCATATTGTAAACAGATGTGTTGTCATATAGACTTGTTGTCTTATTTCTAGAGTATAAGCAAGTAGATTTAGCATAATTTTCAAGGACCCTAGGATTCTCAGAATAGTAATTGAAGATTGGCTTCAACTGAACTCCACCAACTGCTTTAGCCTCTAATAAGAGAGTCAAACTGTTCTTTGAATATTTGCAGGCAGATCTTGACTTCCCTTCTTTAACCATGAAAGTCATAGATGGTGTCTCGTCCCATTAGAAGACTCTTTCATCTACATTAAAAATCTGTTTTGATGCCCTTGAAGCAGGTTTTATCCAAATCCCATTTTATGGGTGAAGAATGTGAATCTTAGAAAGGGTCAATAATTTTCTCAAATAATTTTCTCAAGGTTCTGGTTGTAGAACCAGGAATGCAAATCTAGGTCTGCCTGACAAAAGATCCTTGCTCTAAAATCATGTTCACTTCATGATTTTCATTTCACTATGTCCAATACCCAGAAGTTATAAAAGCATGCCATTAACAGTGACTTCACTAAAGTCGCACACTTATAAAGGGCACTATTCCTTCACTTTTCATTTAAGCTAAGTATTCAAGTGTGATGAACCCATGTGGAAAGAAAAGATGATTTAAATTGTGCCTTAAATTGTAATTTGTCCAGTAAAGATTTCTGGCTATCTAATTAAAGGGAAAAAAAAAAAAACACTCTTCACAATGAATGATGGACTCAAGTTTGGACCAAAAAAGAATATAAAGAACCCACCAGTCTTCCAGCTATAATTACAAAAACAAAAACTTTATCAAAGCATCAAACCCTCAGCACTCCTTGGGAGAACACATTACCAAAATCTTTGGAAATTTGGATCGAATGGCTTGAAACCTAGAAAAACAAGACTAACATGCCACTGTAAATTTTTACTTGGGTTGCCTTTTCAGAGAAAACCTAGTTATTTCCTATAATTTTTATAAATTATGAAAATATTTAGCATTTGAAAGTGCCTTATTTTCATAGAGCAAGGGCAGGAAACCTGAGGCCCAGGACCTTACTCCAGGGCATCCTATGAGTAAGGGCCCTTTAACTGTGGACACCACGTCCAGCACCACACATGGTCCCCGTGGAAACGCTCCACAGACACTGACAGGAGGTTTTGTGTATTTCAGAGATTACTAAGACATAGGTGACTTCCGTAATTTATCTTCACGATAAATGGTCTTCAGGTCTGAAGTTAGGGGTACCTAATTCTCAGCACTATGTGGTAGCTGGTGCTGCAGCACTTAGCATTTTGAACATAAGATGTTGAACTATTTCTATAATTAAGACCTATGGAATGAAAAGACTCACAACAGATTGTCAATAAAAGCTCTTGATTGAATCACAATAACAATCTTTTGTTAGGTGGAGCCACCTCCATTGATGATCTTCAGCAGAACTTGCTGTAGTTTCTGTAGCACCATGCTATTATGGAGATGATTTTTTTCCTTAAACCTCATAGGTCAACCTCTGCCAGCTTCAAAATTTTCTTCTGCATCTTCCTCATTTTTCTATTTTCATAGAACTGAAGAGAGGTAGGTTGTTGCTCTGGATTAGTCTTTGGCTTAAAGGAATGTTATGACTGGTTTGATCTTCTCTCCAGACTGCTAACATTTTGTCCAAGTCAGCAATGAAGCTGCTTCATTTTATTATTCATGTATTCACTGGAGTAGCACTTTTAATTTCTGGCAAGAATGTTCTTTGCATTCAGAAGTTAGCTAATCAGTACAGAAGGCCTAGTTTGGGCCTATGTTGGCTCACTAAACTTCCTCATTTCCAGTTTTGGATTTAAAGTGAGAGATGGTTGACCTAACATTCATTAATTGGCCTAATTTCAATATTGCTGTGTCTTCCCAAAGAGAGGCAGAAAAAAGGGGAAGAGCCAGGCAGTGGAGCAGTCAGACTGAACACACACAGTGATTAAGTTCACTGTATTATGTGGGCATGGTGGTGCCCCAAAACAATTACCTGAGTAACAGCAAAGATCACTGATCACAGGTCACCCTAACAGACAAAATAATTGTGAAAAAAAAACAGACATACCTTGAGAATTACCAAAATGTGACAGAGACACAAAGTGAGCGCCAGTAGGTGTGGTTAGTACAAAGTTCCCAAGAACCTTCAATTTGTGAAAATACAATATCTGCAAAATGCAGAATAAAATAAGGCATGCCTGTGCTGGATTGTCAGACAAGGAACAACAGTGATTGTGAGAGAAGGGAAACCAACAAGTGGTTCAATATTACATTTGTGTTTCTTATAAGTTCCTGAGGTTGTCTCCACTGATTCAGGGCAATGAAAGAAAGTAGTCTTCAACCCACTAAAGCATATTCTATTGAACACTTCCTTGACTCTTATCTTAACATTTCTACTCTAACACATTAGTTTTCCTAAAGTTCCCTGGGGAAAAAAAAAATGCTTCATTTAAATGGCAAGGCTCCAAATGGCACCAATGCTAGAAACTTAATACCCAGACTTTCAAGTCATCTCTCAAAGAGATCATCATCTTAAGACTTTGCAAAGTCCAAAATAGTCTAATAATTTCATTCTACTTCCTTCTGGGCATGTTTCCATATCATATAATCATGAACAACTGACCCTTTTGTTTACCATCTTATGCAAAACAGTCTATATCCACAAATACTAGATCAAAACTAATTCTAATGTGTTCTGGGAGTGGGTTTGGGGATGCATGTTTGTAGACTATACACAATAACTGGAACTTATATTTTATATTGACATTTCTTTTGTGTCTCACAAAGATATGCACCTTTAGATGAAATTTGGAAACTAACAGAAAGTAGTGGAGTAAATCTAAGTTCCTGAGAACTATTTCCCTCTTTTCATTAAAATCTTTATAGAATCATCTAAAAGGGAGATGCAACTTCAACCCTTGCCAAAAAAAGATGGAATTGAGCAATTCTTGTTTGCAATCTATGGGCTAGCAGCAGCACTGGCAGTCAGCCTGAGCTACATATATTATCTCAGAATCTCAGAAGGCCCTCTGCCAGGAGCTGTATGGACCCTCCTGGTCCTCTCCAGACTAAGCTTCAAAAGGCATGAGACAAATCTGTCTACCCCAAGCTCTCCTCTGTCCAAATTTTCTGGCATATTTGGTAGGCCCTACAGTATCTCAAAAGTTCAAGACTCAGTCCTCATCCCTCATTCCAAAACTACTTATTTTTTTCTATCCCAGTATATTATAGCATGTAATATTCTTATTACTATATTATAGTATATTCTTCACCTTACTGCTTTGTCTGAATTTTGTCTTTGGATCTTAATAAGACTTTATTTCTCAATGCTGCCTTTCAGATCTTGCTTTTCTTCTCGTGACTCAGCTTTATTGTTAACTAAAATGTGGCATCTGCCTCCCATAACATACCTAGTCACTTTTAACCCTTTTATTAGTTCAGCAATCAGATATTAAATGTTCACTATAGCAGACCTTGCTCTAGATCTCATGGTACACTTACGCCTTTCTCTCTCTTCCTGACTCTGCCCTGATTACAACAGAGATGGATATTAGTCTGTTGGGTCAAGGTAAAGCATATTGTCATTTCCAGAATTAGTAGGTGAAACTTCCGGTGTGATGAGTCAAGAAGGTCAAGTTCCTTGTATCTATGAGAGTAGCTATTTCATTAAGAAATAAAAGGCTCCATATATGTCACTAAAGATCTGGGGAGAAGGAACTTCAATGCAGAGCTGGGTCAGCAGCAAGTAGTACCCGAGACTCAGATTTAACTCCCTGCAAGGGGAGAAAAAACATTTTGGGAAGCCAAACTTGGGAGAAGAGTTAGATTCCATTGGCTGGGGAGTGGGCTTGGGATACAGGAATTCGGGTTAGGCAGGAGGTCATTGGTTGTGGCAAAAAGGCAGACAAAGGAATACAGAGCTGGATGAAGGCCACTGGGTGGTGAGAGGTTCTTTTCAAATGAGTAGCTCTTCCTGCTGGATGGACACCCCTCCCCCACCCCCAACTTCTGAATGCAATCCAGGTGGTTCCCTTTCCTGTCTTTTTGGTTCTGGGTCAGCAGTCTCTTGGTTCTGGCTGTATGACTCATAGTTAAGCGTCACGCCCTGTTGCTTCTATGAAAACAAGCTTAAAAGATAGCTAACCATGCCCAACTGTTCACGCTGGCAAGGTAGATTGGCCATGGTTTCAGCTGTTTTTAACTGAATCTATCATTGAAAAGTCTAGTGAAACCAAAATTCAATGATAGGTAAATGGGGCTGGGATTGACTACAGTGAGGAGGAATTCTCTGGCATGTAGACAACTAGCAGGATCAGGGTAGAGTCAGGGCATTGAGGTAGGTTTGGTGAACTCTAAGCTTAAGGGAGAAAGTTCCTTTCCCTTTGAATTCTTTAAGTGAGACTAGTGTTTCCTTGTTTCTCTCCATCAGAAAAATAGGATGAGTCTTGAGGAAGGAGACAAAGAGGCCACTTGCCTGTTTTATGTCTAGATCACTTAGGACTGAGTACTTAAATAAACAAAAAAACCATTGTGGTTCCTCATGAACCAGTACAGTTAAGAGAGCCAAGAATTTTTACATAAAGATTCAGGTCAAAATACTCAGTATGACATTTCCATGAAACTATTCACAATAGTAACAACAAAAAGTTTGATGGTTAAAAAAAAAATCTGTTTAACTGATTAAACAAAAAAAACCTCTGAGTTTTATGGAAAATATTAGCATATTAATGTATCCAGCAGCAAACTTTATCCTTTATCTAATCTTAGCTAATTCAGCATTTCCAAATTGAAATTGACCACAGAACCTCTTTATGTGGAATGACTATTTACATGTGGGAAAGAGTATGATTATTTATTTAACATTGCTTTAGAGTAATAGAATAATTTTTACCTGTAGCTCTTTTTATATCTGCACAAAATAACAGCAAAAATTACAACTAACACATCCTGATGCTTACTGTGTGTTAGGTGATGTCAATTTTTGGAGTATGTTGGGTTCTGAGAATGGGGTCTTTGGGTTACCTCTGAGAAAAATTTCACTAGAGTTCCCCTATTAGTGGCACATGGTTTCCTGATGAGGCAGAGATGTTTAGTTATATTGAAAAGGGCAAGCTCATTATATAAAAAAGGAAAGAATAAAGGACATTTGCATAGACACAAGAGGGCAGAAAGAACTGCCTCTGAAGGAGACAGTTTTGATAAAAGAGATGCCTACATAGTGACAGTTGAGCATGCTAGGGAGGAGAGCTGCCTCTTGCCAGTGCAAAAATTGCACTGATAAGGTGTTATTTTGGGGAGGGGTTCATTCCTTTGTTGAATTGTTGTTTTTAAATTGATTACTTCTAGAGTGTGACTATGCTGCTTTGGAAGGACTAGCGACTCTACTATGGCCTTAAATCTTCGTCTCTCCATCTCTGGTCTATGTCTCCCATATTTTCTACAGCAGTCTGATACTTCCTATAGCAGTTGGGACCCAAGAATTATTCACTTCTATAGTTGGTTTAACAACTATGTTAATCATTTTACCCCCACCTCCAGTTGCTGTTGTTGTGATGCTTCCATGCTAAATTTCTAACTCCTAGCCTCCATCATCACTAGCACCCTGTAAATGCTTTGTATGTCATTTAATTCTCACATCATCACTGTGTGGTCAGTCCTGTAATTATTCCTATTTAATACATGAGGAAATTAAGGCACTGAGACATTAAATAACTTACCAAAGAGCAATCTATAAGTGACAGAAACAAGATTTAAATTTAAGCCAGTTAACTCCAAAATCTAGGCTCTAAGGACAGAACTTTATTACCTTCTGCCAAATATGAATCTCTATTTTATAGCACATTTAGTAGGTGGCCAAATAACAAGGAATGTGGGTTCTAGGTCTTGGCCATCTCTTAACGTCTTCCCAGCTTGAAGACATGCTCTTATTAGACACTGGAGAAAGTGACAAATGTGATAAAATTCTCATCTTTACACCAGTGACAAATAGAAAACAGACAAGAGAATCAATAAATGCAACCCACCATGCAACCCACTGAATAGAAACTGCAAACATATATATATATATATATATACACACACACAAACAAACATATTCTGGAACTACCCCTCTCGCTGGTCTTTGAGGCAAGAGAGCAAAGCCTCCTGCAGAGACTTCAAGTGAAGCAACAATACAACAATCTTCTGCCTGAGGGTAAATCAGCCTGTTCAAGCCCTACTTAAGAGCAAGAGTAAGTCAAAGATTTAAGCAATGGTACCCAGCCTTTGCATTTTCATAGTGCCTTCAGAAATCAGAGAAGTGATTAAAACCCCAGGCATTTGCCTTCTTCTGTGTCTAAATAGCATCAACAAATCTTTAAGTCAAAATAACTTAGGGTCAGAAACACCCCTATCATGAACAACTACATTTTTTTTTAATCAATGATTCACTGTTCTACAACCTGTATAAACTAAACTCAAAGTTGTGATTTTGAAACAGTTCTCACAGAGTAAAATTTGTCAGACTACTTCCTGAGTTCAGATCTTCACTTTAGCTCTTTATATAGCTGGCATCCCTTAGCAGAGGTGTTGGGTTCAGAGAGCAGGGTACCTATGAGAAAGTTTCATCAGAACTCCCCTTTTGGCAGCATGTGGTGAGTTTCCCCAGTGAAGTTTCCTCACAAGACAGAGATGTTTAGTTGTATTTAAAAGGGCAGGTTTATTACAAGGCGGAGGGGAAGGGAAGGGAAAGGAAGGGTGTTAGCACAGACACAAGCGGGCAGAAAGAGCTGTCCCCGAGAGGGACAGGTTTGCTAAAAGAGAGGCTACACAGTCACAGGTGGGTAGTCCTGGGATGAGAACTGCCTCTGCTGCTTTGCAAAAGGAGAAGAGTGGTGAAGAGAAGCGCCTGTGTGGTCGCAGGCAGGCAGGAGGTCTGCTGCCTCTTGCCAGTGTAGAGATTGCACTGAGAGTCATTTTCTCTTTGGGACGGGTTCATTCTTTTGTGGGATTGTTAACTGCTGTTAAATGACTTCCAAGGTTGGTGCCTAAGGAATTTTTCTATATTTGGTTTGACTAGGTGAATTTGAAAGGACCTGTGATTTTTATTTATTTATTTTTTACAATAGCCCATAATCTCTATAGTCCCACTCGGTCTGCATCTCAGTCTGTACCTCCAGATACTTTACTTTTCCATAGCTTGTTTGATAACTACTTTAATCATTTCTACCTCTATCTCCAACCCTACCTCCAATTTCACCAGTTTCTGGACTTGTGAAGCCTTTTTCCCAAATCTTCTGCTCTTAGCCTCCATCATAACAATCATCGAGACATTTACTTCACTTAACAGGTATATATTTAGGAGGGTTAAATTTTTCACAACTAGTTGACAAGGGAGAACCAACCAACCAGAACGGAAAGATTGGTGCCAGATCCAGCTCCACGCTAGTCACAGGATGATGGGACTGAGATATACAGGTGGTTGGAGCGCTGTGGAGACTTAGAGCAACGGCTATTTTCCATTCTCTGAGAGGTATTTCAGTGTTTAACAACTGACATTGTTCTAGGACAACCCCAAAGGGGAGTGGGATGGCCTGGCTGTAAAACACCTATGTGTTTTTTTAAAAAAATAAAACTCAGAGCAAGATCCCTTGGCATGCACACATAGAAATGTTAATAAAAGCTTCATTTACAAAGGAAATGAAAAGAGAAAAAGCAGGAAGAGAGTCACTGGTCAATACATGTCTTATGAATTCTCTGAGCATGGAAACCCAGATGCATGCTGAAGGCAGGAGAAACCAAACCCCTCCAGGCCACACGAGTTCAGTTTTACACCAAGCATGGCTAAGCACCTTAGTTCCCAGCAATCCCTTCAAGGAGTCAAGGTTTATGGCAAATCAGTGGCATGATGGGAGTTGTAGTCATAGATGCCTGGAATCTCTTTGACATGCAGGTGAGGATGGAGTCCATAAAACATCAGTGGGCAGAGTTCAATCAGTACATACTGTTCCCCCTAACTTATTATAGCCATATGGTGGCCATAATAAGTAATTATTGTTTAGAACAAGGCTAATTATTTTTAAGTTTTAAAAAACAGTACCATAAACCATATAAGAAGGTAAAACTCATGAGGCTATTAAAGTATTAAGTCTAAGAGCATTACCCTATTTTACCTGAAATAACTTTCTTAATTCATCTGACATTTTTATATACTATCTCTCCCCATTGCACTTAGAAAATTTATATTTTCACTACATTCTATTTTTCTAGCTCTCTCTTCTTCCTTCTTCAGTCCAAAGCCTCTCCAAACTCCTCATTTCAGGAATGAACTAATTGATCTCCATATTCATGGCAGTTAGCTGCTTCTGAAAACCAGTGATAAATGCAGAATTCAATCTAAATTAAACAAAAGAAGAAAACTTACTGACCCAAGTGTCCAAACAGAAAAGATATGCATCTCAACTTCAGGAATGATTTAGTAGGTCTGGGGTAGATCCTCTGAATCTGCATTTTGAACATGTTCCAAGGCTAAGTGCATGCCACTAGTTCAGGGACCCCATTTTGAAAACCATTGTTTGTGAGCAGCTAGGGATTACCTTCAGCATGAAGCTGCTGGAAAGGGAAGAAGACCATGGCTCTGAGGTTGCAATCCTCACTCCTGTTCATGTTCTATTGTCAAGATCTAGTCATGTCACCCTACCTAGACACAAGATCTCTGAGAAATTCAGTCTGTCATAGTGTCAGAAAAAGAAGAAAACATGACTTGTGAGCTCTAATATGCAGTGTCACAGAACATAATGGATCTAAGTGCTTCAAATAAAATAGGAAAGACCCTCCATTTTTCAATCTGAGCCATGAAAAATTGGGAAAAAATACTGGGCTTGTAGAATTTAATGCAGAATATTTTGATATTGTTACACAACTCCTTTTAAAAAAAAAGTTTGGAATTCTGCTAGATAGGTTATTTACACACACACACACACACACACACACACACACCCCAAACCTTAGTCTAGCTTGCTTTCTCTTCAGAGTGGGGTTAAGTTGCATCAAATTCTTTCTCAAAGTAGTCAAACAGTAAGTTTGACTTATGGTTAAGTACATATGATTAAGTAAAAATTGTTTTCCCTTGGGATGATCAGCAAATTAATAAACTTTATTTCAATTTGGGGTTCACAATTGATTAAATGTTGTTGCTAAAATCATCCTTGCCTTTCACTAACACTGATAATCTGAAAGATGAAAATGTCCTCCTGCTTCATATTAATACAAATGAGCTGTTCCATATTATGTGTACCAATCTGCTTCATCTGGCGCCTAACTCATAATGTAGTATGTATCTATATCATGTGGCAGTTACCTCCCAAGTAGAAGTTGCCGTCACCTGTGGTTTAGTTCTGCCATCTGCCTCTTGCTTGCTGAATTTTCTTTCAAATACAAAAGAACAATAATTATGTCTTATTTTTAATTATGCATGCACCTCTCAAGGAAAGAAAAGAAACTGATTGTTTCCATACAGATGGAAATTCTTCATCTGCTCTCTGGACTCCTATTGCTTTGACTAGTGCTGCAGTTGAATATGGAACTTGCGATTGGCCCATTTGGATTTTGGATTTTTGGGGGATGGCAATTCCTTAAATGACAACACAAAATTACAAAGGTTTGTGAACAATTGTTTTCTTATTGTCTCTAATTAAACCATTGTCCTCACAGAGAGACTTTGTAAGAAGCCACAAATTCCAGGGTTTGTAAAATTTAAGAACAAGCAATAAAAAAATCCTGGGACACTTTAGTTAAATTTCAGCCTTATATTTAACTTCTGAAGCATATTTAACTTCTGGAGTTATATATTTGGAGCATATTAACTCTGCAGCTACACTTAACTTCTATGAGTAATTTTTTAAGTTTTATATATATTTTACATTATTCTTCATTTCTGTACAATGTATGCTTTCTCCTCTCAGGTATAGTCCCCATGAAATTCCCACCACCAATTCACCTGTGTCCCATCACCATAGTCCCTTGGGCATAAGAGCAATTTAATATAACATTAAATCAGTAGGAACTGATTATTACTAAGAAGCGTATTTTTGAGGTTTAGTATTTACTATTGTGGGTAATACATCAGAGTGAGGCTGGAGGTGTGGGGGTGAAAGAATTTACCAGAGATAGAGTGGAGAACAGAAAAGGCAAATTTAATGAAATGCCCTGCAAGAGTGCAGCAGATGGGAGGGAGATACAGTCTGTGTACAAAGAAGGACTTAAGACTCTCTTTTATTTCTTTTTAAGATTTACTTATTCATGCATACAAGAGCTGGGGTATAAGCCAGAGGCACGGGAGGTGAGAGTATTCACCAGAGACAGAATGGGGAGCAGAACAGCAGATCAACTGAAATACACTGCTGTGGGGAGCAGCAAGCAAGGAGGAGAGGTCTCCTGTGCCATGTGGGTCCCCTCCCTGGCCATGGATCAAACTCCCACTGCTTTGCAGGGGATGCCCCACAGTGTGGTGCTTACCCTGCTGCGCCACCAGGGAGGCCCAAGACTCTCTTTTATAGTCTGTTCTTGCAGGCTTTCTTATATGGGGCACTAGTTTGCACCAGTTAACTGCTGGGATGTTGGTCTTGGGCCCTAGTCTTTGACCAAAAAATGTGTCCTGACCCTGCTTCTGCATTCCTGGAACTAGGTTGGTTTTTTCTAGTCTTGATGGTCAGTCATATGGCCCAACTCCCACAGCAACCTTATCAATTCCCTTATCTATTCAAGCCTCCCAAATTTGCTTGGTGAGCGAGGAATAGGGCTTAGTTTTTAACCTAAGTAAATGATACCTGACATTTAATCATAAGCCCAGGTAATACTAAAGTGTCACAGAGGTCATTTCCATAATGGGTTTATAAACTAACAAAATCAAGGTGTAGTGTGTAACCCCCTCATGTAAATACCCAGTCCCACATTTCTATTCACTTTCTCAGTAGAGTACTCAGCTATAGGCCTTTGAGGCACTCTTGTGAAAAGAGCCAAGAGCTTTGCTGTCACTTTCAAGCACTTTATTAGAAACTTAATAAACGTGCCCTTGATTTCATAACCTCTCTAAATTTCAATTTCCTCATGAGGAATATAAAAGTATACGTTGAAAAATGGAATCATCTTCAAGGCACAAAGCTGTGAAGGTTAATTATGAAGATCTGTGTGAAAGTGTATAAATGTATCTTTATGTTTTAAGAAGGGTTGTTGATTCCACCGAATAGGTGATGAGACAAAGACAAACATTACAAAGTAGGTGGAGACTGATGCCCTTGCCCAAAGACTACTCCCTTTGGCCAACGATCTCCTAATGCCAGTGCCTGCCCAGCCTCACACTTCTCTTTGTGTTCTGTATTTCATTCAGTCAATGATCTAGTCAATGTTTTGTTCCAATCTCTGCTATCTTTTGGAGACAGATTTCTAAGTGAACACTAACAGTCATGACCCTTGTCCATAGGTTCTCTTTGGGGCAGATTTCAAAACCTTGAAATTATTTTACCTGCTTAAAGACTTACACTCATTTTCCACCCATTTGCAGGTCAGTCCAGGATATTAAATATTTGTTCTACCAAATTTGTAGATTCTGTTAACTAAAACTAAAGTCTTAGCAGTTATGAGATCTTCACAGTGAGAATTCAAATCTGGAAGCAGTCCAACAGATTTTACTCTATCAGAGATGTTCCGATAAATACAAGCTTTAATTTAGTTTATATAGATAGGAACAGTTGAGTCATGGACATTAGGAATGCACTTATTCTTGAAAGGAGGGACTTTAGTTCTCAGTTGTCATGACCTAAACATATGCTAATGGTAGAAGAGGCAATGCACAATTTAATTTTTTCCTTGCTAATGAGTGCAGGCAGATGTAAAGGTTGGGTTCCCAACCTTTTTTTTTTTTATTTTAAACTGAGAAACTGACTTTACTTCAGGCAGATTGCTGCTGCATACTTGATGAAGCCTGTGGAGGTGGCTTTGTTCTTTCATTTGCTAGACCAAGAATATTTTACAGTATGTTTGCAGTACCATCTCAACTTTGCAGCAGATTGATATAAAATAAACTAGCTTTCTTGCTTTGAATTTATCATCTGACCGATCTTGGGCAAGTCACCTAACTTTCCTGAATCCAGTTTACTTATCTATAAATAAGGAGAAGATTTCCTTGAGAATGGTTTTGGAAGGATTTCATGAGGTAATAAATAAAATAGCTACATATTATTGAGAAGTTATTGTGTGCTAGAAATTGTTCTAAACACTTTACATGTAGTCACTCTCAAATAATCCTAACAATAACCCTGTGAGTTTAGTAAGATTATTATCTCTATTTATAGATAAAGTCCATGGGAAGTTATTTGCTCAAAATATTACAACCAGCAATTGTTGAAACTGAGTCTTAACCCCAGAACACTTGGTTCCCAGGCCCAAGCACTTATGATACTTAGAAAGTACTCAGTGAATTGAAGCTATAATTATCCACATCAGAGAATATTCTGAATTTACTGACAGATTACATGATTTACAAAATAATGCATATAGCAGAAGAAACAGAAAACTCAGATCAAAAGAATTTAGATTTGAATCTTAGTGACATCTTATCATTCTATGATCTTTGGCAAGCCACTTAATCATTCTTAGGTTTTTGCTTTGCCTGAACAAGAATGCTTATCTTTAAATAACAATTTTTTTTGAGAAAAAAAAAAAAAAGACTCTGAAAGAATACATGACAAGTCATAGCTGAATATAGTTGTTGCTTTGGTTTTTTTTTTTTTAAAGAACACTATTTTCTGTTTCCCATCTCCTTTTATACTTCTCTGAAATAACTGTATGTATCCATCCTTCCACATTGGGCCCCCACACACTCATGCAGGGAAACATTCTTGATGTCCATACATATGCTTTTATAGGCATATTCTTTTACTCTTCTCTGAAGTGTAGGAAGAGAGAGAAGCGCTAATCTAAAAGAATGTCTCTGGAATAGCAAAATTTTAGTCACTGCTGTATTCATGGAAATGAGCTGTTTAAAGCAAAACAAACATTCTCAGTGTGCTGGAAATCATAATCTATACTCTGTAGGTGATCCCCACACCAGAGGGGGTACACTGTTCCAACCAGTATTGCTTGCCACAGAGTGTTTTTAAAAAAGCGAATATATAATACAGACTGCACACAAAAAAGTGAATATAAATGACTGGAGGGGAAATATGGGTTCAAATGTTCTAACTTTAACTTAAATCCTTTCAGCTTGGTGACCCTTATCATAAGCAGGTGAGTTTGTTACCCCAACAGATTAGCACCTTTCTAGAACTTTGGGGAAAGTTTTAGTTGTTCAGATGAGTTGCAAAGGATTATATGTCATCAGCTGTTTGCATTCATTCAATTCTGCACTTACAGAGAAAAGACCTTAGAATTTTACTGTCGAGGGGAAAAACAGCAAACCCTTTTGAATCTTAACATCCCTACATCTTCAGCCCACCCCAAAACTCCCGAAAGTACTTAAACATGTTGTATAGCACTGATTTATAGGGTAGCATATTTAACTAGGCTATAACCAAAGTGCCTACACAAGAGACCCACACTCTGAAAACTACAGTAACAGCTTTATCCTCATGAGATAATCCAGATGACTTTCATCTCCATTAAAACCTACCTTGGCATTCAAACATCTTGTAAAAATAACCCCTTGAATGGATCACACAGTAGTGTTTGCTTGAACAGCTGCCCAAGAATTGACTCGTGTAAAACTAAATTGATGGGCAGGAATTTGAGGATTAACTCTAGGATGTGAACATTTCCCAGCCAAGTGAATCTCTAGAGCACCAGACAGAATTACTATTTTTAGAGACACAGTGACCAAATAAACCCTGGGAAATGGGACTTGCAGATACCAGCTTTTACACAAGAGACTCCTGTTATTCATTGAACACAATTAGCAAAACATTGGCCTCCCCAAGGCATAGAACACCAATGAGGTCTGTACTTGGGGATAAATGGTTCATGCACACATCACTTGTGTTGACCTGAGCCTCTCCCAGGGAAGTTGAGGGGTCTGAGTGCAGATGAAGTGTCACACAGCATGGGTCACTCAGGCCCACTCATAACATTTGTGAAGCCTGGAGAAAGAATGCAAATGCAGAGCCAAATATCATATGTTAAATATTCAACTATCTATTAGATACATGTTCCTTCTTGATACCTTGACAAATAGACCTTCAAAATGACCTGGTACAGCTCAATCAATTCCAGAGTCCTGAGTGTTTGGTAGTTAATGATAATTTTCATTATACTAAAAAATTTCAGAGAGAGGGTCAGAGAGGGATTAGGGAAATAGGCCAGAAAGCCCTGCCAGGGCAATCTGGGCAAGTAAGCTATAGAGTTGGGTCTTTTCCATCCTACCATTTTTTGTTTTTTTTTTCCCTTTTTGTCTGTGCTTCCCAAGATGGAGGTGGGGGAGGAGCATCACTAGTTCTGTTCAGACTTTTGACCGATTGAAGATGAAACAATCATCAGTGTATGGCTGCGAAACTAGTACAGGTACAATTCATGTGCATAATTCATGATTATAAATAATGACTGAATGAGATGCTTCCTGTTGAATAAACAAAATTCGTATTTTGATGACATAGCACAATAGAAGCTTATTTCTTATTTATGTAACAGTCCAAGAGAGTGTTTCTGGTTATAGATGATGCTCGGGAATACAGGCTCCTTTCGTCTTATAGGGAAATCGTGCCCAGTCTCTAAGTCCTTTTAGGGAGTCAACAACCATTTTCTAAAATCTCTACTTGATATGTTCCATCAGTTCTGCGCACATTCCTTTGCAGAGAACTAGTCCTGATGCCAGAGTCAGTGCCCACATGCCAGCTGTGTGAGTGAACCAAGCCAGGAGATGAGCTTACCTGGCGCTGTATCTTCCAGCTCCAGTCAAACCATCAGCTGAGCTGGCCAACATCTTGACTGCAAAATCAAGAGAACACATGAGCCAGGACCACACAGCTAAGCTGCTCCCATGTTTCTGAATCACATAAACTGTATGAGATAATGTTCATGATTACTTTAGCCACTAAATTCTGGAATAATTTGTTATACACTTGGAACTGATTTTTAAGATATTGTTCCTCTTTCCATTTATGCTAATGTCAGGCTCAGTTTTGTCATTTGTAAATTGTACAGTTTCACTCAAAATCAAATACCTGACAAATCAGCAGGTTGATATTCAGAAAATTATTTTAATAGATTGCCAAGTGTATTTCAGTCCTTAATACTGACAAGACCATTACTGGCTACATGAAGACCTAGCATGTCTTAGCTAATGATCTTAGCATAAGATCTTAGCTAATGATCATTTAAAGATTCTCAATATCCAGATTCTAGCAATAGTCTTCTTAGCCTCAATCCTGGAGTCTTTATCAAAGAATTATTAAAATCCCAGTACCATCATTACTTTGTTTGTGTTCTTTGCCAAAAGATTAAAAGACCACAAAAATCCTTGATTTTATAATTTACTATGTGCCTTTTACGAACAAATGTGCTCATTCTTCCCACAAATAGAGTGTGAATGAGCATTCCTTTGTGTGTGAATAAAGAAGCCTGGTAGATCTGTTCAAAATGTGACTCAGTGAGTGTGTGCGAATAAGAAATATGGAAAGTCCTGGTAAACGTGTGTCTTGAAGCTAAAGAGCTTCAGAATACGGGCCTCCCTGGTGGCGCAGTGGGTTAAGCAATGCACTATGAAGCAAACCGCAGCCACTGCAGCACGAGTTCGATCCCTGCTGCCGGTCAGGGAGGGGA
>JAGFMF010011752.1:9105399-9179008 GCA_019455555.1 Galemys pyrenaicus
TGCTCCCAGCTCTCTGTGGTGAATCCTCTCACCCCCCCACCTCTGGCCTGTACCCCAGTGCTTGTATGCATAAATAAATAAATCTTTAAAAAAAAAAAAAAAGAGCTTCAGAATATAGTTAGAATCTCAACACTGCGAATACTGGCTAACAGGAAATGCTGTTGTCATGAGTAGGAAGAAATGCAGAGTATTTTAGTGTAAAGAATTCTGGTGGGGGCCTCCCTGGTGGCTCGAGGGGTTGAGCGCCCCGGCACTGTGGGGCTTCCGCAGCCACTGCAGCAGAAATTTGATCTCGCCAGGGAGGTGACCCACATAGTACAGCAGACCTCTCCTGCCTCACCCATTATTCCCCTCAGCAGTATATTTCAGTCTTTCTGCCTGCTCTGCTCCCTGCTCTGTCTCTGGTGAATCCTCTCACCACCCCAGCACATGTGGCCTATACCCCAGTTCTTATATGCATAAATAAATTATTTAATTAAAAAAAAAAGAATTCTGTTAGATATACAGAGGCAGGAGCAGGAGGAATGAATACTCAGAGGTGCCTGAGAATGTTATCATGATGGCTGAGAAAAGCCTAAAGTAGCTGAAAATCAGAGAACCACAAATTTATAAGTAATGAGATTAAAGGGAGCTTCTTGAATTATAATTTAATTCTCTATCTCTTCAAAGAAACATCTGAATTGAAAGCACTCTACAAGGAGGTATGTAATGCTTTTCCTTTCAAGAACCACCTACATCCTGGTCACAAGTACTTGAAAACAAGTAAAATATAAATGTTTTTCAGTGGTTTGAGCAAAACCACTGAAGATTTAAAAGAATGGAATTACAGTCCTTTGAGTACTTAGGGTTGTGTACTTAGGAGAAGCAGGATGGCACAGAAAGACAGGGCAGTAGAAATAAGCCAGGCAGACAGCGACAGGCCAAAGGAAGGATGATTTTGAGGGACTTGACAAGGAGTTTCCTTTTCATTCTATATGTAATTGAGGGTCACCGAAACTTTTCAAGCATTTTTTTAAATTATATTTGCTAAATTAGTCTCAACTGACAGATTAACAACCTTTTGATAACCCTAGAAGATAAAGTGCTAGTTTCACACATCTAGGCCAGAGGGAGCCAGAGCTTGACATTAGTTGAAAGGAAATTGGGAACAAAGCCACTAGCATCTCAGAACAAGAGAGGCTTGTGGCTGTTTTCAATTGTAACTGCAGTAAAATCTAGAGTAAGTGGTAAGAAAAAGTAATATCTAATCTTCTGGAACTATGGATCAGGTGAAAAGCATGTGAGAAAACCCTAACCTGTTAAATAAGTTGCCTCAGCCTGTGCTCCTCACTATCCCATTGTCAATAGACCATAACACCAATGAAGAGAGACAGCTGTGGTCCTTTTACAAAGCCAGGGGCAGCCATCAGGTTGCACAAGCAAGTGAGACACTAGAGATACCAGGTGCTCTTTCATAAAAGAAAGAGGGGCAGTGTACAAGGAAGGAGAGAGGCAAATCAAGAAAGCAAAGGCCTTCTCATCCTCAGTCTTATTCCCAGTACTTCAAGTTGAGATCACAACTCCATCATTTGCTAGTTGTCTGGTCTTAAACCAGTTACCATATTTCATAAAATAAGACTTCATTAATTGTAAAACACACTTATGACACGAAGACAAAAATCACTTTTAATTAAACTAAAACACTATATTGATTGTAAAAGAGCTTCCTTATTTCAGAAATGTTAAAAATGTGTCTTCAATCAGTAAAAGCCTTAGTCTTCTCTCCTTTGAAATGGGGATGCTAATAGTGTTACAGTGCAACCCCAAAGAGAAATGGAATGGCCTGGATATGAGTCTTCACGCTTGTGCTTAAAAAAAACTCAGGAGAAGACCAAGGGTGGGTACACAAAGAAAGGTTAATATTTATTTACAAAGGAAGTAAAAAGGAGGGGAGCACAGAGAGTGAGAGATACAGAGAGATGGGTTAGTTAATGCATCCTACCTATACCGCTGCCTGAGCTGGGATCTCAGTGCATGCAGAAGGCAGGCAACAACCAAGCCCCCTCCAGCCCACATGCTTTCCCTTTTCTATCAAGACTGACTACTAACTCCACCCTTAGTTTCCAGCAGTCCCCTTCAAGAAGTCAAAGGTTATGGCAAATCAATGGCATGATGGGAGTTATCATCTTAGGTGCCTGGGATCTCTTTGGCATGGAGGTGAGGGTGGAGTCCATAAAACATTAGTGGGTGGAGTTCATTCAGGGCATACTGTTACCCCAACAATAGTACTATATAAATTCTTTTCTTTGCTCCTCCAAATCTATTTTCAACCTTCTTCACTTGGCTCTGTGCCCTGGAGGCTGATTTCTAATGCAGTTTCAGCTGGGTTCTTGATTGAGTTTAGTGAATGGGACAATGACAGGAAATTGATGGACAAGGAGCAGGGAAGGTTGAAGATGTCTGTGTCCCTTCATCACTACAGGGCTAAGGCAGGACAGTTGTGTCTTCCTCTCTTCAACGTGACATTTCTGTCTGTTGGCTTCTCTTCCATGACTTGGATCATCTCATGTTTCAGCTCTCTTCCTTCCTGCCTCTTCAGGTGAGAACAGAGGGGGCAGTCAGCAAGGAGTGGCTTCTTAAGCACTTCACCATCTCTTATAGTTACTTTAATCCTCCCTATGTGAGTGTAAATCTCCATTGCATGTTATGTCTCCTGCTGGAATCCCAACTGTTATTATTACCAACTTCATATAGTTTTTATGAACATTCATGTGACTTAGGATCTGGCACAGGGGAAGTACTCAAGCAATTCATTCTGGTTTTCTCGTTTCTCAAACATGTTAAATTCATCCTCTTTTGTTCTTTGCATTAGCACACTACTTGTTTGTCTCCTTCAGTGCTCTTATCCCTGATCTTTGTAGGGCTGATCCTTTCTTGTCATTTAGATTCTTAGCTTAAATGTCATTACCAAAGAGTAGCCATTTTATTTTCTAAGCTAAATTAATTCCCCCTTCTTTATCTCACTGCTTTTCATTTTTTTTTAAAGATTTATTTATTTTTACATACAAGCACTGGGGTACAGGCCAGAGGTGTGGGGGGGGTGAGAGGATTCACCACAGAGCAGGGAGCAGAACAGGCAGATCAACTAAAGTACACTGCTAAGGGGAGCAGTGGGCACAGCAGGAGAGGTCTGCCGCACCATGTGGGTTCCCTCCCTGGCAGGCAGCAGTGATGAACTCGTGCTGCAGTGGCTGTGGTTTGCTTCATAGTGCATTGCTTAACCCACTGCGCCACCAGGGGAGGCCCCGCTTTTCATTTTCTTAATAGACAGCCTTTCATTATATTTCCTTGTTACACATTGGCTTATACGTGGCTTTCCTGAGTAGAATGTAAGCTTAATGAATTTTTACTGTATTTCTTTGCTCCGTGCTGAATCATGTGTCTGGTGTATTGTTTTCTGGGGTAGAATTACAAATGCAAGGAAAAAAAAGTATTAGGAAGTAACAACAGAGAAAGGAAAAGGAAGAAAGTAGAATTGGACAGGGAGAGCCATCAAATGACACTGTCAACCTGATACTTTCTTTAGGCTCACAGAGAGCTCTAGAACAAAGATTTTCCATTAGTAGAGTTCCAGATAGGATATAAATGATGACTCTCCGTCTTACCACTTTATTCAGTCATTGGCTAGCAGTTAACCCCAGAAGATCATGACCTCAATTATCATCACCCTGCTAATTTATTGTCTTAGTACCCCAAGAATTCTCAGAGAATTAAAGAAAATCCTATAAAACTGACATTTAAAGATGATTAGCTAACCACAATCTGCAGATGGATTGTAAATCCTTTCTCAAAGGGGGTCTAGGTGATATATTTCTGTATCTGCCAAAAAAAAATTTGTATAATGGAATGAATATTTTTGATTAAAAATATCATAACTTTATAATCATACCTAAATGAATCAAAACAAGTAGAGAGGGATGTGTAAGCTTTAACTGTATAGGTAGGTAACAGCTAAGCTGCTGCAAATGTAATAAGCAAGAACGTATGTAGCATTTTAACAAGTGAAATATAACCAAATGGAGCTGGTGAATTAAAAAACTAAGGGGAAAGGAGGAAGAGATAAAAAAAATCACTGGTTATGGGAAAAAGGAAAAGGGAAACAAGAGTTAAGGTAGGGAGACCAGTTAGCCAGCTAAGGTGAGAATTAACAGCGATTTGGACTATGGTGATATGGTACAGATGAAGAGAAATGGACAGACTTGGGGTATATTTTGGACAAGACTTCTAGTAAATTAAAGCTGGGAGGTGAGGGGAAAGGAGACTCAAGGATAACTTTTCAGTTTTTGGTAGACTAAGCAAGAATAACTGAAGATCAAAGTTGGGAAGGATAAATCTGTTTGGAATTCGTAATGTTCAAAATGCCTTATCAGACATCCAAGGAATATACCAAATAGGTAACTGACTTTAAGACTAGATAGCTCAATGGAGATGTTGAAGCTGAAATTAAAATCAGATTTAGTTAGCACAGAGACATAGTTAAAACCATGGGGCCCTCCCTGGTGGCACAAGGTAGTTAAGGTGCATCACTATGAGGCTATCCACAGCCACTGCAGCGCAAGTTTGATCCCCAGCCAGGGAGGGGACCCATGTGGCACAACAGACCTCTCTTGTCTTGCCCACTGCTCCCCTCAGCAGTGTATTTCAGTAGATCTGCCTGATCTGCTCCCACTCTGTCTCTGGTGAATCCTCTCACCCCCTACACCTCTGGGGCCTATACCCCAGTACTTGCATGCATAACTAAATAAACCTTTAAAAAGAAGAAAAAAAAATAAACAACCATGGGCCTTTTCCAGAATTCATTCATCTAAATGAATGGGATCTACTTCTGGATGCTTCTTCTGCTTGAGAAACTTTACAGTATACTTTTTTCTAGTGCTAATGCCTATTTGCAAAATATTCTTGGGGCTCTAGTTCTTTAATAGTTAAAAATGAATGAGAAATGAAAATAAAATATTGGTGTTACAGGATCTCAACTATCTTATAAAGAAGCAAGCTAAAATTAGACTCATGTCTTACTGGATACTTTTCAGACTACTAAGTTCAATAAAGGTTTTTAGTAAATTGAGATACAACGTATAGCGGACAGAACCCCAAATTTGGGTGTCAGGAAAACCTGGCTTCAAATTATGGCTCAGCTAACAAACTAGCTCTGTAATTTTCATCAATTTTCCAATTGCAGCTCATTTTCCTCTAGTAGAAATAGAGGTTGTCACATGAATCTTAGGTGTTTCTATGTAGATTCAGCACAATATATGCAACTATCTAGTAACAAAAGTAAAATAGTAAGGGTTTAGTAAATGTTGACTATGCAAAGACCTTTTTTAATATTAATATACTGAAACGAAATAAACCATAAAAGGGATAGGGGCTTGCCTAAGAAATGTCTAGTCACTAGAGAACTCAGTGGGATTTACTCCTTCCATAGGAAGAAGACAGAATGAAGCATGGAAATGCCACTGACACCCACTGTGGGTCTCCCCTGGGCCTCATAAAGTAAAAAGAGCATAATAAAATAGGCACTGGATAGTTTCCAAGTCTCTAAGCAATTAACAAATAAAACTACTCTCATCAGAACTCTTTGTGCATGAGTTTTTCTCCACATTTCCAAAGGTCACTAGAACAATTAACTTGTTCTCTAGCCTATAATCCCAATAAATCTTGTAATTACTATTTCATCAAAGAACTGTGGTTTGGCCTGAATCAAGAATAATGACATGACTCCTGCCTTAGATGTCACTGTACTACGCTTCTCAGCCACCATGATGGGTGTCCTAACACTTAATGAAATGCTTCTATTCCTTCCGGAGGATGCTGGTAACATCAGCACCTGACAGACACCCTCAGGTCATTTTAATTGATAATGCCAAAGCAAGCAACTATTGCAGAAATAACTCAACAGTCTTGTGACTGAAGCTCCTGGACTTCCTGGTGCCAGCTCCCCAAACTGACAGTGAAGAAACTCTTCCGATTCTCGCGTGTCCCCACCTTCCTTCCTTTCCTATATAATCTTCCTTCACTGGTCACTTTTAGAGATGGCTTTTCCTTAATTACTGATGTCACCATTCTCCAGATGTTGCACTACTCATGAATAAAATGTTTCCCTTGTGGAAACAATCTTGTGGTTCAAAGTTTAGCTTTCTGGATGTGAGGGATAGTATGTGATAACAGAAGTATTCTAGTTTGATACTACATTATTGTTAAAGGGCTCTGTCCTTAAACTAAGAAAGGGCTTTCAATCTTATCCTTAAGTTTTTATAAGTTAATTGGTTGGTAAAATTAATATTTAATAGGTAGATGACATTTTATAGATGTAGTTTCAGCTTGTCTAAAAACTACCCTGAAGGTCTCAGTGATTTTTTAAGTTTGTTGATAAACTAATGTGAATTCAGTGACTTGAGAGACTGGTGAGCTGTAGCTGGTAAGTCTAACATAGTAAGAACTTTAAACTTCTTCAATTACTCATCACTATTAACATTTTGAGTTCTGTGGAGTCTGTCTCTCTCTGCCTCTCTTGGACCCCCCCCCCCATCTCTCTCTCTCTCTCTCTCTCTCTCTCTCTCTCTCTCTCTCTCTCTCTCTCTCTCTCACCCCTCTTTCTTCTCCCTTTCTCCCTGCCTCCCACCCTTTCCTCTTTGAGAACACTGGTCTAGCTTAGCAAGGGTCCTGATTATTCTGTACTCAAAAGTTCATAAATTGACAGCTTCTGTGGTTAATTAATCAGCAAACATTTCATTTGGTTAACATAGCATTTAAAAATTTAGCCAACATTAAAAAACTGAAAGAAATTTTATATTTTTTAAAAAGGAAAAATATTTATATCTCCTTTAAATAAAAATTCCTTTGTGATAAGAATTAGCTGGAAATGTTCTCTCTTTAGTAGGCTTAACTCTTTAACTCTCCTTACCTTATCATTTATGATATCCCAAATGAAACCAGGATCAATTACTTTTATAATCACACTTGAAGCACTATGTTTCTTATAGTAAAAGAAGAGTCACCCGAATCTAATTTTTAAAAAATGATTCTTCTTTTATGTCAACTGCCTGTATTTTATAGCATTTGTCTTTTTCTCTTTTTCTCCTCATTGTCATTCATTTAATATTTCTTACGAAGTAATACAGTTTTTTTTCTTGGTGGGATATGACCCTGACTACAAACTAACTGCTAGTGCTGATAACGGTAATGAAAAAAAAGTGAATTTTGTTAGCAAAATTATAATGAAGTTCAACATGGAATATCTAAGCTCTGAAGATGACATTTCATTTTTAGGTTATACTTTATTGCATCATATAAAAAATTGGATAATCTAATCATTTTTGCAAATTTGAGAGGTCTTTACATTCATAAGGAATGCCACCAAATTTGTTTAAACATCTTGGAATTTTTAAATTCTGTTTGACCACATTAAAAACAAAGTACCAGTAGTAAGATTGTAAAACAAAGTAAAAACAAAGTACCAGATTGTAAGATCTATTATGTTACATCATGTCTGGGGAAATAAAATCATGAAATTAAAACTTTCCCTCCTATCTACTGGTACCCATTATTACATGGTGCTTTTGTTCTGGTTGCCTGCTCAAAGTACTTTATCAATTCATCAAAGGGTATGAAGTAAGTCACGAAGCATCCCATACAGCCCTGAAGCTTTCTTAGAACAAAAGACATGGCCCAATTTTCCTATGGGAAAAAAACTATGAAAATTCTTCACAAAGTAAGGAAGTTATAACTTTTATCACATCTCACAATTCACAAACATAACACCATCAATCAGCAGTTCTCTTTAGTAAACTGTTGTTGATATGTGCTGTGAGAAACTATTCCAAGTCGTGTTATCAACATGAAGATTATTGAAGTTATATTTACCTGCTGTAGTTCTGTTTTGTCTTTAATGAGTTTAGGTATCTGGTGAAGATGTCAAATTGACAACTGGCTGAACGAAAATAAACTTCATGGAGAAGTGGGGTCTGGAGCCATGAACCGTGAACTGGAGCATTACCTGCTACATTTGGCTCCTTAAATGCATCACACTGCATCTGAGGACTTGCTATTTCCTCTCTCTGGACCTCTTCTCTCTCTCTCTTTATAATTTCACTTTCCCCTATAACAAGTTTTCGTGGATTTTCTGGACTCTTTGAAGCCTGTCATGTGAGCTTACGCCATATAACTTTTCATCAGAATATGGATCACATTTATGGGCAAATAAGAATTTGTGAGACTAATAATTGCCTGCCCCAGCCTCAGTTCTATTATAGCAGAGATATCTAATTCATGTTTAAATTATCAGCACCGACTGTAGTGTCTGTTATGTACCAAGGACTCAGTGAATATTGGTTTTGTGGCATCAATTAACTAGTTCCATACAGATTTTTTTTTTTTTACTACTTTGTTACTCCTCCACTTTGCTTGTTTCCCCAGCAAATGAAGGCAAATGTGTTTACTGCCAACCACACCTGAAGGTTAATCTCCAATATTAAAAGGAAAAAATCTCTATGAAGATGTAACTCATTGGAAGAAGAGAAGCCAGATGTGCAAAATTGCTTTTAGTTCCAGAATTCCATTTAGGGCCAAATTTTTTTAAAATGACTGATAGGAATGTTTTTGAGAAAACAAAAGTCTCCATTGTTGCCAAAAAATAATCAGAGAGACAGATTACCATAGTGACTTTTGTACCATAAAAGTAAATTATGAAATTGGACCAATAACGATGGGAAAGCCTTTTGACCAATGAAGTATAGATCTGTGTTTTTCTGTTTCATCACAGTAAATTACAGCTAGAAGTTCAAAGACCTATCAAGTAATCTGTAATTTACTACCTTGTCTGAGCTCATGCTGGTTTAGTATTCGACTGGAGAATGAAGGCAGTTTAAAGTAAAATAGCCTTTTAAAAAGTCTACCCTCAAGTCTCCTTTCCTAGCACCAAATTAAGGCTGAATCCAGAAAAAACTAATCTTTCCCACCCAAGTCAAATATAAGCCTATTTCAGGTGAGAGTATATGAATAAATTCTCCCATAATTCTGCCTCACCCCATTTTTTATCTCAATAAGTCTTTTTCCTTGGAATTTTAAATAAAGGAATAGGGAAATATAAAAGTATGCTACATGCTGTGGGTCATGATAAAGTTTGGGTTTTATCTCTCTTAAATAATTTGTTTGGTAACAGTAGTTAAAATACTCCTGTGGAAGACTATTGAGCACATGTGTCGTGGGGAAGTCATCTCTACATGGGCAGCCTTTGAGAATACAAAATTTCTTAATTCTCTTCTATTCTAGAGCTAATAACTGTTCTCAGTATTAACCACATAAGATGGATAACTGAAAGATGGATAACTTACGGTTGCTAAATGAGATGGTGCAAACCATGTCAAGAGGAAATCACTTGTACCTACCACCTTGCATCCAAGTGAATAAAATGACAGCAGCAAAGTTACTGCCCACATACTGGATGGCCAGAAAACCATAATTGCATGACTTCAATTTTAACCTTTTCTAGCAATCATGTACATAAAGCATAAACAGTTTACGTATTGTTTCCATTGCCTTCCACAGTCAGCTGATATTACTAAGTGACTTAAGCTAGATATGTTCACTGTTGTATTTCCAAGGCCAAGTCCAGTGCCAGGCATCCAGTGCATGGATTCAACAGATAGACATTACTGACAAAAGAAATGATTTAGGAAATAGAAATGATTAGTGGGGACAATTGTAAAACCTCATACTTTTTTTTAAACAAGTAACTTGAATTCTAGTTCCAATGTTTGTTCTGGAGGAGTTTTAACAAAGTTTCTTTATCTCTTTCTGGAGGGATTCAAATTCTCTTTCAGCTCTAAAATTCTATTGGTTTCTATGCTAATTTTTACAAATCTATCTTATGGGACAAAAATATTATAAAAGCAATGCAAGTTCATCATGACAAGTTAAATGATATTGTTAGATGAAGAAAAAAACAATCTGCTCTCTTCTCTGCTTCCTACAGTAACCCCTGAGGCAACAGCATTAATGTTTTGGTGTAAATCCTGCCCCCCACACAACCTTTATTTCAACACATATTTCTCCCTGCATCACTGCCTCTCCAGCCGAAGCTCACGCGCGCGCGCACACACACACACACACACAATTGAATACTCTTCTCCTGGATTAATTCCTACACTTTCTTCAGACATTTCCTCAGTCATCATCGCCTTGTGCATCCCTTCAAAACCTCTCTAAGTAAATGTATCTCGTACTGGGAATTAATAGCTGCTCCTCAAAACTTTTCTCTCCTTCTACTTTGAGTAGAATGACTGTAGAACTAGGAAATGCATGTTCCAAAGCGTATTGTAGTAGATGTACTCATGTCACTAGGTTTTGTCATCTGCAAGAGAAATCATTATGGAGTTTATATTTACCCCCTCACATCCCAGTCCTCATATCCACCCCTTAAACTCATCGCTACTAGGGATGAGGAAGTGCAGGAGTATTCCTTCATAAATTGGCAAGAGTTTTGCTGCAATTGTTGAAAAGAGGTATAGTCTTTTGCTGCTGCTGCTAGTTGGGTGTTATAGTACAAATTTGTAACTACCAAGAGTCATCTTTGTACAATGTGGAGAGAGCCTGGCTTAAGATTTTTCTACCTCAGAGGAAAGCAGAGCCAAAGTAATGAGAAAGACAGATTCCTGGTAGACCATTTGAGCACCTGATAACCTAAATGTAATAACACCCTTTACCTTGCAACTAACTAAGCCAATAAATGCACATAAGTGTTCTAAGCCATTTTGAGTAGTGTTCTTCTGCGTGGTGCTGGGAACCTGAGCACTACACCCTCCCCACCATTAAACCCATTATCGCTTTGATTTTTACCTTGCGAAGGCAAATGTCACATTCTACCTTGTTTACCCTCTTCTCCAAAGTTTTAAGGTCCATGAGGGTAAGAAAAACTTTTCCTTTCGTGTCTCCCAATACCGTAGCACAATACCTACTACTTAATAAATCTTGAAAAACTGGATGGACAAAACAGATCCTATGGCACCCATGGGGCTGCCTGAGGAAGGTGAAGACACAGTTCTTTTCCTTAAGGAGTTTATAAATTACTATTAATTATTCCCAGATGGAGGTATATTCATTCTAATTCATCAGCTCTACCTATGAATTTGAGGAGCTATTAATTATGTGTTTCCATTGGAAGGTTCTACAAATATGCCTTCGATAAATGATTCTAATTCCATTTGCCCTTAGTTTTTTTCCATCACTTTATCTTTCAGGGGCTGGCTTGCCCTGCTTAGCTGAATTCTGTCCAACTATCCTTCCAGTCACATCATATTAATCCATCAGTATCAGAGAAGCGCTTCAGGGGAAGGGAACACAAAAGGGGAGAGAGGAGAGAAGACAGGGGAAAGTGAAACCACATGAAATGGGCACAGTACCAAAAACATTTTTGAAGTCTCTGGTGAAACTTTTTCTGGCATCACTACATAACAATAGCACATCATTTTCATTAACTTGAACAAACAAAACCAAACAGAGATTAAAAACCAGTACAGATGTGATATAACTGTACTACTAGCCCAGTCTAAGTGGCTGTATGGAGCCACTTCCCTTAACAAGGCAGAGCCCACTCACACTCTTTTGGTCTGTCCAGGGAAAACAGCACACGGCACTGGGATACAGCCACAAATACACAACTCGGCTGGTGTTTCTTCCCATTCTGCTTTCCCTCACTATGTCCTTTGGGACAATGGATGGTTCTCTTGCCATCTCCTACCTTTCCATTTCCTTTGTTGTGGACTTTCAAGATGTTTCTTATACCTGGAAACAAGTCTGCTCTAGGGTGCCAAACAACTCCCCCCCTTCCTTTTCTAGCAAACACTTCCTTTAGCTGAGCCTTCCAAGGCTGACCTCACTGCAAACTGCATTTGCACACCCTGAGTAGCTTTATTGCTATCTCCTGAATCACGACCATCTGAATTCTATTTCCATTTCCTTGGGGAGAGACCTGTCTGGTGTGTGTTCCACACAACCCCACATAAAGGGATGGCACTCAATAAATATTCAATTGTGGTGATAACAATACCATGAACATATACTCCAGAAATAATTCATAGAGTGGCTGACTAATAGTGCTAGCTCTGAGTCCATGACTGAACTCCTGTCATGGTGAACTTTGGTTTGAGGGTATCTCTGGTGCTATATGCTGCTGGTTTTACAACTGTCAGTAGTATGTGGCTGTTCAAAGCCCCAGGAACTGTATAACCACAATAACAAAACAACTAAAAGGAAACTTAGAATATACTATTTTCCTGGTGAGACTGTGGAGATCCAGAAAGATGTTGGTGTCTTAAATTCCAGATTTCAAAACCCCCTACCATAAGACAAGGGTTCTAGTTCTAATTCTTACATGCACCAGGTAAAAGCTGTGAAATTGAAAAACACTCCTGAATTTTAGTATCAATTTCTATTGTAATAACCTGATTTTCTTCATTTATAGGGTTGTATGAGAAATATGATAATAGATGTGAGAGAACAACATCATTTCACATTTTATTGCATAATAATTAAATGCCATGCAGTACTGGTAAAGCATTTTATGTGAATTGTCAAATTTAATCCGTATAGTAACCCCAGAAATTAATCGTTTTATTGCCACTTTTTTGCCATGTTTTATTGCCATGTGGAAAAGCTGAAACATGGAGAATATAGGTAATTTTAACAATGTTTCACAGCTAGTAAGTGGTAAATCAGTTTTTGCTGCTGAGCATTTTAAACCCAGATGCCATTCTTTGCCTTATCATCTAATCTAGGAACATAGAGATGTGAAGTATTATTTTAAAGGACTCTGAAAATATGAGGTATTACAATAAGAAATAGCATCAATAAGAATATCTCACAATAGTATAAATATAAATCACTTCCTTAACTTTTTAAGAAAACATCTTAGGAGGATACTGTCAAAGTAAGATAAATGGATCCATGTTGTAGCACCCTTTGCACTAAGGCCACATTCTACTTTCACCACTTGCACAAAGAAAGAGAAAGAAAAGAAAAAAAGTATCTAAACACCGCATGAGATCCACCCACTCAGTGAGCATCTGGGCCTGTAACAGAAGACACGGAGCCACGTCCCCATCACCTTAGGCCTGCATTCCACCCAGCCCAAGCAAGAGCCTCTCCCCATGCTGTGGCTTCAGGATTTAGAAATATGAACATTTCATATGCTGAGCAATCTCATTCACCTGCTGCCCATGGCCTACTCCTACCCTAAGGGAAACTTGGCTATTGCTGGAATTACTAAGAGGTGTTATTTTTCAATTTGGCACCTTCATAGGGGTTCCTAAAGGTATTTCAACTACACAGATAGCTTTTCACGCTTTATTTAGTAGAGGTGGCCAGGCACATGGTAGGCAGGGGTGCCGGGGGGCCGGGCGACTGGCAGGTCTCCCAGCCCCCGGCGCATCTCACCCTTTCAGCCGCTTCTTCTCTCTCTCTGCTGCTGCTCTCATCAGTTCTGTCGGTTGGTCCTCGCAGTTCTGGCATCCTCATGATGCTGCCCATTTATGCCCGTGTCCAACACAGGTGCGCCCACTTGCGCATGCCCACCCTGGAATGCTCACAGCACCGCAGGTGTCCATCATCACAGTGATGGGAGGGTGGAAAGACCTGATCAACCTTTACCCTACAAAACACTTGTCAAGTGGATGATTGGATGGTACCAAATGCATCCCAACTTCATATTCTCTTCTTTCATCGCTCCCTTATAGAAAGGAATCAGTCATCAAACAGTTTTATATCTACGTTCTCTTGTAGAGAGGCTTACAGCCATGACTAAAACAAAGCACTACATTTAGGGAGCCTAAATTCTAAAGGACAGAAACAGAAAATAGTTGTAATATGTAAATAAGACCATTTCAATTTCTGATAAATACTAAAAATTTTAAATACTATATTCCATCAATTTTAAAATGCCTTTCTTCTTCATTTCACCATTTTGGGGACCTGAAGGCATCTTACAATCCTATGAGTTTAATTGACAATGCTTTTTTTTTCTTTGTGGTATGTAAAATAATCATATCTTATAATTGATGACAACTTAGATTCAATGAAAATGACATAAATACAAGAAAAAATGACACTATCACCTTTGCAGATTAATTGCTAATATCACCATTACGGTTATGTCGTAAACTAATAAGTTGACTATTTTCAACACTCAGTAGTTAAGGTGTATCAAATGTACTCAGTAAGATAAAAGGGAAACTCGTTTTGAAATTTTATAAGAATTTTATTCCCTCTTAGTCTAACTTCTTGTAGTTATATTTCTTGAACTTTTCCTTGCTATGTCTACATGTGTTTCTTCCCCATCTATGTAAAAACAGCCACTCCAGCCAGAAAATTGTTTTTCCTTGTTTTTTACCATTTATCTTTTAAAAATTCCCTTTCCTTTTATTTTTTAACCTCCCCACCCTACTTTTCTTCTTCTCTCAGTTTTCTGGCTATTGCTTCCTCCACAGGCTCCCACTTCCTTGCAAACTTGTATACAAATCTTCTTACCTGTCTGCCTTCTCAATGTGCTTTTAATCCATGTTTGCTCTGCACTTTCCTCCCTGCTACCTGTGTTCTCTGAGATCTGAGACTGACCCTGAATTGCTGGAGAACCTCTGCACTTCCTTCCAGTTTCAAGTTTCCCTTTAGGACATGTGTTAAGGGATGTCAGTACACGCTGGGTCCTTACATTTTCCTTCAGTATTTATGTCACATTTCAACTTTGGCAGCTTCTCCTAATAGTTCTGTATGGGGAACTCTACCTCCTAGTCATGAGGATATTGAAGTCACAGGCCTAGCTCTCCACCCCTCCCACCCACCATTCTCATCAAGGGAAAAGAAACAACTGTTCTGACCAGTAAGTCTGGAAGAGACACCCAGCACACTCAGCCATGCCCTTGTATCTTTCCTCTGCAGGTTCCTGCTGAAGAGTTGCCTCTGGCCTGCTCCCGGGGCAGCCCCTGGTCCCTCTGCAGAGGAAGAGTTCCCATTCCACTTGCCACCCAGCAGCCAGATGGTTCCAATCGAGCACTGGGAAGCCACACAGGTGCTATGCTGACTGCTCTTACAACCCAACTTCATCAGTGCAGCTGACGTGTGGATGCCCATGTGATGCTTGTGCTATATTTTTCAGTAGGTTCAAAAGCAAAGGCAGATAAGAGTGGGGTCATTACTGATGACATTCTGATGAGATGTCGTGGTTCAGGTGAGTGGGGTCCTTGCGTTTCCTCTAATAAAAGTTTTAGCAGAGTTCCCCTTTCAGGGGCACTGCCTGGTAAGTTCGCCAAGGAGATGAAGATGTTTGGTCACAACCAAAAGGGGCAGGTTTATTAAAATAAAAAAGGAAAGAGAAGAGGACATTTGCATAGATATAAGCAGGCAGAAAGAGCTGACTTTAAAAGGACAGGCTCATGAAGAGATGCTTGCCTACACACAGCTGGGCAGTCCTGGGTTGTAGCAACCACACTTTGCCAGTGCAGAAATTGAGACCTAGTGTTTCCCGTTGTGGAATTACTAGCAGGCCGAATGAGGGACAGCCCAGAATCCCCAAACCTGCCCACTCTAAGTGGGTTCTGGCATCTGATACATAAAGACAAAATGTACTCTAGTGTATAGGGCCTTCAGTAAAAAAACAAAACAAAAAAAACAAAGGAAAAAATTTAACACAATTAATGTACCGTAATGAAATGAGAAGAGAAAGAATATAGTTAACATAGTTTCCAGTAAAGCACCTAAAGTTACCCACCCCCTGGTGGGTAAATGTTCATCCAAACAGAGTTGGCCCAAAGCAGGACCACTGAGGCCCGAAATCTTGCCACAAGTATAAGGCACCTCCTGATGGGGATCCATAGGAAAGGGGCAGAAGGGGCCAGGCAAGTCCAGAAGGAAAGTGCATGATCAAAATCAAGATAAAAATCAGTTTCCCCACAATTGTCTCACCCACATTTCTGTCTCTTTCAAGTGTGTCCTTCATGTCCCCCAAGTCGCCGGTATAAGTCCAAGCCCAAGAAGCAAGCATGGCTTCTTCACAGGTCTTTCTGTTCCATGTGCCTCTTCCAGGTTTTCTCTCCTTCCTTCTCCTCTTTCTTTCCTAGCTGCTCAGCTCCATCCTTCCTTGGGTGGGGCAAGGAACTTGGAACCTCCCCTTTTCAAGAATACCACCTATTGTTAGCTATTGTTCTTCAATCCTAGGGTGTGATTGAGCTAATTTGTGAGGACCCTTGAGTTTCCAAATTGGCCTAAGTCCAGGTGCTGTTAATGACACCCTGAGGGTACAGTGACCTAGAACACTTTGACCCTTTTAAGAGCTCTGTGCCCCACCAGCCACCCTGAAAACTTGCCCCTGACAAGAATATTTTTCAACATTCAATGATCAAGTAGCCTAGTCACAGACTCCAAGGGGTTGAGGTCAGGTGCTTTCTGGTTGTGATTCATTCAAATAACCTTTTCCAATTTTCAAAACTGAATTTTGTAGTAAGTAGTTGCTCGATTCCTCTCTTTGGTGTTCCCTGTGAATTCAAGCTTTTACACTAAGAATTTTACTTGTAAATTTCCTCCTCCAAATGGTGTTTGTTAAGTACTTGCATTTGAAAATTAAAGTTGTCAAGGAAGGTATCTGAAAGAACCAATTGAAAGAAATGCAAAAGTTTTTCTGAAATATCTTTTTGTCTGCGAAGGGAGTAGGCTAAGGGGAGATAGAGAGATCGGAGTGCAGAAATGAATAGCCAGTAACACAACTCTGCTGTGGGAGTGTAAAAGGGTGGTCCTCAGGAAAAGGGGAGGTTCCAGGTTCTCTGCCCCACCCAAGAGAGGCTGGAGCTGAGCAGGGAGGAGGGAAAGCTGGAGAGGAGATGGGAGAAGGAAGGAAGGAGGGAGCAAGACCAGAAAGAGGCACAGGGAGCAGAGAGACAGGTGAAGAAGCTGCCCTTGCTTCTTGGTCTTGGACTGGTTCAAATAGATGCAGGTGAGACCTGTGGGAGGTTAACAGTGGCAGCTTTTATCTTGATTTTGATTTTGCTCTTTTCCTTCCGGGTGCCTGGCCCCGTCAGCCCCTTTCCTGTGGGTCCCCACCAGAAGGTGCCTTAGACTTGTAGCAGGTTCTCAGGGTTCAGTCGTTTTCAGAAATTACCCAGAGATGGGTTTGTGGAGAAACTTTGAATTTAGTTTAGTCTTGACTAATGAGTAGACTAGAAAGAAGATTTACCAAAAATCTTGTGAGCCAAAGTCCAAAGATAAAACCTCAAGAAGCATGTGGAGACATTAGATGGCCTTCGTTGGTGCAGAGGACCCAGGTAAAAGAGGATCTCAACAGTGAACGTTGAGAATAAGAATTCTTTTTGATAGGCATTCGGTTTTATTCTGATACCTGTGGTCCAAGGACTACACTCTAAAGACAAATGATAATAATAGCAAATAAGAATGGAAATGCATATTATAGAGGCTCTTGAAACTTGAATGTTAGGTTAATCAGTTTGGGCTTAATCCCAAAGATGAAATCCATCAAATATTTTTGAGCAGCGGAGTTAGGTATCGAGTTTTAAATATAGTAACTGGTGGGGTGCCTCTGTGTTTCGTAGACAATATTGTCTGAAACCTGAGCACAGAGGGATCTGAAGTTGACAGTGTATTGTAGTAGCATAGCAGCTTGGATATAGAAAGCATTTCCTAATGCCTCTAGTAGATAAAATATCTCTCCTTTGTATTTTGTTGTAACTTGGCTTTATGCAAGAGATTAGATAACCCTTTGAGGTTTTTTCTTTTCCTCTATTACAAAAAGGTATAGGGTTGCATTTAACTCGAGAAAATAACGCACAGTTTAAAGGTTGTCTTTCTATGTGTGAGTATTATTGGTTGATAAGACTGGATGTGACTGTAATTCAGAGGTGTAGGTTCACGTGGCTGTTGCTGTGTGTTACCACTCCACACCCACCACCAAGGTATCCATAGTGTTTCACCAAGAATTAGTATTTTCTCAGATTCATGCTCAAATCTGCTCTAATTCTGTTGCTACGGTAAAGTTTATTTTTATACAGTGCCTAAAACCTAATTTAAAAATTGAATAGCTCTCCATCCTGTCTTCACAAAAACAAACAGGAGACATGATTAAAGTGATAAATTTTAAGCGGTAAACTATTCCCTCATAATTTTGCATTTCTTCTTCTCACTTCTGCTTTTCTCTAATTTGAAGAGTTCTTTTTCAAGTATAGTCGAGAAAGGCCTTTTTGATGTATCTTGTCCATATTATGTACAGAGATTAAAATTATGCCTGAGAAAGGCTGGGACATGATTAAAAGTAAAAGATACTGTTTTCATCGGCCACTCAGAAATACCTAATTCATGACTTAAATTATTCTCTTACGTTATAAAAATATATCATTGATATACTTTTAAGAATTTATATATATATGATATTTATATGATATATTTTAAGTTATAAAAAAAATAACATAAAATACTACAATATTTTGTTCCTTCATTTACAAAACTTTAAAATGATGGCACTTCTAGTCCAACTAAAGATGTTAAGATGCATGCCGCAAGACTTACTCATATCACTTATAAATTATTTTAGCCCTAGTTAAATCACATAAAGTCCTCACTGATCTCCTCTATATGATGTTCTTTGTTAATTTGGACCTTGCTCCCTATTTCTTGATTTATTTTCTTTTTGTAATAAGTCCCAGAACAATAATGCTGGGTCATGTACCTTGATCTTAAATTGATGATCATCATAGGTCAAAAGTCCATAGAAGAAAGAAAGGCAACATTTGCTGATGAAATCACACAAGTTGATGAAATCCATAAAGAGCAGCTGTTCCTCTATCCAGTCAAGCAACATTTCTTTAATAGTCGTCCCCCATTTTTTATCCTATGGAAGTAATGGTGGCCCAAGTGTCTAGCTTTTGTGTGTATTCGTAAAGTTTCCTGTAAGAAGTTAGGCAAAATTTTGAGGAATAAGTTTATTAAGGTATTGATTACCTTGATGACATCTATGTGGTTTCATCAGGAGGTTCTTGATGGAAAGAAAACTTTTGTTCCTATATTACTTGTTTGTATGTCCTCTCATTTGCCTTTTATTATCAAGCTGAAATATCTTTCTTTCTTTGACCCTCCCACAAACCAGTAAAAATTGCTCTGCTACATAAGAAAGAAAAAGGTTAAGAGTAAATCCAGATGCACAAAGATGGAGCACATGCTCACCAAGCTCTCTTTGGTCTGATCTCTACAGGATACTCTTTCTGGAAGTTTCAAAGACTATACACTACAACATCACACAAACATGGCGTTTAATGTTTGCTAAGATATTTCTTTCACGGCTAAGAAAGTAATGGATAGAACCTTCAACAGTAGTTTGTCCAACTGAAGACTGATGAATTTTGTACGATTTGTAAGGCTATATTGGAAGAATGCCCAAGTGGACTAGTGAAATTTCACTCTACTTAACTGCTAACTTCAACTCTTTTTAAGCTTACAGTTTAAATTACTGTCAGTAGAAAATGGCATAGGATTCATATTTTCCTTGAGAAAGAGGAACATGATAGCCTGTAAACCCACCTAACTTTAGAAATATAAAATCTTTCAGCCTACAGCTATAGAAGAGATGGGAGAGGACTCATAGGATGTTTCCTGCCCTTTTCTTTCTTAAAAATGATTTAAACTTGGGATATTTGCACCTGGGAATGCTTTTCCCACTAATCAGCCCGAAAGGACTATGAAGTTGGTATTACCAATTTACTGGCTGGCTCTGAATTGAAGTGGTATTTCACACATAATGTAGCAGTCTTCTTTGATTCAAAACCTCCAAGCAGGGTTGGAAAGAGGCCAGCACATCTGCTACATATCCCTGGATATATCATCACCATCTAAATAGAGATACATTTTTGATACTTGAACATTTTTAGAAAATTTTTTTTCTTCATTTCTTCTTTAGAAAATACAAAATTATTTCCTTGTCATTTTTTTTCCAGATTGCCAGACTGGAACAGTCTCATAATTTGTGTTTTTTAAATACTTCTAAATAAAATGTTAGGCTAAACATCTATATTTTTGCATTTTGTATTGTGTATGATGAGAGTAGAAATTTTATAGAAAGCATTGTTTTTTAAAATGTCATCAGAATGAAAATATGCTCTCAAATTTAAAGCAGGTCCTTTTAGTTCTTTACACAACAGATTTCTTTATGTTTATATGAATTTCAGGGGCTCTTTTCTCTAGGTCTGAACAGAGTAAAGATTTTTACTTGGCACTAAAGTTTTGAGAAGGGTCTTTAAACAAAATGTTTATTTCCCTCCTACAAACCAATAGAAAAAAGACAGAGAACTCCCTAGAAAATGGACAAAAGACTTGAACAGATATTTCACATAAGAACATATTCAAGTGGCCAATAACCATAAGCATGAAAAGGTGCTTACCTTAGCTAGCAGGAGGAAAATGTGAATTAAGGCTGCAGTGATATATCAGTGCTCACTGACCCATACTGCTAAGACAGAAAATGCAAATTTCACAATGATGTGGAGAAAGGAGAGATGGCACCCTGCTGATGGAAAGTTAAATTGACAAAACCTCCTTGCAAAAACAATTTGGCAGTTTTCTAACACACACTGTGTACATTTTCCTCATTCCTAAGAACTTCTTAAATCCTTAAGAACTAGAAGTTTTTAGCAGAACTATCTGTAGCAGTCTATAAAAAAAAGGAAAAAACCACATCCAAATGCTTTTAATTGTAGACTGGATAGATAATTGTGATAAAGTAGTACAATGGGATTCTGTCAGTAATGGAATAGTCTTCAACTATATGATACAATATGAATGATATACAATAAACAATGAGTACTATATGACAAAGTACAAAAGTTGGTGAAACAGAGTAAGGGTGGGCCTCCCTGGTGGCGCAATGGGGTAAGTCTCAGCACTATGAAGCTATTTGCAGCCACTGCAGCATAGTTCGATTGATCCCTGGCTAAGGAGGTGACCCACATGGCACGGCAGACCTCTCCTGATCACCCACTGCTCCCCTCAAGCGGTGTATTTCAGTATATTGGTCTGTTCTGTTCCCCTTTCTGTCTCTGGTGAATCCTCTTACACAGCCCCCCATACCTCTAGACTGTACCCCAGTTCTTACATGCATAAATATATAAATCTTAAAAAAACAGTATAAAGGACTAGAAGTAGTGTCCTTTATTGCAGCACTATTTATAATAGGCAAGACATGGAAACAACACAAATGCCCAAAAATAGATGGCTGGATCAAGATGTGATATATATACAATGGAATACTACTCAGCAATCAAAAAAAGATAAAATAATGTTATTTGCAGCAACATGGATGGAGCTAGAAGGGATCATGCTCAGTAAAATAATTCAGAAGGAAAAAAGAAAATTGCTTCTCTGTCTTTTGGCTAAGATAAAGTGCAGAAGGGGCTAACCCTAGAGAATCATAAAAGGGAAACACAAGGTGGTGGGGGCAGGATTGTGGGTTCCAATAAAATACTATTTCTTTATCTAGGCACTTCTTCAGTCAACTGGACATTTATGATTTGTGCACTTTTTGTGAGCATGTCATACTCCAACATAAACATTTTGAAGTGTTCAGATTGTTTTTCCCATAAAATCTCATCCTAGCAATTGAGACCTGTGGAAAAATTATGATAAAATTCAAATACATATCCTATAAGGGTATGACATTAGATAAAAATAAATTTAAATCACATATTAGGAAATGGGTTTCAAATGTGATCATTAAATAGTTAGCTATTTAAAAATGTATTTGACATCTTTGTCATACATAAAATATTTGAACTACGGATAGATAAAGAGTTAGGTTACGTAAGAGTATGGTTGGTGCATCCCAGTTCTGAGAGCCGGGAGCACTGCCTCTGTGCCCCAGGGGCACTGCCCACATTTGTATTCCCGTGACAGGTGATCCCTAAAGCTACGACATATTCAACCAGGTTAGCTGTGTATTTCCATCCTTTGTGGTATAGACCAAAACATTTTTACCTCTGAATAATGAGATCATAACATTTTTATTTTCCTCTATGAAAGTTTTGTACTTTCCAAAATTTCTATCAAAGAAATGTGATGCTGCATTTTTAAATGAGAAAATATAGTACAAATCATTATGCAAGAAAACTAAAAAGTACATTTCACTATCATCAATTATAGTCTTTGATACTAACAAAGGAAGTAAAAGAAAATGTATTGTTTTTACCTCCTGGAAACTGATCAAAGACCACCTACAAAAATGCAAGGATGTGGGGATATAAAATAGAAACATATAAGAAAATGGACATTGGATAAGGTATTTTACAAATCTTTCTTTTGTAATTGGAACTTTCCACAGTTTTCAATGCTCAGTTTAATTCCTACTTCCTTTGTGAAGAACTTCTGGACCATGCCAGCCAAAATAAGTTGCTCTTCCTTCTCCAAACTCCAAATTCATTTTTTTAAACATTTTTTTTAATTTATGCATACAAGAGCAGAGGTATAGGCCAGAGTCGCAGGAGGTGAGAGGATTCACCAGACAGAGTGGGCAGCAGAACAGGCAGACGGACTGAAACACACTGCTGAGGGGAGCAGTGAGCTAGGCAGGAGAGGTCTGCCTCGCCATGTAGGTCCCCTCCCTGGCTGGGGATCGAACACGCGCCGCTGTATTGCGGAAGCATCACAGTGCGGTGCTCAACCTGCGGTGCCACCAAGGAGGCCCCTCCAAATTCATTTTTAATCACTATATCTTATTCACTTCTGAGTAAACTCTATCTGAGCTGTTGTGTCCATCACATGGAGAGGTTTTTGATAGCAAGGGCCAAGGTACATTTTATATATATCTGTGTAGCCTTTCCCTTCCTCTGCTACCATTGTGCTTTGTTTCATATATAAAATACTTATTAGTACTCAATATATAGTTCATTGGCTTAACACAGTAAGGTGTCTGGTAGTGGTAAGCAGTTAAGGAGGAAAGTTATAAACTCAATAGGAAGGAAAGAATGTAAATCACGAAGAGTTCTCACAATTTCTGAACAAGTGAAAGCTTAAATTTAAGAAGAATAAGAATAGAGATCAACAAATTTAATCAAACCGTTTCAGGGAGAGGTTAGTTCTTCCCAAAAGTCAGCTAGTTATGGAAGACCTTGAAGGACTTCTGGAACTGTGGCAGCTCACACAGCCCCAAGATAAGAGGGCTGGCTTTGGATGGAGAGAGTCCATGCAAGGATACTTCTTTCTGAGCCACGCTAGCCAAATTAGTCATTAAGGGGCTGTCCAAAGGAAGATATAATTGAATGATCCAGTAAAGCATGTATTCAGGAATTAAAGGCTGAGTGAAGTTAAAACTATTAAAAACTCTGTACAGGGCCTCTCTGGTGGAGCAGCAGGTTGAGCACCACACCGTGAAGCATCCACTGCACAGCAGCAGGAGTTCAATCCCAGGCCAGGAAGGGGACCCCACATGGTGCAGCAGACCTCTCTAGCTTCACCCACTGCCCCCCTCAACAGTGTATATAAGTTGATCTGCCTGCTCTGTTCCCCAACCTGTCTCTGGTGAATACTCTCACTTCCCATGCCTCTGGCCTGTATACTCTTATATGCATAAGTAAATAAATTTTTAAAAAAATAAATAAATAAAAACTCTGTACATTGTGGTTAGCAGAAACTTGAAACAAAACAGGAACCACAGATCAGAGTCCCTTTGACAAGTGAATTTCAGAGAAAAGTTCCAGGAAAACAAAGCAGCCCATGTGTTTACTGGTCAGAACAATTACATTTTCCTAATGGAAGCAGCACATCAAGGTCTAAAGTTGAAATAAGGCTACAGAAGTAGGGATGGGACAGTTAGAGATGGAGGGGGGAGTTTGAAGAAGGATCAAGCTGAGGATGAGCCACCACAGCAGAAAGTAGGTAGAAGGCAGTATGCTTACCCGATCCAGGTGCCAGCTCACCTCCTCTGCTTCTCTCAAGCTCCCTGTGGTTTTTATTGCAACCAAGAGTGATCTGCTAACATGTATCATACAACTTCTACCAGTGAGGAAATTTGAGAGAATAGAAGATTATTTTCTGATGTCTGCAGCTCAAGGTCACAATCTTCTCACCTTCCTATGTTAGAAAAGAGGGAATTTCAGCACAACGTTGCTCATACTTCACTGAAAAAGCTGATAAAAGAACCTCACATTTTGTTTTTTTTTCCTTTTATGGTCATTTCATTGATCAAAGTTAAACCCTTATTCCACAAAAAATAGAGCCAGCTGCCTTTAAAATCTCTATCATTTGCAGTTCTGCAGGTGAACCTTAGTGAACCAGTTAGTGAGTGCAGATGGTGGAGAACTGGAAGAGAAGGAGTACAGGTTTATAAAAGTGTCTCCTGGACTTTAACTTACCCCAGGCTACAATAAAAAGTTAAAATTGCATTAAAAGAAACAAGCAGAGACAGCAACAATTAACGACATAAAACATTGAATTATTTAAAATAATCCCCACCCATCCATCATTACACCTGCACAAGGAGCACAGGTCACCTGGAAATGATCTTGCATCATTGCCTAAAGGTCAAGGTTCTAGGCATTCACAGAAGGTTAAGAATTCCAGAGGACATTATGGAAATCTGCCTGAGGTCAGATGTAGGGAGGTTATAGAAACTTATTCCGCAAGCTCTGTCTTCAAATCCATGTTCAAGTGCCTTGCTAGTGAAAAGCATCTGAAGGTAGCTAGAGCAATCCAATCTCTGCTTGTTAATAAACTTCACCTAAATAACATCAGTCAGGACACATGTATTCTGGATTTTTTTCCATAAATATATATTTCTCTTTCTCTCCTATCAACCACCGTACTTATACAACCTAATCTGTCATACTTGGAGTGATTTTTTAAAAAAACAAGTGATAAAATGAAACGTCTTTGTAGTGCACATGAGAAAGTAAGATGCTCTTTCAAAGGCACTGTGTCCTGGTCTGTCACATTCACAGACGTTAAATTCCACTGAGTTCCTCATACAATAGAAAAACATTTGTTTTCCTAACCACAGGAGATGAAATGCTAAAGAGGAAAAACTGTCCCCAGAGACACCAAATACTGGTAAAGCAAGATGGCAACATGCATAATGCAAAAAACAGGTTAAATTTAGTGATGGATGAACATCAAACGATTTCTAGCTCTGTTTCAATTTAGATACTTATTCAAAGCATGTCGAAATGATATAAACCTCGTGAGCCTACATAATTGAGCTTAAAATTTTTTTTCTTCAGCAATTTCTCCCCCCAGCATCTATCTCTCTGCCTCCCTCCCTCTTCTCTGTGTCTTTGTATAGAACACGGAATGTAAAAGTCAAGGACTATACAAATATGAAAACAAACATACAAAGTTTGTAAGTATGGTTCCTTCTGTTAAACTAAAGTGGGATTCTATTTTTGTTCAAATGCTTTTCCTAAACCATCATGTTAAACTTGTTACTTCTCATGCCACACAAGATAGAGAACCAAAATACCCAAAGTGTCCATTGTCTTTTCAGGGTTCTTTGTGGGTAATGAGGAAGTGAATTACTATTTTGATATAATGATACCTTCTTTTCAAATGTTTCAAAGCTTGATTAATTCATTTACCCAATACTTCATTGATGTAAAGTTATATATATTTGTCACCATTAAAATCAATACAAATGACAGAAAATTCAGTAGTTATCTCTGTGAGCCCAGATTTACCAGCTAGTTGTTTGTAGCAAAGTGTTCCCTCCAGTAAATTTGGAAGAATATTAACCATCTGTTCCCCTTGAAGTTAAAATAAGAAAGTAGAAATGGTCACACCTAAAAGTTCAGAAGAAAGTTGTCATGCCAAATTTAAAAGAGAAAAGGAAAGACAGAACAGTTCAAGGATTTTCCCTACAATCACACTAACTAGAAAACCTAGACAACCCCCAAAACTTTGGAGTTCTAATCCTGTGCTCAGTTCCTGATGCCAATGTTTTGAAATGTGCCATGTGAAATCTTTACTCAGTAACATTTCATTTACAAGAAACACGACCTGTTACAAACGGAATCAGAAACAGAAGGAAGAAAGGGGAAGAAAAAAACAAAAAAGGATTTGAACAGTCTAAAACAATGACTCTAATTTCACGCATTTTTCTTAGATGAGAACCCCTCCCTTAGAACTTATTTAAGTTCTCCCTTATAACTTACATCCATTAACATAGAAGTCTAGCAACATCAATAATATGATTTGCTAACTCACAAAAAATTCAATAAGGAAAGTAGGTCACCAGTCAACTTATAAAAGACATTCACTGTTGAATGCATTATCATTGACAGCAGAGACAAAGCTGAAACTTAGATATGTCTTATATGAACTTAGGTGATGCTATAATTGATATCTAGCAGAATCCCAATATTTCATTTTGCAAAAATATGTTAGCGGAAGAACAGGCTCTCTGTACATAACTGGAGATTGGACATATGTAGTCATGCTAGTCAGAAGAAGAGGATAATCACAGAATTCAAGTTGCTTGGGGGAGGTCATTCAATGAAAAATTGCCATCATTTTAAAAGGAGATTCAGAAACAAGATGTGAAATGTTGATAAGAAGCAGTTGTGCTTGAGTACCACATGAAAGCTAGACTTAAATGCCCCCATTCTATCCCTAAAAGGTGATACATTCAAAAGTCTGAGTAATGCTGCTATAGAATATCAAGAGAAGGATGTTAGCCAAAGACAGGCTACCAGCCTGAGATCCAGAGGACCTGCAAGCTATGTAGTGCAATAGCAGTGGAAAGAACATTCCAATGAGGTGTGTTTTACTTACTCTCTGCGCATTTCTTCTACAGACTCCTGGAGAGCAGAGACTTTGTAATTTTGCTTACTGATAAATTTCAAGGCCATAGAAGTATGCAGAGCAAATATTTGGTACATTGTAAATATTGACAATTATGATAGATGAATTAGCTAACCTGTGGAGGAAATGCTGGTAGTGAGTAGATCCACTGCAGACAATGAACACAAGAAAACATGGAGAGCAGTTGGAGCAGAAGGATGACAGAAGTTGGGAGGGCAATGAATGTATGTATACAACCCTCTCTTGAAATCCTCCCTTGAGGGAAAGAATTGAGATCCTGTCACTTGACAAGTGTAAGCTACTGATTCAGGAGACTTGCTCACAAATGGGCAGAATGTCTTATATAAGATCCACTAACTATGGGAAAGATCCATTGGCTGTAAGATCTAGGGTCAAGGCCAACAACTCAATGCATTTCAAAGGTTCATGAAGTCCTTCCTTCAGAAAAATGGAATTTGAAGAAAATATTCCTGATGCTACCGTGAAATAGCTAAAAAGTCTATTATGGGAAATAATGCCTTGGGAAATCCATGACATGACTAAGAATTATTTTCATTAGGAGTATCTAAAATGTAAAGATAAGAAGCTAGATTTTTGCTATCTAGGAGATGATCTTCTGTAAAATACTTTGGATGAGGTAACGGAGCATCACATTATTCTGGGGCATCACAGAAGCATTGCATCAGTTCTCAGCTCAGTCACAGCAAGCGCAGTGCCTCTTGATTCAAGATGAATAGGACTCTGGCATCAGAGTTGAACATCAACATGGTAAATGGACCTCATGAGCGAGCACATCAAGGCCAGCAAGAGCTAGCACAAATGTCCCAGAAAAGTAGACACACTAAACAACTAGAGTTAATGGACCCGGGAAGGGATGCAACAACAACAACAAAAAACACAGCTTCAAAATATTATCAGGAAACTATAACAGTAAAGACAAAAGAATGATCCATAAACACTAGTAATGCCCAGTGATGAAAGTGAGAATAATTTGAGCAACAAGATAAATAATATGATTGGATATAAGCTAAAGAATACAAAGAATATTCATAAGTATATACTGATATATAAATGACTATTAAATAGTGATTCATTAAATACAAATAAATTTAAGCACTAGAAATAAAGAGAAATCTTCCCCATAGAAAAATTTCAAATAATAAATAAAGAATGAGGGGATGGAAAAATCACCATTAGAACATCACAGTAATTGTTGCTACAGGCAAGATCCATGGATGAATGCTAAAATTAGTGGGTGAAATTTTAGGAGAAACAGGATGTTTGAATAGCCTCAATATATCTCCCCCCCACACATATATTAATTACTGTGGTGACTTTAACATATGTCTACATATTCTTTGATGCGCCTTCCTCCAGATGTTGAAGCTTAATTTCTCTCCTTGACTGTGGGCTGAACTTAATGAATTGCTTCCAAATAATAAAGTATGGAAAAGAGAAAAAAAAGCAGAAACTCTGCAGCAGAGACACCTAATAGACACCATTTTGACAATATGATCAAGGTTAACCTGACCAGTGATAAGTTGAAGTCCCGTCATGTACCTGCTGATATATCAAGGTCACTGCACCTCTGTGATAGTCCTCCCCAACATACATTTTTCTAGTCTAATCAGGAGGAAATATCAGTCAGATTCAAATGGAGGGAGATTTTTCCCCACACTTTAAGTGTCAAGATCATGAAAAGCAAGGAAAGACTGCAAAAATGGCACAGATTGAAAGAGAATTAAGAAGACATGAGTACTAAATGCAATGTATTATCCTGGATTGAATCATGGAAAAGAAAAAGGACATAAATGGAAAAATTAATGAAATCTGAATGAAGTTTGCAGTGTAATTACTAGTCTTCTTCCAATGTGAGTTTTAGTTTTGGTAATAGAAATGTCAACATTAGAGGCAGCAGGGTGAAGAACATTTGAGAACTCTACGATGTGCAGTTTCTGTAAATCTAAACTTATTCTAAAATTCAATGCATGTGACATCAGAAAAGGATTTAAAAATGACCCAGAGTAAATCCCAAAAATTATTAATGCAGAAATAAATAAGTTAAATAGATTTAATTTGAAGGTAGGGAGTCATAAATCTACTGTGTCCTTGCTACATGAATACCAAGAAAAGTCAATATCCAACTGACCTACAACTAGAATGTTCTGTTACCCAGCTCATTTGTCACTCAAAAGAATGATAAAGTGAAAAGATCACATGATTTAGGAATAGAAAATTTGAATTCAAACCCTAACTCTCAAATAACAATTTAATCAGCCTTACTGAAGCCATTCTCTAACATGCAACTATTGGTAACAATAACACCGTTCTTATCAACTTCTCTAAATATTTGGGGAAACTTAAAAGAGATCATGTGAATGAAAGGATTGATAAAAATGTTGCAAATGTAGCCCCACAGAACCTTCTGTATTTTATAAAGATATGAAATTATGGACTATATATTTTGATAATTAATATATTCTACTGGCAGGCATACTATGGGACTATGAGAAGTTTACTCATAAAATAATTTTAACTAAAGTCTTCCTCTTCTGTGATGCCTGAAGAGCTTTCTATAGTGGATGTCAAATAGAATAGAAGAACATACAGTTACAACCAGATAAATTTCATTTCCTGAGTCTTCATCATCTTATTACATAATGTCAAAGTGAAAAACACTTTTTCACTCCCTCTCTTGTAAAATGTAAGAATTTGGTACACAACCCCAAAAATCTTTCCAATTCAAAAGTCTTAGGACACACCTATATTCTTCCAAAGAAGCCATAATTTTAAAAAATGATAACTCAAGGCAATGCTTTGCAATATTATAATTGGGGCATAAGGAAAGAACCCCGTACTATCTGTAAGCTTACTGTAATTTTTAACATGTAATATGAAAAAAGTAGTTTTTATAGTGTGTGTTCTCATTATGAACACACTCTGAAGAGATTCCAAGCCCAGTCATCTTTCTTATTTTATATTGCAACTTCCTGTTTAGATGTCATCCACTATGGTCGACCACCAACAAACTAATCAACCAATAAACCAATACTAAAAAAATCACATTGTTTCTCTCTCAACTCAGTACATTCAAAAAAATCATTCAGGGAATTGAATGAGTGTGTGTACATGTGTGTGTTCTTCATGTTAAAGTCTCCAAATTAAGGTGAAAATAAACCTTATTAATTGCTTTCAGGCATATAAATTTGCCTGACTCCAAATAGGCAAAGCCAAAGCATTCAAATCATTTTTTCCAACTTTGACTACTTCATAGGAAAAGAACTTATAAATGTAGTCCAAATAATCTGTTACATATCAGTCCAGAATAATTACCCAAGCCCAGCTCAAACTTATTTGAGAATTGACCAGTTCTTTCATCACTGTGATGTTTATATAAATTTTATACAATTATCACTCAGGGTTTGGATTGAAGATTGTCAAAAGAACAATAATAACTTAAAAAAGGTATAAGCTCATCCTAAACTTTATCTTTACTAGTCTTAGCGTGCTAAAAAAGAACTATCAGTATATTTACTAGATACTGTTTTCAATTTTGTGAGCTAAGAACCACTTAACATGTAAGTCTTCACATTGTGGCAGATATAGTGAAAGTATTTGGTGTGTCATCACAGACCCATTAACCCTAATGCGTGTCTTAATTATATGACCCAGTTATTCCCCCTTAGACATCTGTCCAAGAAATTCAAAAGTACTAATTCAAAAGGAAACTTACATTCCTTTGTTTACACTATGTACAATAGATAAAGTATGAAAACTACCTACAATGGAATATTACTCAGCAATCAACAAAGATAAACTCATGGCATTTTGTGGCAATATGGATGGAGCTGGAAAAGATAATGCTAAGGGAAATAATCAGAAAGAGAAAGAAAAGTAGTGGGTTGTGTCATTTACATGTAGGTTATCAAAACACCTAAATAAGGTTTAGATTAAAACAAGCTCAAAAATTGACCCTTAAAAGCAGATTATGAAACCAAAGCATCCAGAATGGGGAGGGGGTGGTGAGAACAAAAGGGGAAGGGAGAAGAAAGTACAATGGACTCTGGTGGATGGACTCTGATTTGGTGGCAGGTACACTATGATGATGACATCTGAGGGGGCTATTCTATACTGCCAAAATAACAATAATGTAAGCCAATGATTTGTTACCTCAATAATAAAAATTCATACAAATCAACAAGTTTGAGTAGAGATATTTCTAATCTAAACCAGAAGTATTTTGGGACTCAGATTCTTCAGATTATGAAGAGGTAGTAAGACTCATATATTGAGTACCATGAAGCATCCCCAAGGAAGTCTAAGGAAACACACAAACAGACATATACTTATGGCTTAAGTGAAATAGATATGTACACTCTGCATGATAAGATTATTAACAATGCCCACCATCAATTCAGGACAAGATTTGCCTTCAAATGGATTATAAAAATGGGGGGAAAAAAACCCCTCAGTTTCAAGAACTTGGATTTGGGAAGTGAAGTTAATGAATTGTGGATCTGTTATGTAACTAGTATTTGAGTGTGAGAAGGCAACAAAGAAAAGATATTGAATGTTCACCTTTATAGAGAAGATATGATTTCTACATTTTCAATAGCTAAAAGAATCCTCTGAGGATTGATCCTCTCTAATTGAGACCTCACCTCCCACCTTCAAAAGGATCCTTGCAAGTAGATAGCATGTGTATATGCGTGCAATGAGATGCCACAGTAATTTACTGCTACCAAAGTCCATCCAGTTTCTTTTGCAATGTTCACAGTTTCAGAAGACAGTTCTGTTCAAGTAGGAAATAGCAGCCCACCTGGCTCCATTTATGCCTCTTTCATATTTATGAAATGTAACCCAAAACCTTTATCTTCAACCTTTAAACATTTCACACAGGCCATTTAAGAAATTTATTGTCGTCTTAAAGAGACTTGTCTTTTTCATTCAGTGTACCCCACTACAAAAACCAGCTCAGTACCTGTCAGCCATCTGGTCTCTGTGTAAAAACCTGGCCAAAATTTTCAGATTTCCTCCTTGGAATTTTCTCTGTAGAAGATGAATCTGATTAGATGAAAATAACACTGGAAGAGTTACAAGCCATTATTCTGAGCACAAATGACATTTTCTTTAATAAGTGTTCCCAGTCTAAGTAGGCTTTGAACTTCAGATCTGACTGGGCGCTGGGGTTTGTTTGCAATAGGCATGTAACAACATGACGACATTTTTGGCTGAGACCCAGATATTTTTAATCGACAAAACTGTAGAGTATGAAACAGATTCAAACAGCCCTACTTTACCCATGTCAGGATTTCCGGAAACCTACCTTAGTGATTCTAACATAGAGCAAACAATATTAAATCAAGTTTTATTGTGTCAAAATAGCCAGGGTCTACCAGTCACTTGCAATCTAACAGGATCTTATAACAAAAAAAAATAATAATAAAGCAAGATTTACTTGGGGGGAATATTTGGTTTATATAATAGTGACAGCATTTGGTGGTTGGTGGTGATAACTCAAGAGTCTGAGCAAACCATTTTAGCAGTTTTTTTAACAACTGCCCTTTCCAAGTCCTACCTAGAGCAATTAGGCAAGAAATATATAAAAGGAATGCAAATTAGAAAAGAAGTAGAACTATCACTATTTGTAGTTGACATGATAATATATACAGAAAGCCACTAAAAATTGGAACTCCACTAAAAAACTAATAAAAACAATAAATAAAAAAGGCAGACTATAAACCAATATACAAAAGTCTATTTATTCCAATAGCAAGTAACACACTAGAAGAAATCAAGATAACATTTTCATTTGCAATAGCAAAACATATTAAATACCTAAGAATAAGCCTAACAATGTAAGTGAAAGACCTGTCAATGAAAACTATAAGACACTGATAGAAAAAATAGAAAAGGACACAAAGAAATGTAACAATATTTCTTGATTATAGATTGGGAGCACTAGCACTGTAAAAAATGGCCATCTTGCCTAAAGCAATATATAGATTCAATGCAATCCTTATCAAGTTTTCAATGAATGTCTTCAGAGAAATAGAGAAAAGATTACTGAAATTTATATGGACCCCAAAAGTCAAAGATCCCAAAGTCAAAGCACTTTTAAAAGGAGAACAGAGATATCATACACCTAGACTTTAGACTACAAAGCTACAGTAATCAAAACAGTATGGTATGGGAATATAAATACATCAGTGGAACAGAATTGATGATTCAGAAATAAAGAAGTCAACAGTGTACAATGGAGAAAGGTAAGTCTCTTTAACAGTGTTTTACAACTTGCAAAAAGAAAAAGTGAAACTAGACTATGCTCACACCATACACAAAAATTAATTCAGAATGAATTAAAGACTTGTATGTGAGACCTGACACTATAGTACTAACACTATAATACACATAGAAGAGAGCACAGGTAAAACAGATTACGACATTGGCTTCAGTGATGTTTTTTGGGACTCAACTACAATGGCAAGGGAAGAAAAAGCAAAAATTGACAAATGGGACTACATCAAACTACAAAACTTCTGCACAGCAAAAAATAAATCTTATCATTAAGCAAAAAAGACACCATACTTAATGGGAGAAAATATTTGCACATCATACATATGACAAAGGACTAGAAAGGAGTTCAAATAACTCATACAACTCAGTAACAAGAAAAAAATAACTCAATTAAGATAAAAATGGGCAGGAGAGCTAAACAGACATTTTTCCAAAGAAGACAACTGAAAAAATGTTTAATATCACTTATTATCAGGGAATTGCAAATGAAAACCACAATAACATACCTTACACCCAAGAGAATGGCCATATTAAAAAAAAAAAAAGAATAGAAACAAAAAATGTTGGCAAGTGTGTGGAGAAAAAGGGACTTCAAACATTTTTTGTGAGAATGTACATTATTCCAGTCCCTATGATAAAAAGTATTGAGGCTTCTCAAAAAATTAGAAATTGATATACAATATGATCCAGAAATTCCAAATGTTGGTTTTTATTCCAGGAATGCATAAGCACTAATTTGAAGGAATATATGCACTCCTGTGTTCCTTGTAGCACTAGTTATAATTATCAAGTTATGGAAACAACTTAAGTGCCAAGGACAGATAAGTGGGTAAAAGAGATGTAGTATATACATAATAGAATGTTACTGCACTATACAAAGATGTGATGTAGCCTTTTGCAATAATATGGATGGAACAGGATGGGTTTATGCTAAGTGAAGTATGTCAGAAGGAGAAAAAACAATAAACTGAATGCTTTCACTTATATGTGGAATATAGAGAATAAAACAAACAAACAGACAAAATTAAACCAAACAAACCCTAGAACTACAATGGCAGGACTGAGGCTCTCAGAAGGGGAGGAGAGGATTGGGAAACAAAGTGGGGAGGGGACCATTGGTCTATAATACAGGATTATAGGTCATTCATGGTAGGTGTGGTGTGGTAACACATATCTGAAGAGGTGTGACCCCATTCTGCTAAATTATATACACTATTGTAAGACACTGTTACCTCAAAAATAAGTTATAGAAAAAAATTGCCCTTTACTCTAGATCACTGTTTCTCAATCCTATCTGCATATCAGAATAACCTGGGAAGCTATTTGAAAATACCAATGTCAAACAAAAGTTCAAATAAAAACATACTTCAAAACCAGTCTTTGGGAGCCTCCCTGGTGGCGCAGTGGGTTAAGCAACGCACTATGAAGCAAACCGCAGCCACTGCAGCGCGAGTTCGATCCCTGCTGCCAGCCAGGGAGGGGACCCACAAGGTGTAGCAGACCTCTCCTGCCTCGCCTGCTGCTCCCCTCAACAGTGTGTTTCAGTCAGTCTGCCTGTTCTGTTTCTGGTGAATCCTCTCACCTCCCTGGACTCTGGCCTGTACCCCAGCTCTTGTATTAATAAATAAATAAATCTTAAAGAAAAACAGTCTTTGAAAACTCACCATATATGTGAGGCATCCAAGAAGAGAGGGGAAGTGATGAGAACTGTGGGGTTGTTAGGGGTAGAGGTACAACAGACTACAGTGTAGGACTATGGGGTCTATGGTTGTGGGAAGGCTATGTGACCACACCTAAGGGGAGAAATCCTCTATTGCCAAAATATTAACAAAGATGTATAACAATTACACTTCAGTAATTTTATATATATACATATATACACACACACACACACAAACATATGCCATCTAGCAAAACAAATAAAATACCAGTGTCCCGTTGCATATCAGAAATTAAGCCAGGAACTCTAGGATTGGGTTTTGCCACTGCTACTTGAAAAATTCTTTAGGTAATTCAAATGTGCGGCCAGGTTTGATTGTGATGCCCTGAATCATTCATTTATTCATTCATTTACTCAAATCACTCAACAAATGTATATTGAGTACTAAGTACGCCCTGGGACATTCTTGGACTCATTTGTAAAAAATGTTCACAGTGGTAGGAGTTTTGTCATCAAAAGTCACAGGTGATAATGGATGGAGTACAGGAGCTAGGTCTTGAAACTTGGAGGGTCTGGGATTGTATTCTAAATGCAGTGGAAAGTCAAAGTGGTGGGGAAGGAGAGGCGAATGAAGGGAGCAGAGGAGTGATACTACCTAAGGTATATTTTTGGAACTTTGTGTTGTTGTTTTTGAGCTAATATTGGTTTAAACATTTATATATGATTTAAGGATGTAGGTTCACACTTTGTAGGATTTTTTTCATGCCATCATGAAAGCACCATTGTCCTCTAGATTTTTATTTATTTTTGACTTTGTCATCCTCTTATATAATTATTTACTAAGGCAACATTAGTTTATAACACTGTATACAATTCATAAATACAGGATACCGCCTCTTCTGTTTTACGTCACCACAGCACACCCACCGCCAACGCCCCCACGGTCCTCCACCATAGTCTGATTGTGCCCCCTTCTCATCTTTGCTCTCTACCCTCCACTCCCCCATCTGAAGGGTCAGTTTTACAATCAGATTTTCTAGTGTTTGTTTTTGGGCAAGCTTTTTTCTGACCCTTTATTTCTTTGTATGCTACATATTAGTGCCACCATCCAATATTTGTCTTTCTCCTTCTGGCTTATTTCACTTAGCATAGCCCTCCAGGAGAGCAATCCATGCTGACACAAATGACAAAAGTCTGTCTTTTTTTTAAATAGCTGAGCAGTTTTTTCTGCACTAACACTGGTTTACAACATTGTTTGTGTTTTAGAAAAATAGGATCTCCCACTTCAGGATAACACTTCTTTTTAAATGAATGCTTTGACTGCCCCTTAGAGAATATCATTAAATTTAAATCAAGTCTAAGAATAGAACAATCCATGCATTTGGGGAGCAAGAAAATGAATGCTGTTGGAAATGGACTTTTACTATTGCCTTTGTTTCAGCCTAACAGAGTGGTGTGCCTGTTGTTTCACAAATCATCATTCCTTTGGGCCACATTTGGAGGAATTACTCTGCATCAGCCCACTCAGTGACCTTGCAATGATTGAAGGAGGCTGCCTATGACTTTCTCTGCCTCTAGACAGAACTCGCTTTCAGAACACAGCACACCCATTTGGACATTCACCTAGAAATAGGAAGAAAAAAAGAATTTAAGCAACATCTCTTCCCAGCTGAGACTGTTCACCATATAGAAATCCTAACTCTGTGATGGACTGTCAAACAGGTGCTACATCCCAGGAGAAGCTATGGTCTTTAAGATCCTGCTTGGGTGATAACTAAACTAGCTCCGATGTCTTTTTCGTGAATTGTACTGCCAGCATCTGTCCTGCAGTTGAGTCAAAACACCAACAGGATAAGCTATGATTGAAGAATTAAGGAAGCCAAGTTTGCTGTGTTCCTTACCAGATCACAACTTAGAGGCAATTATCATGTAGGGAATGGGAAAAAAAGCCAACAACAAAACCTAAGAAGACAGCTTGTTCTGCTAGCATCTTTTATTTACCATTCCACTACTTTTTCTTTAGTGGAGACTGTTCTGAAGTGGACTGTGAGCTCAAGAGTGAAATCAAGGCTACGATTGATGGAAGACTCTAAAGTAGCTCCTGCTTAGTGAGCTAGAAAAGTGTTTAAGTGTGCTTTCCACCAGTTTGATGCACTAATTCATAGTCTATAAAACAGACATTTTTAAAACAGGAAATTATTTAAAAATTTACAATTTTGAAGTTGCTGTCACTTTGTAAGCTAGTGTCATAATGATGTGTGCACAAAAATAATTTTATTGTTATCATTCATAAGCACAATGACCAGTGAGTCCCCTTACACTTTGATTTCACTCTTTCCAGCTTATTCTAAAAGGCTCATACAGATACTAATTTTACTTAGTAATTTTCTTACATTTAAAACAATAATACCAGTCAAACATATAAATTAATTATTCAGTGACTCAGTGAACACCTATTCTAGGCACAGGATATGTAATAAATTCATCATCATGAGATAAAAGTGTTTCTGCCCATCAAGAGTTCATCAAGCTGGCTCCCTGCTTTGTTTTCTATCATCTTACCTGACTTTCGGGAACTTGTCACTACCCAAAATTATGCATGTGCTTATTGTCATGCTCACCTACTAAATTCATAGAAGACCTGACTTCTTTATTTAACAGTCTCAGCATCTCTGATTAATGTCTGACTCAGAATTGCCTTTCTATGAATATCTACTGAATAAATGAATGAATGAATGAACTCAAGATAACATGGTTTATAAATGACAGAACCAGATATTAAGTCCAAATCCACCTGATTTCAACAAGATTACATTCATCAATTCTATGCTCCCATAATATTCATGAATTCTTTAATTATAATGCCCCCAAATTAGGAAGAGTCTGCAGTTTCTACAGCAGGAATGCCCATTCAATACTCAATATGACCAATAAAATCAAATTTTCAAACTACCTTTAATGATGCTAGAAACTGTTGCTAACATATTCTATAGAAGGGGAAAACAATACACCAGATTATATAGACAGCATAAGAAGTATATATTACTGCAAGATGTAAATACAAATGCCAGAGGAAAATGAATGAAAATGTCTACAATAGTTAATTCTAGATGACAGAAATTGTGGTTAACTTTGGCCTTCTTCTTTTTATTTTTCTCTATTTTTCAAATGTTCTCAGAAGGGACATGTGACCACTTATATTCACAAAAAAGATGCTTAAAAGCTAAGTACAATGTTTAGTGGAATATAAAAGCTGAAAAAATCTAGTAGGTACGAAGAATTTTCATAACAAAGAAACAAAGGAAAGGAATTCCAGAAAACTAGTTCAGCTAACCTTGGATCACTGTGTAAGGAAGTTCTGAGGACACTTTCCAACAATTTTGGAGCTAGATTATAGACAATCATTCATGTTGACTGAATCTAGACTTCCTCTCAAAGTAACAGAGAACTACAGAGGGCATCTGTGTTGATGTGAAAGTGCTCCTGAATGCTTAAAGCCTAATTGTGAGGAAAGTAGCACTACTGGTGTATTCCCCTTGCCTTTAACTTGAACATTCTAGAACTATATCATGTTCTGGAATGCTTGACTTTTAGTCAAGCATGTTCTGGAATATTGATATATCTATATTATATACATCATGTAGATTCACACACGAACACATTTGCTTGCCAGATATTGCTTTACTAACAAACATTTGTTTCTGCCAACATGGTAGTATACCTTTCAGAAAAAAAACTCAAGCCTTTTTAAAAACAAATGAAAGGATTTTTTACTTAGGTATTCAATTAAGCAATTTTCTTCTCTGTTTCTATTTATTCCTGGTAAAATAAATTTATGATAGGAAATTGGTATATAAATTAGAATATAATAATATGTTTATTGTTTCCCTGAGTTTTTCTTGTGAAAACATTGTTAGATTTTTCAGTACTGGATGTTTCCATTTTAATTTTTTGGGGGACGGGTATGAAGGTTTTAGTTAAACTTTTTTTTTTGTACTATTTCTGGAATCCAACCAGGAGGGCATCACAGAAGTTAAAAATAGCAAACACTTTCCTAATAATAGAGATTCTGACAAAATCATGAGATTGACTAATCAAGCTTTTACTGTTTGTGTGTGGAAATAAATATTTATAGGAATTTAAAAGTCAAGCATATAACATCAATAATTCTCCCCTGTGAGCACTAATTCAGAAGACTCACAAACATAGTTATAAGCTTTTCACTGTGAAAAAGAAATATATTATTCATGTACCATGTTAACCTGTGTTAAAAACAATTTTTCACTGATTCCACCATAAACTCACACTTGTTCTTTTCTGTCTAGTTTGAATGGCAACTTTTTATGAGTCCTATTGTATTAAAGTGAAAGAAGCCCAACTCATACCAGTTTAAGAAAAACACTTATTTCTACAATTAATGGATCAGAGGGAGTCCTGACCTACATCCTGCAAGATCAGCAACTCCAACAGAAAAAGTGCACCTTTTCCTACCAGTTCCATCAAAATTTACCCAGACTTACCTTTTACAGGATTATGTCCAATCTTGAGTCCATCACTGTGACTCAGGTATGTAACACTAAGAGAAGATCCTCTCTTAGCAGCAAGGTGGGAGATCAGTTTTAGGCAAAGAAAATAAGAAGTAATGACAAAGCTTTGCCATCAAAGGAGCATGAAGTCCCTGGAGAATTGCAAAGCACACCATTCCAGAAAGATATTTGGGAAGGGGGGAAATGTGTAGAGGTGAGGCTAAAGTGTTGGGTTAGGGTTGGATAGTGAAGTGCCTAGAATGTCATAGTCAGGAGTTTGGAGTTTATTCTGAAATCAGATGGGCAAATCCTTTTTGAAGAAGAAAGTGGCAGGGTGATACTTTCCTCATTAGTCAGATCATTCTGAAAGTCAAGTGAAAGATGGATTTAAAGGGGGAAATTTGATACTATCTGTTGACCTGTGTTAGAACACTTATCCTAAGAAATTGTATGCCATTGTTTACACACCTGTTTTCCCCACTGACTGTCAGCTCCTCAAGGACAGGGCCAATGTTTTATTCATCTTTATAGCCCTAATCTGTCACTGTAGACCCTTAATAAAACACATTAAAATAAAAGAAAAATTATTTTTCAATGAAGTGACCATGAGTTCTGTATATAAATCAGATCCAAAAGAAGATATTATTGCAAATATTATGCTTCTGGGAAAAAAGTCACAGTTACTAATCTTGGATTAATTTTCAGACGAAATGTTCCGAACCTATGCTTTACACAGAAATATTTTGGACTGAAAAATGTGTCTTTGCTTTTGAAGGAGTATTGCAAATTTGGAAGCTTATTCTCTAGTTTACCTTTTTCATTTCACACTCCACACCAGGAGTTGGAAAATTTTTTCCACTAAAGGAATAGGGAGTTATTATTTTAGTCTTTGTCAGCCAAATAATCTCCATCGCAACTACTCAAATTTGCTATTTAGCACAAAAATTATAACATGAGTAACATTTAGCATAAAATTCATAACATGGGATTGCATTCCAATAAAACTTTAAACACATCAACATTTAAATCTTACACAGTTTCATCTGTCACAAAATATTAATCTTCTTTGTTCTTTTACCATTAAAAAATCAAAACCATTCTTAGCATGCAAAAATGTGTTATAGGATCCCGTATTTGCCCTAAAACTTGCAGTGAGCCTACATCAACTCTACACTAAATCTGACTCTGTTCACATCAATATCATCAACAAATGTATTAAATGCCTAATAAATATTTGCAGCCTAACGTCTTTTCCTTTGTCAAATTTTTGTCAGGTCATATTCGTCATTATCATGCTTTCTATCTTCACAAATAAGAGTTAAATATTTACTCCATCGCAGACTTCAAAACACTTAAACTTTTGTGTATTTTTAAAAATACATATGGCCCTCCTGGTGATGCAATGAGTTGGGCAACGCACTGTGAGGCAAACCACAGCCACTGTAGCACGAGTTCGATCCCAGCTGCCAGCCTTGAAGGTGACCCACATTTTGCAGCACTCCTCTCCTGCTCACCCGCTGCCCCTCAGCGGTGTGTTTTAGTCAGTCTGCCTGTTCTGTTCCCCACTCTGTCTCTGGTGGATCCTCTCACCTCCTGCGATTCTAGCCTGTACCCCAGTGACTGTATGCATAAATAAATAAATCTTTAAAAAAATAAATAAAAATACATACATTAGCAATGGAATAAAGACAGCTTGTTCAATAAGTGGTGCTGGGAGAACTGGACTGCTACATGCAAAAGAATGAAACTAGAATACTGCCTTTCACCATGCACAAAAATCAACTCAAAATGGATTAAGGAATTAGACATAAGGCCTGAAACCATAAAATATCTAGAAGAAAAAGTAGGCAAAACTCTACATGACATACACCTCAATAACATCTTTAAAGACACATCACCCAAAGCAAAGATAGTGAAGGAAAAGATAAACAGCTGGGACTACATCACACTTAAAAGCTTCCGTACAGCAAAGGACACGCTAACCAAAACAAAGTGACACCCCGCTGACTGGGAGAAAATCTTTGCACACAACACTACTGACAAGGGACTTATCACAAAGATCCACAAAGAGCTGACCAGAAGAAACAAAACAAAGTGAACAATCCAGTCAAAAAATAGGCAAAAGAGCTAAAAAGGCAATTCTCCAAAGAGGAAATGCAAATGGCCAACCATTTGCATTTGAGGCATATGAAAAGGCATATGAAAAAATGCTCAACTTCTTTTGTAATCAGGGAAATGCAAAGTAAAACCACTATGAGATACCACCTCACACCAGTGAGAATGGCACATATCAAAAAAAGTGGCAACAATAAATGTTGGCGAGGATGTGGAGAAAAAGGAACTCTACTACACTGCTGGTAGGAATGCAAGCTGGTCCAACCATTATGGAAAGCAGTATGGCAGTTCCTCAATCTACTAAGAATGGAACTTCCATAGGATCCAGCAATCCCACTCCTAGGAATATACCCAAAAACACAAATACACTGATTCAAAAGAATACCTGCACCCTTATGTTTATAGCAGCACTCTTTACAATAGGGAAGACCTGGAGACAACCTAAATGTCCAAAAACAGATGAGTGGATCGGGAAGCTGTGGTACATATACATGATGGAATACTATTCAGCAATCAAAAAAGAAAAACTAGACGCATTCATAGGAATATGGATGAAACTGGAAGGGATTATGCTCAGCGTAGTAAGTCAGAAGGCAAAGGAAAAATACCAGTTGTTTCCTCCCCTAGGAGGAATATGAGGGAACCAAATAAGGATCAAGGAAAGGAATAAGAACAATAATAATAATAATAACAATAAAGACACAAAAACCAAAAATGAAAAGACAAGGACAAATTGGGGACACTTGGTGGGAAGGGGCAAAGGGGAGGATTGAGGGCAGACAGGAGCACGGGGGACTAAGGTGATGGTGCACTGGTGATATGGTGATGGGGAATACATGGGGATTACAATTGATGTCAAATATATATAAATTAAAGGGAAAATAATAGATATACAATATACTAAAAAAATAAAATAAATTAAAAAATACATACATTAATTATGATAGTCATAGAAAGAGTAAGTCTCCAGCTTTGCATTATTCTATTTTTATCCTCTTTATACATTTGAATGATAATCAAGTAAAATGTCCATGAGAACTAATTTATAGCTGGTTGCTAAGGGATTACATATTTACTTACATTTGTTTATTAGCCACAACTTATGATTTAACTTATGAATAGGTAAGGCGGAAGTCAACATGTCATTTAATTCATGTGGGTGTGTTCTCCTGCCCCCAAATAGCTCCCTTTTTCCTAGCATGCTGCCAAAAATAGTAGACATTCAATGGGACCAAGTATTCAAGGATTTATTCCCATTTGCAGAGCTCTCCGATTTATTTTGTATTTTGTATTTCTAAAGATAAATAACATCAATTTAAAAAAAAATACCTCAGACTGAGACACCAGATGTAAGTGTGTGATTAAGCGTGTGGCTATTGAGTAAGAAGAGAATAGGAGAAGCCATGGAAAGAAGGACACTGGCAAAAGAGCTCTGAAAAAGTATGTAAAAGCACACAGAAGAAAGATATTTCTGACTTCCCAATTATATCCAAGATGATCCCCATGGTCCTGGATTTCCTTTGTGAGTCAGAGCATAATGTTTCAATTCTTGAAAATATTAGCTTTCCTTTTCATCTGACGCCACCCATTGATAAGATTATTAAGGGAATAAATGGAATTATTCTTATTTCCTGAGCCTTTTATCCCCTTTCAAAGGGTCAAGTTCCTAGAGGATGGTAATAAATGAACCATGATAGAGCAGTTTGTGGAAATTTTTACTTGAACTGTGACTTAGCTTTATAAATAATTCTAAACAGTCATAAAATGACTATGCTTGAAAGATAATTGCTTATTGAGGTAGCAAATAAACTCTGTCCATGCATTCAGCAAGAATATACTACTTAAAAAATACTTTCATTTAAAATTATGGTTTCTAGCTCTTGTTATATAGTAGCTAATTATATACCATAAAGTCTATCTTATAGACTTTAAAGTATATGCACTTTATATACTTTAAAGGGAGAGGAAAACCACTTTAGTGTGCCAAGATTTTCTTTTCTTTTTAATATATGTAAACAAAGGACAGAGCATAGGGAGGAGGCAGAGTTGGAGAAGACATAACATCAATCAAGGAAACAAATTATAAGAGAAAAATATATAAATGCTGCAATCTCCCAGGAGCTGACTTATGCTTTGACATATTAAACAGAAGGGATAAAAAATACTACACAATAGTGACAAAGCGATTGATCGATTGTTGTTTCTCAATAGGGTAGGTAGTCTTTCTTCCATTCATGTATTCCAAAATATTTACTGAATTTATTAACCACCAAACATTTTTACAAATATGGCAAATTAAATACAAGGATAAGTAAAGTTCACTCTCTGATCCCACAGTTCTGAAAATTTGCATTAGTCAGTAATGAAAACATATAAATCATTTTTCACATTATATATGAGAATGAGGGTTACTTCAAAATTAGATTATCTTGTTAATGATTGGAGGGTTTCATTATATAAACTAGATATAGTTCCTTCTGGAGGGTAATCAATGTTTCAGCAATATTGTGGGTTTTTTTTTAAGTTACAAAAGAATGTGAACATGTTGACACTATTCATCTAAATTTTTAAAATTCAAATTATATGATTACATACATTTTATTTAAAATTTAAAGCATAAAAACATTCATGAGTTTTTAAACAGTAATCTAAGGACAGTGTTTTTTCTGGTGTGGTAAGACGACAGGGTGAAATAGACTATTGCTGTAATATTTGCACCCTTTTATATGAGACAGATATGACTCCAATAATGCATTATAGTCATCGGATGCTGGTTTATTCTTTTCTTCTTTGTATGTTTTAACTTATAAATTTGAAACAAAATGGAAAGAATATAGAATCAAAGCTAAACTCATATCAAAAAAAGATATACACAATTATGTGCCTTGCTTAGTTTTACTCAATAATATATAATCAAAGCCAAGTCATCCTTTTTAAAAAGTAACTCTCTATAAGGAATCATAATTGGCTGTGATTTGAAGCAGAAAGTCTGAAGTCTACTATCCAACAAATATCTCATTTATCAGTATATTCTGCTCAACTTTGCATCAATCTGTAAACTAATACTATCATTCAAAAATATTTTCCCAGATTTCTAATATTATAATGCTAAAAAATACAGAAAGTTGAAATAGACAGTAACATGTATATTCTCCGCCTACTTGGTTATCACTTCATATTAATACAGCTAGTCAAATATTAATATTTCCAATATTGTGACCTAATTATCAAAAAAAGGTTTTATATACTTTATTTCAATAACTGCATTATATGAAGTTATCTTCTTTTAGTTATCTTCAATATTTAATAGCTTTCCTCAATTTTTTTTTCCTTTATGACTTTTCTGACCATGTCCGGGCCAATGATGTAGTAGAATATCCCCAGAAGGAACTGTGTACCAGCTGGTTCTATCTCTGTATTTTTTCCTCAAGACATATGACTTGCCTCTTTATGGAATCTTCTTTTTTCTATTAGCTCAAACAATTGTTAGGTATTTTATCTAATCCACATCTGGATACATAAGGACCCTGCAGAGGACTATGTGTTAACACCTGTTAGTTTTGACACCAGTGCTTTATTTTCTAAACTGTTTATTAAGTAATGATAATCGGTATTGAAGAGAGGGCTTCCTGGGGCAGCTCCCCACCAACTGAGCATGAAACCAAGAGCTGATGGTTTCTTGCAGCGGAGGTTGTTCTGAATCTCTTAGCCTCTTCATTTGTGCTGGTGTCTGTCCCAAATGCACTGTTGCACTCGGGGAGGTAACACGACTTTCACTAGCTATTGGCTTTTGATGTGCCTATTGTATGCTTTATTGTGCTGAAGCTTTTCTTAGGGCTTCGTCAATCTGGTGCAGGGTAAAGCTTATCAGTGTGAATGCAAGAGTACTGTTGCCAGGAGAATAGAATGGGGTCATTGTAATACCATGTTCTGGTTTTATCTAACCCCTACCCAAATCATGCTGTCATTTAACGTATCCCTCCATCCCCCGCATGTCTCATAAACTAGGAGTTATATGTCAAAACAGAAGATAAAGGTTAATGAATTTTGGCAAACATACCACAGTTGATCCTGTCTATTTCATTTTACATCATACGGAGAGACATATGATGTCAATTAGTCCCACGCTCAGAAGGAACAGGTTAGATAACCTGGTTATGGCATGGGCATTTACAAACAACCATCCGGAGGTTCAGTGTGTTTATTGTTACTCAAGTGTCAGTGCTTCCATTATTACTAAACTCTGACTGTAAATGGAACTAGAAAATACATGCTTTCTTATAGTTTAATTTTGTATTAATAGTGACAATTCAAATTTACTTGTATAGATTTCTACACTTTTGTTTTCGTGCATTTTTTTACTAACATGCTTAGTTCTTAGTAACTATTATTCTTACTTATTTGCTTTATCATATATATATACATATATATATATGTTAGCTTCAAAATGACAATACCAGTTTTACTGCTCGCTACAAAATTATCTTGAGGAAATAAGTTTAGTCTTCGGAGATTTTGTTGTTGTATGTTACTAGAGTACGTTACACTCTGTATAGGCAGAGTACTGTCTCAAAGGTTACTTGAAACTAATTTTTAATGATGTTCCCCAGAGTTTGGACCGTTCTGCAACCCCACCAGCACTATACAGGAGGGCCCTATTATCTACATGCTTGTTTACAAAACATATCATCAAGTTTTGAGATATTCACCAATCTGAGAGGTGAGAAACAATATCCCAGTGCATTTTAAATTTATAGTTCATTGTAAGATGACCAAAGATCTGAGACAGAAAGCAGCAGAGGGGTAGAGAAGGGTAAAAACAAGGAAGGCAAGAGCACAAGGGATTATGGTGATGGATCACAGGTGCTCTGCTGGTGGGAGAACTACAGTGACTACACCCGAGAGGAGAAGCCAAATATTGTACAAAAATGAACAACATAAGACAATACTTTAAGTAAATAAATGTATAGTTCACTTATTTTCCAAGTTATTTGTCTTCTTTTTCTAAGTGCTCCTTTTCTATTGGGCACCTACCCTGACAAGCTAGAGCTCCAACTTCTAGACCCACAAGACTCTTCCCAGCTCAAAAGATACTCACCACAATCTAACGATCATTATACACATTTAATGCTAATATTACTTCTGAGTACTTACTAGGCTTAGGTAGCTTTATTTGTCTTTCTCAATATTAAGTAGTTTTTGCTACTAAATAAGTAGATTGCCAGTAATCATGGCCTCCAGTTATGAACTTATGTATTATTTCTTGCTTATTATATTCCTGACCATTTCCATCCAAATTTTGCCATGAACTTTGGCCTGTTTTCCAAAATCACAAATTCTGTAGAGAACAACATGTTCTATTGGAGTCACTTGAATTGGTATTACAAATCATTCTTGGAGATCTGTGAGCCAGGTGCAATGTTGCCTTGTTCTTGATTACTGTTCTTGGCTTTGCCACAACTGATGCTCATGTTGTACTAAATACAATTGACATATTTGGGTCTCACCTTGTAGGCAGTGCTGATAAAGCTGACTCTCCATGGATTTGACATATGCTGTTTAATATCACAATGATTCCCAGACTACATTCCTTTCATTTGCTGTCTCTCATTCCATGTGACTCAGTTCCTGGCCCACTATCTATCTCTTCCCTGTCTTTTTTGGTTCTACTGCTTAATATGATCACCGGACAGCAGTCTTGGAAAGAAATTCTGAACAGATTTTTCATTTTGTAGTGGCACTGGTGTCAAAATCCATTTTAAAAATGCAGGGCTTTGAAGATGAAGTATATGATGGCCCTTGAATTTTCTTTGAAGTGTAAAGAAGCTTCATGATCAAACCCAAAGCTCTATAATTAAATACTTAAATACTAAAACTAAATTTCTTATTCTTATAATAATGACATAGTTACTTAAAAGTTCTATTGAACGAAAGAAATAAATAGTGCTTGTGTTTGTAAAGATATTAAAATCTCTGCACCCATAAAAGAAAGTTGACAAGTGCCCAAATTTAGAACCAATTAACTTGACTCCAAGAACTATCGGGAGATTAGAATAACCAGCCATGTTTTTTCATGTGAGGAGTCTGGTCTCTTCTATAACCAAAGGTGGTGATTAAAAGTTTTAGAATCTGGAAACAAATTTGTTAACATTCAAATTACAGATTCACCATCTAGTAGCCGAGTGATCTTGGACATATTGCTTTTTCTTTGCCTCATTCAAAAGTCACAGATAATAGAAATCTCTGCTGGATTGTTATGAGACTACAGGAGACCATTGAGCACAGTTAGCACTCAGTAAGATTAATTATTGACTCTTGGTCAACTTAAATTATAGGCATCAGACTGAGAGTGTCTCTTATCCTATGTGATAAAATTCCAACTCAGTGCTCTAAGTGGCATCTAATAAGTTAATTTGCTTAAAGCATGTTCTTACATCATTGCTAGATTAGAAATGGACCACCCTGTTATGAAAGAGAAGAAATTATCCTCACTAATTATGTGTATTTTTACTTTGTGAGTTCGCTAAGTGTGCTAACAAGGTGCTTAACTCTAGTGGGTGGTGGGAAATAAAATATTTAAGTTGGGCTTATTCTGCACCAACAAAATCAGGCATCTACTAGTAAGGTAAACAAATACAGAAAAGATGATGAGTAGGCTATTAATTTTCTACCTCAGAAGGTATTTGAGAGATTAAAGGGTAACAATAGCTTAAGCAGAAAAATGGACAGATTTGAGAAGTAATTGCCAAATTTAATATAAATTTCACATATCTTAATTAGTGCAATTGCATGGTCTTAAGTCAAGAGAAGATAATTCCTACATTTCTCTTAATTGGAAGGAACATTTCCATCTACACTGAATCATCAATTTGCTATTTCCTTTTATTTTGTTCTTGCTTGGATTTTTAAGTAATTTAATCAAATTTAATATATCTTTAAATACTATGGTTGTTCTGAGAAGCAGAAAGTTAATGTATGAGCATATTCTTAAATTTGATTTTAATATGCTTCAATAGTGTAAACACCTCCATCATAATCATCTTTAGTACCAAAGACCAAAATTAAAACCTTGATGAAATAGCACAAGAGAATAAATGTTGACATTTTAAAATATCTATGGCAGAAAACTAAACACATTTAAGAATTTAGTATAAGCAGATATCTAAGTGATGACAGGGAACTTAAATACCTCTAGATAAAATTTCTAATTTGCAGGTTAAGAAACTAAACTAAGTGACATGAAAATTCCACAAAGCCAGCAAGCTTTGGGAGCCTGGCCTGGGATGATACCTGCCTCAGTTCACTTTCCACTGTAACTTGTACCTTGCCATCCCCAAGAAAAGGATATTCCCTTATTATCCAGATGTGAGTCTCTAAAACAGGGTTCCTTAACCACAGCAATATGGACTTTTTAGACCAAATAATTCAGTGCATGAATTATGATGCATTGTGAAACGATTCAGTCTTCCTGATTCACTAGATGCCAGTAACACTTTCCTTCTGGACACTGCCAAATATCTCTTAAGAACAAATGGGCCCTAGTTAAGAACTGCTCTAAAGTCCTTTCCATCCCTAAAATACTATGAACTTTAATTAAAAGAGAAATATTTTGGAAGCTTTACACAATTACTTACAAGAATTTTAAATCCTGCTGTACTTTTCCACAATGTTCATACCCTAAATCAGAGAGTTCAGAGCCTGTGAGCCTCTCTCTAAATCTCCATTTGCAGGACCTCCCTGGTGGCTCAGTGGGTTAAGCAATGCACTTTGAGGCAAATCACAGCTACTGCAGCACGAGTTCCATCCCTGCTGCCCGCTGGGGAGGGGACCCACATGGCGCAGCAGACCTTTCCTTCCTCTTCCCCTGCTCCCCTCAGCAGTGTATTTCAGTCTGTCCATCCGTTCTGTTCCCCACTCTGTCTCTGGTGGATCCTCTCACTCCCCACATATCTGGCCTGTACCCCAGCTCTTGCATGCACAAAAAAATAAATCTTAAAAAAAATATTTTTAAAAAATCTCCATTTGCTGTGACAGCTTTCCCTCTCTGCTCTCAATCCAGCCTTGCCATTCTTGGCTTGGCTTTGTATCAGAATAAACTACAGTTCCCAGGCTTCCTTATTTGCTCACTTTGAGATGAGGTCAGTCCATGGGAGGTGCTGGTGAAAAGTTGGGGTGGGTGGGAAGGAACAGCCAGGGCACATCTCCCTTTCTCTGATAGCAACCACCAAGTCATTTCCATGACTCCTGCTCCCACCAGAGAGAGTCCTACCTCTCTGTCCCTGAGCCTGTCCTGAGTGGCCCCAGAACCTGGGCTCTGGTAATGGCATTGTCTGTCTCTACATTCCTTAGAGTCAGTGCAAATTTCTACTGTTGCTACTCTCTGACGTACCTTCCCTCCCATTTGGCATGTTCTTCTATCACCTATGGAAGCAGTTTCTATGGACTGAATTGTGTCCCCTAAAGTTCATTTGTTTGGGCCTTAACCCTCAATGTGCTTGTATATGGAAAAGGGAATGAATTAAAGTTAAATGAGATATTAAAGGTAAAGCCCTGATCTGATAGGATTAGTGTCCTTGTAATCTCTCTCTTTCTTTCTCTCTGTTTTCTCAGATATAAACACATGAGTAAGTAACTGTAATAACATACAGCAGGTTTACTAATAAACATATTATGAGAAAGCCAAATAGATCACAATCCACAGCCAGGTCTTAAGATGCAATTTTCAAGGTCTGAATTCCATGTCCACCAATCACTAATTGTTTGGCTCAGGACAAGCTACCTAACTTCTCTAAACCATTATTTTCTTTAAAAATGAGGACAATAATAGTATCTATACCTCACAATGCTGCGGCAAGAAGATATAAAGTAATGAAAGCTCAGTTTCTGAGATACTTTCAAGGAGATGATTTGTACACAGAGAAGGTTACCATTATCGTCAACAAGGGAGCATGGAAATGGGTCACCTAACATGAAACTCAAGACTCCCTCAAATTTCCCACCCCTTCTTAATCACTGATCTAGTTGATTGACTGTCTTTCTTTACTTCCTACTCCTCAGAAGAGATATTGAGTCTATCACTTTTTCTAGTATGAGTTTGATTAGTACAACTATCAAAGAAAGTTTCTTGAGGGAATCTATTAAATCTAAATATGTGAACACAAAACATTCCATTCCTATCTACTGACCCCAAAATGAAGACATTTGCATATTACAAGCATAATCCCTGGTGGCACAGCGGGTTGAGCGCCGCACTGTGAAGCATCTGCAGCCCTGAAGTGCCAATTCGATCCCTGGCCAGGGAGGGGACCCACATGGTATAGCAGACCTCTCCTGCCTCGCCCGCTGCTCCCCTCAGCAGTGTATTTCAGTAGATCTGCTTGTTCTGCACCCCACTCTGTCTCTGGTGAGTCCTCTCACCTCCTGTGCCTCTGGCCTGCATCCCAGCTCTTGTATGCATAAATAAATAAATCTTAAAAAATAAATAAAAATTAAAAAATGTTTATAGTAGCTTTACTCATAACAGCACCAAATTATAAGCTAACACAATGCCCATCTACATGAGGCTGGATACATTGTGATATATTTATATACATTTGGAATACTATCAATATATAACACAGAGAAAAATACTCAGTTGCCAACCACAGCATACATGAATCCCACAAAACAAAATGTTGCAGAAAATCAACCAAAGTGCAGATTTACTGCATCATCTACAGAAAATTCAACAATAGAGAGCATGAATTCATGGTCATAGAAATCAGAAAAGTAGTTACTTTTAGGGAGATATTTACTGAGAAGACAGAGTACTAGCAAATGTTTAACAAACCTCTAAAAAAACAAATTTTTTTTTTAGTATTTGATATTATAGCATTTGCCAATTTCCAGGGTATAAATACTCCCACTATGGTAGATTTCAAGCTACCATGGTTATGTCTTAAGCACAGAGTTGGAAAGTCATGTCTATGTGCTGCCTGCTCCGGCTAGTGGGTGTGAGGAAACTAGTGTGTTACTGAGAAGTGACATGAAGTGCTGTTCTGGCGTGCTAGAAATGTTCCATATCTTGATCTGGCTAATGCTTACAAAGGTATATATTCATTCAAGATCTGACTCTTTGATTGTGAATTTCAAACAAAGAGCAAGATGTAACAATGTCCATGAGAACTGGAAAAAGAAAAGTAGTTGTGACCACTTAGCTTCAGAGTATGATCGAGAGGGGTGACAGAGATAGAAAGACTGAGAGACAACAGTCAAATCTGTCTCCAAAACAGGGAGAAAAGACACCATTAATAGACATTGACATAAATCAATAAAAGGATGAAATTTATTTAGCTGACCCACTCTCAATCTTTTCAACTTGAGACTTAATTTGATCTTATCATTAAAGTTCCATAGTATGTAAAGAAGAGAATTTTGCTTCTAAAAAGCCAGATTCACTGCCTTAACTCTCAATAACTATGACTCCATCACTTAGAGATGAAGATGATCCCGCCGGGTGGCTCCAGAAAAACATTTTAAGCACCAAACCACTGAAACACAAGGATCAGACATGAAAAAGCGCCAATATAAACAATATTGCTTTTGTTTTGAGTCAAAATTCACATTCATATTATATTCCTTGTGTCTTAGTTTTTAATATGATTTTAAGATATTTGTGGTCTAGGCAAATGAGACATTTTAACAAGACAAATGCACCTGGCATATACAGCACCCATTTATGTATAAAGTTACAAATTTAAAGGAAATAGTTTTGACTGATGATAGCTTGACACATCCACAGATTCATTTTTTCCCGATCTGGAAGTACAGGATCAAAGAAAATACCAGACCAAACATCTAGAAAACAAAAATGACAGGATTAACATGTAATCTGAGGGGAAATGCTACAGACATTACAAATAGATGGAAAGAACTTTATACTTGATGAAACATTTCTAGCTGCCCATAGTTCTAAGTCATCTCTCTTCTTGGGAAATTAGAGATGCCCGTGGGGCAAAAGGACACTGAGAAAGTTCTCTAATGGTTTTTGTGTTTGAATCAAGGTTTTCAGTTGAACCTGCCCCTAGCCAGCCTACCTGACTCTGCAGCTGCTAGAACATCTCTTCCCTTCTTGAACAGATACACTCCTCAGAAGTAGGACTCCTCTCCCTGGAGCGCTAAGGGAGACAGGGCTTTGGGGGCTAAATATACCTATTACTTCCATTAACGGGCTTATGATCATCTGGTTTGGATCATCTGCATTAAAACCAAGGCGTGTAGCATTTCTCTTGCGTGTAGAATTTCTCTTGCCATAGTTTTAGGCAATGCCAAGAGGAGTGAAAAAAAAAAGTTAAAGAAAAAAAAACCTTTAAATCTGTGGGGAATAACTTAATTCAGGAATTTCCTTTGAAGTGAAAAAGCACAGCTGAAAATCTGGGACACAATTTCCATCTCATTAAGGGACTCTCCCAAATATGAAGAACCCCAAAACTTGCCCTAATTGGCTCTTCAGTTGGTGACCTGCATGCTGTGACTTTGATGTAGAAATGACAGAAAGGATCTATGTACATTAGAGATCTAGTTTCGTTCCCATCAGTCTCCACTGAGGGGAAGCAGGAGGAGGGTGAGGGCCATTTATGCTGAGTCATCTAAAACACTTCCACTGTAATGAGATTTCCTGCTTATGAATTCTTTCCTGGAATTTTATTTCCAAAATAGATCTACTACCCAATATTTCTTTCTTCTTCTAAGAAGTAGACACCAATGCTCTGCAAAATACTGACTTATATTTTGATTATTCTAAAATTCAGGATTGATATATAGTATTTTTGATTTGATCCCATCATAAGCCTGGGAGACAAGTCTCAGGAAAGAACAAAGAAAATGAGCAGAAAAGTAGGATAAGGTAACTCTGATCTTTCACTGTCACATCCATGAAATAAAATCCCACCATTCATCAGCAGACTTGACAGCTAAGATCACACTTTCTTGTATTTCACTAGCTCTAGAAAAAAAAATTCATCACTGTTCATAAAAATGGTAAATCAATTGGAAGATTTCATCAGGCGGTAAGGATAACAAGGCTCACATAGACTTGCTAAGTAGTATGCATGAGTTACCATATTTTGAAGTAGTCTAAAAAATATCTTAGACTGTTCTTTTTTAATTGCTCTCTAACTCCTGAGACCTCCTATCAGGATTACTTTTGTCTTACAAATCACGACTAAACATGTCAATGATTTTTTTTTTTTTCTTAGTTAAAGTACTCAGAGAAAGTGCTGACCATTTTAGAAGTTTGGAGGTTGCTACACTCAAGTAAGAAGAAATATGATAATCTGGCTAGTTAACTCAGAATAATGCGAACTCTAAATCTATAAGTTTCTTAGAAAATGTATGCATTTTCACATAGATTACTAGCATTCTATGTGAGAGGAATCTCTCAGGTAGGTAGTTTTTTGTTGTTGTTTTTGTTTTTGCATAGAAGAACTGGGGTGTAGACTAGAGACAGAATAGGAAGCAGAACAGGTGGATTTACTGAAATACACTGCTGAGAGGAGCAGTGGGCAAGCCAGGAGAGGTCTGCAGTGCCATGTGGGCCAGCTTGCTGGCCGGGGATTGAACTCAGGCCAGAGCACTGAGACTTAACCCCTAGGCCACCAGGGAGGCCCCTCGATAGGTAGTCTTAACAGAGCCATAAAAATAATTATTGGTCTGGAGGATCAAAGCCACTGACTGAAAAGACAAATGCTAAAGGACTAAATGTTGGAGAATGGTTTTCTCATGTGACTTTTTTTTAGATAGTTTCTAAAGGGAAATATGTGATTGTTTCCTTCTTTAAAATATTTTAAAGGGTTTCTCTTTGTGTGTCTTTGTATTTTCTTGAATTTGGGAAACAGAATAAAGATGGGCCTAATCGTTAGGCAAATAGTATTAATTGAGTATGAGAGTAACCTAACTTTTGCCTACATTTTTATAGATTTAATATCAGAAGACTATTTTCAAAGTTCCTTTTTGAACAAAAAGAGAGGGACTATAAAGTGATTTTTTTTCTCTTCAAATCCTAGAGGAAGAGCAGGTTTTAAACTAATGGTTTGAACAAAAATTTCAAACGGTTCTTTGAACCACTTACCATATCTCCATAGAGTCTAAAAATTACAGCTTAACTGTTGTAATTCAAAATATGGTTATAGTTGATATTACCACATAAATTCCATACCTATAAAACACTCAATAGAAGGGTGTTTTTTTTCCAAGTGTTTTCCTACATGTATCACTAAAACTACTAATAAAATACTTTATATGTAATAAAAACATGGAGTACACCAATTGCATAAAATATTGAAATGTACCATTTATCTTATGGTTTTATTTCCATTAGATGTATTAGATTCATGGCAATGACTTGAGCTCTCATATGAGCGACAACATTTCCAGTTGATTAGGTCCTTATTTTCTCTGGCTTTACTTTTTAGATTCTTTTGAAAGAAATCTTTCATTTGTGGGTTGTACCCAGTCATAGCCAATCTGAAGTTGAGTCTAACATGTTATTTGACACATATATTGACCCTTAAATTGAAGACCTCATATAAAGGCTGCTTTTTCAATCATTCATTTAAAGTCTACTTTACTAACATATGTGTGTTATTTATGGTTATGAAAGTGTGAGTTTATATCTCTATGGCCAAGAATTTCTGTTTCTAAATTAACATTAACCCATAATAGAACGTGGGAAGACAAAGGACATTTTACAAAGGAAGAACTGAAATTATAGATAATGCACAGCACCATTTGACTTCGATCACATATCATACATAAAGAAACACTTTGATATCTACCAACAGAGAATACTTTTTATTCACACCTATTCATTTTGGCTCCAAGGAGGTTATACTCAACAGTTTAATTTAATACTAATAGTCCTCATCCTTTAGCTAATGGTTGACTGAGAAATTCTACCCAAAACCCAAATGATCACTAAGTTACTTTACTCTCAGTTAAAATTTGCACTGGCAGTGATGTGCCACAAGTAAGAGACAGAAAGTTTCCAGAAAGCTTGAAGATTACACTGAAGAGCCTACCAAAAGAGTGAGTAGACTTCACTCAGTATTAACCAGAGACACACAGCTCACACATTGGTAGGATTCTTGCCGATATCTTGAAATTGAATTGTGATTGAATTTGACTCACTTTATATCCAAATTAACCAAGATCTGGGATGACTCTAAAGTTGCTTCTCTGAAATAGTTAAATCTTGTCTTTTTTGGCAAAGAATTTTAGATCATCTAAAATGTACCCTTCAGGTTCTAAAAACAACCAGGCCAAGAATATCCATAAAGATAAAATTCCTGGACCACTCAGCCATCCTGACTTCCTAAGATAAAATTCTTATACAGGATTTTATATGAACAGGGCAATGAATATTCAGTTTTGCAGGGTCATACCATACCTCAATAACCGCCAGTCCAAACGCAAGCCCAATGATAATATCAACACGTTTACTAATTATTTGCTTTATAAAATGAACACATGGCTGTTAAAAAAAAAACAAAATATAAAAGTTACCTTTAATAAAATTTGACTTCCTTTTAGTTAATTTATCTTGGTAGGTGAACACACTCAACACAAAGAATTTACATGGTCTCTTCCTCCCTCAAAAAAGCCATTCATTATTGCCTGTCTGTCCATTAAAAAGCATATGAAGAGGCTTCCCTGGTGGCACAAGGGGTTAAGGCACAGCACCTATGAAGCATCCACAGCCACATCCACAGCCACTGCAGCACAAGTTTAATTCCTGGCCAGGGAGGGGACCCACATGGCAAAGCAGACCTCTCCTATCTCATCCACTGCTCCCCTCAGCAGTGTATTTCAATAGATCCATCTATTCTGCACCCCACTCTGTCTCTGGTGAATCCTCTCAGCCCCTGCACCTCTTTACCCCAGTTGTTGTATGCGTAAATGAATCTTTTTAAAAAAGCATATGAAGAGCAACATTTCCTGTCATCTTCCTAATTTTTGAATCTAAGGAGTTTGTATTGTAAGTAGAAATAATTTTATCCTAACTTCAAATAATTCATTTTAGGACTATTATCACATTTTCTGTGTAATTTTAAGGTTTGTAACCTGTAGCAGAGAGGTTCCCCGGTTAGGGCTTCAGCTAATTATAATTCATATTTTCACATTTAAAACAAGGTTTTTCAAAAACCTTTCAATGATATGAGTCAGGATTATGTTTACTTTTCAAAGAAACAGATTATTTTGTCAACTATTATACCCTACTTTTGATTAAAAAGAAAATTTAGAAAGTCACTTTTTTTTGGAATTTATTCAAACCAGAATGCAATCACAACTTTAAAATATTTCAGGCCATACCTAACTATACCAAAAACCACAATTTTTAAATGGAAAAATATTACACAATGTAATATTGCTTTTTTTTAATATTACCAGAAAATATATCATCCTATGATAGTCTTACATGTGCAAAGGACTGACAAAATACTGCTATTTATTAAGTAAAATAATGCTTCTCCATAAAATTGAGTGAAACAGTCTTATCTGATCATTCCTGAATGGGTCTCTCCCTTCTCATCCTACCCAAAGTAGTAACCATTTGAGGAAATTACTATACCATTTAGGGTTAATTATGTGATAAATGATCATATCTACTGTATCACATTTATTACACTTAAGGAGTTTATGATAACCAGATTACCTTGGCAAAAGGGAGGGAAAAAAGAAATGCAAGTGATGGCCATTTCAGTTTCTTGTTTTTCTACACTTTTGTTAATGATACAGGGCAGATGGAAGTATTTTATGAATTTATGAACTTCTTTTGGGGGGACTGCTGTTGCCAGCAGCCCATATTCAACTGAATTACATGAAAATTAGAAGTGAATATAGGCTTCAAAAATATGAAAATTTTTTTAGAATAATGGTAAGGCTTTTCAAAATTCTATCCTGAGGAATAATATCCCTGAGTTGAATCTCAACAGGGAACAAATACCAATCTTCAGGGGAATTTACTATTTTCTTCATTATCCTAAGCAGAAACTATGTTCATTTGCACCATATTCATATCCCCATCTTCCTTAGACCTATCCTATCACTAAAATTAGGTAGGGGAGAATAAAAAAATAAAGAATAAAACTTTTTCAATGATTATTACTTTGACAATAAATGGCAGTTCTGCAATCTGCTTAATGATTTCTCCTTATTTAATTGCCAGTAACAGCAATTCCCAATTTCACTTCAAAACAATATGGTTAATTTTTTAAGCTTGGTAAAAGGGATGTTACAGCAGCACAAGAGATGTTTCTTCTAATTTATTTCCATTTTCTAGTATATAATTCATGTCCGTAATCATCTGTGAACCAATGCTATGTTGAAAATAATTTTAAACTAGTACAGAAATGAATCTATTAAATTATAATGGCTTTGAAACAGGCTTTGTTGGACTGTAATCTAAAAATTCCAGAAGCACATCTGCTTCTAGCAAGGTCCATCTGGCACAAAGTAGTCAGTGAAGAATAATAATGAGTGAGTGCAACATTAACATCAATTGTTACTTTTGTAGTTATCTCTTCCACTCAGAAGGAACAAATTATGTCAAGCCCTGTGGTAAAGGGCAGGTCTCATTGTTCTCTAGGAAACCAAATGCTAACCCTGAACACTGAGTTAGACCAGGCCTCCTGGGCCCCATACACCTTGTGCCTGCCCGTATCCAAGAAGTACCATTAATTCTTTGGACTGTGCTTGCCCAATTATCTTTCTTCCTTAGTTAAGCATCAGCTTCATGAATGCAGACACCATGCCCCGTTCAAGAATGGAGCTCGAGGGCCTGTAGATCTTGTACACAGGAGGTGGTCAATAAATATTTGATGAATTAAGTAATAATAAGAAATGCGACTTACATATGTTGACATTCACATGTGAAATAAATACGATATTTACAATACATAAAAGATAAACTCAACTTTAAAAATAGACTTTAAGTGAGGCAACTTCTCAACTGCAGCAATAATTAGGTAAACTGGTAGGTACACTTAATACCTAGAATCAAAACCCCTTTCTTTATCTCTATATGAAGTCCTTGAGAAAAAGCCTTTAATTAGAAAAGAAAACTTTACTTTAAAAATGAAATTGAAAATATTAATTTCTAGAATTTAAGTTAAAATGGAAAAAAGTAAAGAATAATGATTAAAGTTACCATAAAGAGGACAAAATAAACTTTTATTTGCCTATTTCTACTTTGCTTCCCCCTGAAATAGACTATTTCTCTAACCTATTAATATTCAGTTCTATTAAATTCCAGACTCATAGAAGAAATTAAATACTTTCATTTTTTATATCTGCTTTTATCTTTAAATAACTATTTCTCATAGGAAGCGGGGATTTCTGTGACTTCTATAGAATATTTCCCATTGTAACTACTACAAATTAATTTTGTGGAGACTTTCATTATGAAGAAACTAACAGAACCACTTTCTGTGCCAAATTTAAGTTCTTACCTGTTTGTAAACAGTCTTTCCTTGATAAGATATACAAAGATCTGATGTTTCTGGGCATTCACATGACTTGAAATTGTTTTTAAAATTGTCTCCCCAGTCATCAGGTCCATTGATCAAACCACAACATTTAAACTGTTTGATGAAAAGTAGATGTGAAAGCAGTCATGAAAGACGACACAAGGTAGTGAACATACTGAATCATATTCTCCCAAACCATTATTAAATGTTACTTACCCTAAAATGCTCTGAATGTCACTTCACCCACTTCTGAATGTTGGAACAAAAATGAAGGACTATTTTATTTGGGGCTTAATAGGGATGAAATAGGATGGCAGAAGCAAGCATTGAGAAAAGATGAGAGAATTGCCTTGTATTTTTTAATCACAAAAGAGAGGAGCAGAATCAGATCTACATAGTCTAGATTTTAGGAAAGAAGTTTTCAATAAGTTCACAATAGATATAAGGTCTCTTTTAAAGAGACTGCTCAAAAAGCTGAGAAATTTTACAAATGAAATTTCCAACTCATGATCTTTGATCAGTTTTGGAGGAGAGAAGGAAAAAAACTAAGAGGCATATAAAAGACCAAAAATAACGGTTAGGAAACCCGTACAATATGAAAAGGAAGAAACTTGTAGAATAATCTCGGAATGGTTAAGGTTCAGAATAAACTAAAATATGAGAAAACAAAAAAAAGGGGGGGCAAAGGAATTTGTTTGGTGGGAGAAAAGCAAGGAAACAACTGAGTCCAAAGACTCAGAGTATATGACAAACACTATCATTAGATGATAGAGGGAACTAATCATCTCCTTCTTGCTCCTATCTGCTCTACCAGGGAAAAAACTTTTCAAAGAGAAAAGTAGAAAAAAAAAAAATGCTGAAGAGAATACATCCAAAGCTAGGTGGTTTTCCAGGCTCAAATACACTGCAATGCCAGGATATTGAAAACACTTTCATTTACTGGCTGTTAGCCATGTTACCCATTACCAAAACCTCTCTGGGCCAGTTTCCTTAACTGTGAAATATAGATAATAGTAGTTCTTAATAACAGTATCAAATTCATAGATTTGTTGTAATGTTGAAATAAGAGATTTGGGAAAATAATGTTTTCCCCATGTGAAAATAGGGAAATGCTTAGCCCAGACACTGGCTTAGCCCACTGTCAGCTGTTGCTATTTGGTTTGGTTTTGTTGTTGTAATTGTTTCCACTCTCTTCTCACATAAAAGTGATTACTTTAACATTATAATTAATGATTTATTTTATTTTTGCATTATCTTTATATCGCTTTATTTTTATTGCTATTATTTATTCATTTATTTCTTTTTAATTGAGGTAATATTGGAATATCCCCATTGGATATTACCCTAGTAATGCACCCACTGCCAAATCACCCATCATCCACCACCATAGTCCATTGTGTGTCTTTCACTCTTTGTTCCTACCCCTTCATCATTAATGATTTAGATAAAGATATGCAAAGTATCTTTTCAACTTTGTAGTTGATACTGAAATGGGAGTAGTGATTGACACATTGGAAAACATAGCTGAGTTTCAAATATAGTTCAAGCAATGGGCTTAAACTAGCATGATCAACAGAGGTAGATATGCAGAAATATATGACTGAGCAGAAATTCATGATAAAGGGCTGGAGATTTCACTTGGTCCCAAAGTCAATATTAGTAAAGAAGGCAATCCTGAAACATTCTCCTGGCCTTCAAAGTAAACATGCTATGTGCTCACTCCTGATCAAATACTCTTGAATGTCATTAATTGATATGAACAACGGAGGTCAAAAAAAAAATTGAGTGGTTAAACTTGCCATGATATCTGGTCCCCAGATCAGAAGCGAGAGCAACTGGGAAAGAAGTTGATGTGGACTTCAGGAAAGCATTACAATAGCTGGGTGAACAAAGCACTGCACTGTAAATGATACAACAATCTCTAGACAAACAATCATCACAGGAATCCAACAGGGGCACATTCCATCAGTGCCTTAGCAGGGAATTTGTATGGGAATTCCCTGAAATTCAAAGAGAAGGTCTCTTAGCATCTTTATCTTTTGTCTGTGCCTGGTAAGGTCCCAGGTCACACAACCAGAATTTAGGGTAGGAATTCTTTTTTTCCAAAGAAGTATTACTGGGAAAAGAAAGCTCTGATGGATAAGGAAAAAAGCAAAACACGTAAGAATGGATAATAAAAGGAACCAAGGCACTCAGGCATAAGATTTGTGTACAAGAATGGAAGCAAGTAACATGGATGGAACTAGAAGGAATTATACTCAGTGAAACAAGTCAGAGGCAAAAGAAAAATATTGGATGACCTCGCTTTTAGGAGGAATGTGAAAAAAAAAACAAAAAAACAACAACAATCAAAGCAAAAAATAAAAAGGAAGAAAACAAAACAAACAAATGACAAACAAACAAACAAAAAAAAACAAGAGAAAACTAAAGGAAATGGGCAATCATAACCAAAAACAACCAAACAATCAAATAAAAACTCAGCAAGATCAAAAGATTAAAGATAAACCCAGGGGACCATGGGAGTGGGTGGAGGGAGGGGAGGGAACTGACGGTGATGAGGTGTAAAGAGCACAAGGGACAGAGGTGAAGTGCACGGATAAAAATGGTGGTGGGAATCCTCTGGGGAATGCAAGCGATATTAAATACAATTAAGTATAATAAAGGGGAAAAAAAAAAGACCCAAAGATCATTTTGCTCAATATTTCTTCCCCCACCTACTGTCTTTCCAGCAGCACAAGGAATGGAAATATATGCTATTATTATCAACTGCCACTACTTAGTTTCAGCATTTTTGCAATCAGATGTTATCTTAACTCCATTCAATGAAAAATAACTTTGAGATATTATAAAATGTCCCAAAATCCCCAGTCAGTAGCTTTCAAGGATCCTATGATGGGGGTTCATGACTATGGGAGGAAAAGATACTATTTTAATAACATATTTTCTTTTTTTTAGCAAAAAAAAAAAAAGAATGGAAGCAAGTCAGAAATTGTCCTACAACAAATAGCACAGTAGAAACACATGGCTGGCACTAAGATCATGGATGCTGAATGGTGTTCAGCAAATGTGACTCATGATCCAACTCAGAGACCCAGTAGATATTGACCTTTTTCAACTCTGGGAAGTAACAGCGATGCTTAGCCCCGCCTAGTAGAAGAACTGAGCTGCCTAAATTGTCCTGTTGCTTTAAACCTGGATTAATTTGGAATCTAAAGTGGGAATGATTCTGGAGGGGAAAGATCAATGGACGCAGTTATGGGCTAGCTAGGAAAATCATAACACAGAGGAAGTTAATCAAGGACTGACACATATCAAGTTTCAGCTCTTAGGTATGATGCTATATGCAAAATATTTATAATTTCGATTCAAAAAGGAACAAGGAAATGCTCTAGAAAAAAAGTCATCTGGTAAACAGCTTAAGAATCTATGTATCAAATACCAATGGTTTTGCTTATATGTGGAATAAGAGAAACCAAAGGGTCAGATAAAGACAAACCTTAAAACAAACTCTTGGACGTTCACCACATATTTGAGGGGGAAGGAGAAGCACAGGAGGGGGAAGAGTGCAAACAGATTGGTGGAGAATACAGTGGATTATGATGGAAGAATATTCTTGCTTTGGTGGTGGGAAAGCTATGGTGACCACAACTGAGGAGAGAAATATTGTACTGCAAAAAACTAACAAGGATGAAAAATAATGGTACTTCATTAAAAAAATATTTTTATAAAAAAAGGAGCCACTATTTATTTGTGCTAGCAAAGTTTTTAGCAGTCACGTGATAGGCATTTTCAAGAAAAAAATTGCAGTATGTAAAAGCATTAGAAATTTTTTCTTTTTCCTCTGAAACTCCAGAAGGAAAAACTAAAACTAAATGATGTCAGTTATAAGCAGGAAGATTTGAATTCAAATTCAGAAAGAACATGTTAATCATCAAACTTGGATACAAATGGATGGGATGGGCAAAAATTGGTAAATTTCAGCTCTTCAATATTTGATTACAGGGTGCATGAGCATAAATATGACACTTCAATGGAAATCAGGTTAGATGTCCTTAAAATCCAGTTCTCATCTAAGAATTCCTATGACAAATGTGAAATAAATATTACATGTAGTTAAAATGATGTGAATTCTGAATAAAGAAGACATGGTTAGGAAGAGTTTCACAGAGGAATATTTTAGTCAATTCCTGAAGTACGTGAAGTATTTGGAAAGAACAAGAAAAGTAGTAAGTCCATTCTAAGGATGGGGAATGACACAAAGCAAGGTAAGTAGAATATGTAAGGGATTCTGAATAGTAAACCAGGCTGGACTGGAGTGTAAAGATTAGGCAGGAAGCAGATATTAGCACACCTTCAATAATGTGAGTCCAAGTTTTTACATTACCTTAAACACAATAAAAGAGTTAAACCAATTTTTTTTAAAAAGGGGGGTCTATTGTAATGATTATAAATAATTGACAAATGAGATCTGGGTTCAAATTCCAATCCCGTCAATTGTTAGCTGTTAGACCTCTCTACACCCTAGTCTCCCTGATCTGTAAGATACAAATGATGAAAACAGGATATTTATTATCCATCCTGTAGAGTTAAGAATTAAGTTTGGAAATAAATGGGCTGCTGAATATAAAGCCTGGTCCATAGTAAGTAGAAATAAATTATAGCCACCATTACTTTTAGGGGGCAGGTATAGGATAGGGGGAGGAAGGGAGAGAGAGAGAGAGAGAGAGAGAGAGAGAGAGAGAGAGAGAGAGAGAGAGACCCTCAATACCACAAACATATTATCTTTCAAAATGATAAATATTGCTAAATAATAATAAAACAGCTATTGATCTGGCCCAATCAAGGCTTAACTTAGCCTAAAAATAACTTCTTAATCTCTGTCTTCCAATTGCTGCCAAACTTGGAAAGAGAACAGAAATAGTCTTGTATTTTTCTTATTGTATGGTGACAGAATAATCAGGCAAAATCTGAAAAACGGAGTCATTTTTCAATTATTGAGCAATATACTTGTCAAAAATTAGAAACAAACAGAACTCTGTCCAACTCTTTCAAAAGACCAGAAAATTCTAATTACCTTTTGTTGAAATGCAGCTATGGCTTTCTGGAATTCTTCCCCAACATCATTTGCTGTAGACAAAAGCGCTGCATTTTCATAGAAGGTGTCATTAAGAATGTGCTCTGTCTGAAAATGGAAAAGTATTATTAAATTATTCATCCCATAAAGTCATGTTCTAATTCTTTAGACTTTTCCAGAATCATCAAACATATGTGTACATACCTGATATCTGAAAGAAACGGCCAGGATACCTGCTGACAACTGTAAAATCAGGATAAGAAGCAAGCCTATAAAAAACTGGGGAAGAAGAGGAAAAGGATAATATATCTAATATTACTATTATTACTAATAGTAATATTACTATTAGTATATAATATTACTATTATATACTATAATAGTAATATATTATCACATATATTATATACTACATGTGCTAATATATTATCTCTGTGCACTGAGCAAATGACACCTTGGGACATTCGAGCCTGACACTTCTTTCTGCAGTTGGGATCAAATCCCAGTTGGAGTACTAATCACAGTCGTCATATACTCCATTCTTTGCCTCAAGCATCAGTAGCAAATTGGGGGAACATAACTTCTCAGAAACATTGACAACAATGGCTGGCCAAGGAGAGCAATTAAAACAAAAAATCATTGATCAGACTAATGACATCGTTATGATGTTGAATGGAAGAAAGTTTGAAAACATTAAACACAAATTCAGAACTGGCTTCAAACCCAACACTTCTACCACTATCAGAATCAACTGGGATCTTGTTATAAAAGTGCATTTCTGAATCCTGTCTCAGATCTATTTAATTATTTAATTAATAATATTTAATTAATCAGATCTACTTTAGAAATGCAGCCCACAAATTGTCTTTTGACAAGCTCTTTGAGTAATTCAGTTCCTTAAATTGCAAAAGAGAGCTCATTAATTAAAAATCAACCATTAGGAATGCTGTGAGAACTCTACTCAAACTCATCTGTCTTGTCTCATAAATAACTAGTTAATGAATATCTTTTCAGGGACTGACCCGACACTTTTTTTTATTAAGTAAACAAGTTTAGATGATGTGTGATAAACGCTTAAATCACACTTATATCTAATAAATACTTGATGCTTTTTTCTAACATTTTTCTCTAATTTATTTTACTATATATGTTAAAAATGAATGCCTATGGGTTACCCCAATCAATCCATCCTACTTGAAGCTTTCTAAGCAGCAAATCTGATTATTGAACTCTTGCAAGTTTCTTAGAATGTAATACGAATTTACATTCACACTCAGATTTATCTCCCTTCACTTACTGAAAATCATCTTTTATTCTCTCCAGCCATTCCTAAGATTTTGTAATTCCCCAAGGTTGCCTGCATTGGACTGCAGTCTCTCCCTAGAAATCTCATCACCTCACTCACGCAAGGACCTTATTTGGTTCTACTCCTGACTTGAAAGTTCCCTCCTCTACCTTTGTCTTCTTTCTGGGACACATCCATGGTAGCTAATTGTTTACTTGTTAATCTTCCCTAATGGTTCTAGTCTGAAGGTCTATGTATAACTTAACACAGTACCTGGCATATAGCAGATACTCAGCATAAAAACTGAGTAAGTGAATGAATGAATGACTAAAATTTCTCTTCTCTTAGGGTACCCTCTAATTTAAATTAAACATACATCAACTGAGCTCTCTAAATATGTTAGAGTTTCATGAATCTTGGCAAGCACTTTAGAATGACAATGGGGACAGGAGTCCTCAGCACTCTGAGCTTTAGCCAACCTAGTGGGTTGTGTCTGGAGAACTCACCGCAAGAAGCACAAAGCGGTTTTCTGCAACTGCACCACAACACCCCAGGAACCCCAGTATCGTGATGACAGCACCCACCACAATCAACATATTCATAGCAACATGAGGATTAATGTCATAAATCCCTTCACCAAAAATCTGAAAATAAAAAGATAAATGACATTTGATAAGTGGTATTTGTTGTTTGTCATTCAACAAATATCCATTGTGTAGGTACTTATCTGCTATCTCTTATTCTAGGACCCTGAGCTACTTGAGTGACCTAAACCAGCAAAAATCTCTTCCTTCAAAGAGCTGACATTGTATTCAGATGTTACTTCTCTGACATGTTCCTGACTTCATAATTTTCTAAAATGACATATCAGAAGTTGGATGGAAGGAGTTTAGTAGGCTTTAAAAATATCAGTTATTTTTTAAAAACTTAGAAAGACAAGTACTTTGACTTATAATGCAATCTTTAGTTTGCATATTGTATCTTTTATACATAAGCAGGGCATTGTAAAGTGTGTTTTTATGATGTTCTTTCCAAGTTTCTCAAACTGGTAATAAGCCCCATATGAATGACTCTCAAAAAATAGTTTGTTGAATTAAATAAGCCCTATTCAAAAGAGTGATTACTATATGATTCTATTTATTTGACATTCAAAAATAGACAAATCTAAACCATGAAGATAGAAATCAGAGCACTGCCTGACTTTGAGCTAGATAATAGGGAAAGAAGTAACTCACTGCAAGGAAATAGAATCAGATTTATAGCTTTGATTGTGGACTGTAATAGTGATTATATAGTTTTATACTTTTTTCCAAAACAAAAAAAAGTAAAAAACTAATTCTTGTTAATTCCTATCAATGTTATCTCCTTATTCCCAGTAGTTACAATCCACAGAGTCTTCCTGAAATTCTTTATTTTACCTAATAGGATTTTAAGGAAAAAAAAAAAATCCTAAGATCCCTCAAGCATAATTCAGTTCTTCTCCCCACCACACACCTACTCTTCTTGTTATCACCGTAATGATACTAGTCTCAATCCATCACTTGTCCTCACTGTATGTGTGAATATAAATCGCAATTACAAAATAAAGTCTTTGTGTCTAGGTTACACATGAATGCTACATGTAGTCTATGATTATCCTATGAATTCTACCCACTGAGCTATTTCTAGTTACATTACAGAGCAACTATAAGGGAAATGGGTGACCTGGGTGTAAGTCCTCACCCAAGCACTTAAAAAAATAACAACTCAGAACAAGACCCAAGAGCGCATACATAGAAAGTTTAATAAAGGGTTTATTTATAAGGGAAATAAAAAGAGAGACGTCAAGGGGAGAGAGACACACACACACAGAGCGGGGACAGAGAGAGACAGAGACTAATTAATCAATATGTCTTACAAGTAACGTTGTCTGAGCTGGGACCCTGCGTGCATGCTGAAGACAGAAAAACCCAAGCCCTCTCCAGGCTCATGTGTTCCATTTTATATCAAGTATGGCTGCTTACCTTCACCCTTATTTCCCAGCAATCCTCCCTTCAGGAAGTCATGGATCATGGCAGATTCATGGCATGATGGGAGTTGTAATCCTTTGTGCCTGGGATTTCTTTCACATGGAAATGGGGTCTATTCAATAAATTATCAGTGGGTGGCACTCATTCAGGACATAACATCCCCACAACAGACACAGCACTAGATCTTAGTCTAACTCAGAATATCTGTCACTTAAGATCTGCTGCATATAGGTAAACTCCCTTCACTGCCCACACAAAAAAATATTACTATTTATGGTCTTACTTTTTTCAAGACTTTAAAAATCAACTCATAGTCCAGAAAAAAACTTCTGCTTGACAATCAGTCGGAAAGAATGTGCTGATGCTGTTAAAGCCTTAAGACAAAGAACTATTTTCCAGTTAGGATATAAAACTATATACTTCTAGCTCAGGAACAGTCAATTAACCTCAGTTTTCCACTTACAAACAGGACTGATCCAGCCTCCAGAATATCTAGGTTTCCTTGGTCTCAAAGTCTATGCTTGCAGATAGTATTTCAGTCTATATATTCAGAAAGCTTGTTTACATCCTAAGGATTTTTTGCTTGTTTTCAGGTTTTTTGCTTGTTCTTTAAGAGTGTAGCTAAGAAATCAGTTTAATAAACAGCCATGGCATTTGAATCAAAATAGCTAATGACCAAAAGTAGCATTGGAAAACCAGCTTTTCCCACTCAACCTCCAATCCTGCTTCGCTGGATTGGTTGCCCATGCAGGCAACCGCTAAGATGTCAGAGAGGACCAGTCTCACTGGCTGGGATATCAGGACTTGAGTTATATAGCTCAGACATAGGTCACATATGTGCAAGTGAGGCCTGGACAGGGCAGCCCACATTTTTTCCGGCACATAATGAAGCACTTTTATGAGATGATGTGGACAGAATGCCCTAGCTCCAGAGGCCGTATTGACTGCTTGGGGTCATTGTTTCTAGTTCAGCCCCACAAATGGCTCTTCTTACTCTGAAGAGAAGTGGAAATCTGTGTTCAGGTGTTTGCTTAGGAAAGGGACAGCAGTTCGAAAAGTTGTCTTTGCCAAATAAGGGATCAGGAGGGGAAAAAGTAACTATGATAAAGTAAAAATCAAAATCATCAGACAACTATAGATCAGAGACATTCTGTAGGGGAGGAAGAAGGATCAGGACAGGGTGGGATGAGCACAAGGGACTATGGTGGCAGTGCCTGGGTGAATTGGTGGTGGGGATTTCATGGGAAAATCATGCACTGTACAAATATGATGGATGATATAATAAATATATATATTTAAAAGCATCTGTATGTCTATAGACAAGGGGAGAATTTCTAAAGGAAAAGCAATGGCTGAATCTGGAAGAAGAGGGCTCAGTGTCCTTTTTGGATTATAAAGACCCTCCTGGGCTAAAGTGGTAGCCTATCTGCTCTGGTTCAAGGTGCTGAGTTTAACCTGAGGGAGAACGAAGTACCCCAAGGACACACTTTCACACAAAGAGAGCACAGATAAGCACCAAGACCTCCTTGACATGATCTTTGTTTATACTGCGTTTCCCCTTCTAAAACCACTACCACTGTTTTTCCATTAGTAAAATTCAGTTCTTTGCCCAGTCTTAATTCTTTGTCACTGACTTCAGACAAATAGAAATCAATTCAATTTCACATAAATCAGGCTGTTTAATGCTGTCCCAGCAGATACTGACTTTTGTCCAGGGTTAGAGGCTGACAGTACCAGAGTCAAATGTAACCAAAGATGCTGTCTAGTTCTGTTAATTCATTCTTATCCCAGACACGGAGTAACACCCTCTCAAGGACAAATGTTCTCTTTTAATATATTCAATGTGTGTAAATTCTTAACAGACTAAACAAATTTGTTTACCAGAAGCACTGAAGGGAAAGAAACTGTTTCCATCTCAACCAGAAATAAAACAAAATAAAATAATATAAAATACAGATTGCATACACATCTTTAAAAAGTCAACACACCCTCTAAATGGGGGACCATCAATTTCTGTACCTAAGTATGAGTCCCCAGTTCAGACACTGGTTTCTAGGCGACTGAGATGATGCATGCCATCAGACACCCTCCTTAGTCTCAAATTCCAGAGTTCAAGGCCATCAGGAAGTCAGTCACATTTATCAGTAGAAAATAATTAGTGAAGTCCTCAGAGACTTGGTGCCAGCAACTAGTTGCCACACCTGTCCCACTCCCAATATTTTCACCACCACGAGGCACAGAAAAGCCACTCCATTTAGAAAGGAATAAGAACAGATGGAAATTTGCTTGCAACCTCTCTCTCAACCAAGTCTCTCCACAGGCACTTAGTTGCACTATGGTGAAATGAATTTTTATAGAAATGAATTGCTGGCTTAATAATAGTTTAACAGTTGTCTACTTAAAATTCCTGTTAGGAATGAAAAGTCCTGTTAGAAACAAAAAATTTATTTGGGCAAATACTGTGAAGGGCTCTGACAGTAGATGTGGTCCTGAAAAGCAGCAGAGCCCAGACAAGAAAGAGTAAGGAGACAGTCCTGTGTGAGGCCAGAAGGATGATTTGGGTAAGGGGATTGTCTCTGAGAAAAAGAAGGGACAGGAAAGACTGGAAGTATGAGAGGAGCCAGGAAATGACAGCAGGGTGGAACTGTGTTGGGTAAAGCTGATGAAACAACCCTCCTAGGCTTTGCCCTTTTCCCCAAACCCCTTCTTCCTACATTTGTGATACTGCGTTATGGGACAGAAACATCAGAGGTGGAATTCAAGGGCCAGAGACTGAATTAACTATGTAAACTAAGCTTGGTAAGAGCTCTTCACAAAACATGGAATGGGGTGTGCTGAAGAACGGGGATCAGACTAAGCTGAGGTAGACAGCAAGTAGCTTCACTTCACAGCCAACTGCTGAGCCATAAGTGTGAGGGGTCTCTTCTAGCTCTAAGGGGGTCCCCTCAATACCAGCTGTCACAGACAATCGCCAACTATCCTTATACTTTGTGATCTTCAAAATCCATGTTCAATAATTGCTTTCCATCCAGGACTTCAATACTCTTCTCTCATACAACTCTTTAAAAAAAAATAATGTAATTGTATTGAGATAATCTTCACATAAAATTCTGTCTTGTAAAGAGTATAATCCAGTGCAACTATCACCCCTATAATTTCAGAGCACTTTCATCACCCTAAAAGGAAAGCTGTACCCATCAGTATCAATCCTCACCTCCACCCAACCCTAACTGCCTCCCCCAAGTCCCTGACAACCACAAATCTATTTACATATAGTCTTTAAGGATTTGCCTGTTCTGGACAGTTCATATAAATGGAATCATACTGTATGACTGTTCTTTCACTGAGCTTTTCACTGTTCTTTCACCCTTGTTTAGCATGTGTCAGTATCCCATTCCTTTTTTTGTTGCTGCGTTATATGTGAAAATATCACAATTTTTTTAATCCAATCCTCAAATGTAGACATTGTGATTCTTTCCAGTTTTTGACTGTTAGGAATAATGCTATAAAGATTTGTGTACACATTTTTATGTGGCCATATCTTTTGATTTTCTTGGGTATATAGTGTAACTTCAAAATTTTACTGTAAAAAGGAATGGGAGAGGGAAGAAGGGGTAGGAAAAGAAAAGAGATAGGTCATTAGCAAAGCAATATTGATGGAGCTGAAGCATATGCATATATGGAGGGGTAGAAATGTACCTCAACAGTTATATAGATAAACAATTGACCAATTAATTTTTAATTTCATGTAATTAAATTAGTGATTAAAATACATACGAGATATCAGATTTAAATTTTTCTCCAAGAGAACTTCACATCCTTTTTAATTTTAGACTACCACAACCTTCGGGTCAGCCACTTTTACTTTATAAACTGTTCTTGGTCCAGAAGAAAGGTCTCTATATTCTCAAGCTATATTAAGGTGGTCTTAAGCAAATAACAAAAGCGGTTAATCCCACTTTGGCCCCTTCCTCCATTTTTATTGCAGTCTATTTTCCCACTCTCTGGAAGCATTGCTCCATGCCTAACACAGTTTGAGACATATAGTAATCTTGATCATTGAATTCAGTGAATTGTATTGTCAAACCAAATATCAGCACAAATGATTACATGAGGCAGTTAAGGAAAATGTTATCGAAATATTTATTACATTGTCATTATTGCATTCATCATTAAAGAAAAAATAAACTACTTTAGGGGTGGGATGAAGAAGCTTGTATTTATTTATTTATTTATTTACCTCACTAGTGCCTTTAGCTCTTTGTAGCCAAATCGTTATTGACAGGATAAAAGCACCACATGCCTGCAGGCAAAAGAATGGGTTAAAGGACAATTAAGATAAACTAAGCTCTAATTCCACATTCCCAGCCATCTAGTTACTATAGTTAATTATATCATTACAACCTAAAAGGCATAAATGAGGAATAGTCATGAGCAGATAATTGCTACAAAGTTTATAATTATAAGTTTTATAACAACAATTCTGTTGCCCATCCATATTCCATTCATAGAACTGGGACAAGAACTCATCACTACAGGGGAGGGGAAAGATGATTTTCTGTGTTTCTTGTAACACACAAAAGATAAGTCATAATAGTTTAAAGACAAAATATCTTTATTAATTCTTCGGGTTTGTCTCTGCAAAGCTGTCTTAGACCAAACAGGAAGGAAATAGTTGACTAATCACTAGACATGTCTTCGTGAATCAAGGAGCAAGACACTGGGATACACAGAAAAAAGTAGAACAGAAAAAGTTGTTATTAAGCAACACATTTTGAACCCAAATAAAATCTTTTAAAAATAAGTTATTTTAGGTAGTAAAGCTGAACCAGAAAGGCGGAACAATGGGGAACAGTACTTAAAGTCTTATGTTCCTTTAATGACTTTACCAGATTATTTAATTTGGACCAAGGCCAACACATAAAATGTGAAACACATTTTACTCTAAGGAAAACCCTTGTCTTTCAGGAATTTGCTTTTTTAAGAGATCTATGTTGTGACCTCAAAAACAAAAATCAAGTATCTATTATTGAATAGAGAAGTTGAGAACAAGATTGGTAACATACCAGACACAGCAGGCCTTGGAGGACTAGCTAGACAATTCTGACCTTATGGATGCTTTCATAGGAAAATGCCTGAGGAGTCCCCCAAAACATGCAAATAGAGTCCAGCATGTTGAGCCATATGCCTGAAATCCCAAACCAGCAATTTTAATGACTTTTAAAAAACCTTTATTATTGTTATTATTGTTTTTGTTTTTAAGGTAACAGTGGTTTGCAACACTGTATATGATTTAGAGGTACCGGATCAACACAACGCCAGATGGGTGCCCACAGTCCTCCACCACATTCCACGTGCTCACACCCTGCTTTCTATTCCCATCCCCACTAGCTCTAATTCTAAAGTCTACTTTTTTAAAACATTCACCTTTAACAACTTCTCAGTTATTAAAGTAGAAAGTACTTTAACTGTGACAGTAAAGATCCTTGTTACAGCACAGGGAATGTTGATGTAGCTGGATAACTATTGAGTCTGTGTTCCCTGAAACATGTCAAAAATCATCTAGGTTGAAATTCTTCATTTTGGGTAAAAAAACAACTAGAACCCTGAGAAATAATAATCACATCATGAAAACCCAGCACCACACAGTCTAGTCTTGCCCTTACTGTATATGTCAACTCCTAGAAAATAACAAATGTAATGGAAAATCAAAATTCCTTATCAAATCACCAAATAACCTATATAGTTGAATTCTTATTAGCACGCGCACACACACACACACACACACACAACTATAGAATACACACCATGGGGAAAAAACAGTTTTGGATCCTGAAAAGCCTCTTTATTACTTCTGCCCTTTTCTACTAATTTCTAATTTCATTTGCAGATGGAATGAACTACCTGTTTTAGCAGTTCTTTCTTAGTGAGGTTGTAGAAACTTGTCTCATGATAATGAGACCCTATGGAATTTTCACTTTTTATAGCATTTAAATGTAAATATAATACTTCAAAATTTTATAACAGATGAAACTTTTTATTTGATATTCAACCTAGTTATTTTTTTCTCTTCTGTTTATAAGTAGGTTTACATCGCTTGTCTTAATAACCACTCTTTTAGCTCTGATAGAAAAAGTATAAAACATCCAAATAGCTATTATGATTATCATCTTTATCTGACTTTTTTTTTTTAAAGATTTATTTATTTATGCATACAGGCACTGGGGTACAGGCCAGAGGTGTGGGGGGTGAGAGGATTCACCACAGAGAGCAGGGAGCA
>JAGFMF010011752.1:9179292-9211998 GCA_019455555.1 Galemys pyrenaicus
ATCAAATGCTGTTCTGTTGTCAAGGTTTTTTTTTTTTTTTTTTTTTTTTTTTCTGTTGTCAAGTTTTAAGTCTTTTCTTACTGCACATTTATTTAAGTCTAGTTTAATCATCCTGTTGTTACGAGAATGTAGACAGTACAATTGCTGCTTGTGAGAAATTTTAAACATTACTTAGTTCAATTTTAATTTGATTGGTATTTTGGTTCAAATGATTTTGTCTTCTTTTCAAGAATGCAGATTCCTTTGGATTTTCATCCTCTGCTCTCTGTCTCAATCATCCTTTTTCAAATCATGTATCTCTTTCTTATTTTCTTCTGGGAGCGCTTCTCAATTTGGAATTCCATGTCACTGTCTCTACTTTATGTGATTTCTGCATTGGATTTTAATTCTTTCGCATGTTTCTTGTTAAAGTACTTTGTTTTATCCATTTTCCTTTTTCTCTCATTCTCTGATTTTCCAGTTAACTTTAAGTTCTCGTCTGGCCTCAAATTACTATTTCATGGAGAGTCATTTTCTGGTATTGCTTGTGGATCTGATTTTCTGATATTTTTCTCAGGATTCTGGAGTGGCTTTTCAAGGATGTGTGCTTCTCCCCTGAGGCATCAGGGTTACATTACCTTTCACTTGTTAAAGTGTTTGTTATTAGGTCTTAGGTTACATTTTCCCTTAGTCATTCTTGAATTAGAAGAGAACTATTCTGATTTATTATTCATTGAGAGTAAGGTATTTACTTTGCCCACTCCCTGGTAAACAGCATGGGCTAGGGAAATTCTAAGATCTGCTGGAGTGGGGGTTGCTATATAGTCTCTCTACTGGTGTAGTGAAAAGTCAGGCTGATTTACTGAGATGGCCCCAACCCTTCATACAATATCTGATTTCCTGATGCTCTAAATCAGTGGACTAAATTGAAAACCTTGATTCTGAGCAATTTCTGACATCAAAGTTTTCCTATCTTCAGTCCCAAATGAATGTTTATTTTGTCCATGAGTATTAAATACACTAAGTGTCTCCATCATTGGATTCATGTACTCCTAGAACTATTAAGTAAGCCAAGTACTAGCACAACTACTTCAAATTCTAAGTGTACATCACTCTAAATTTAGAAGAAAGAGATCAACATTTTCTTTCTGACACAAATAGGACCTAGGTAAATGCACTTTAGGTAATCTTTCCTGCACTAAAGTATAAATCCCTAAATCACTTGACTTCAACATACATAAACTGTTCAGAATTTGATTAACAACCTAATGTTTATGAATCACAAAATTGGGCCAGAATTCAGGGATTTTTTACTTTGTTTCAAAAATACAACATTCATGTAAGTAACGTTAGCAGACCTATACATACCTGTGCAGGGTTTAGGGTAAGAATTCCAGTAACAGTCCACACACCAAAATTTTCTATATTGAAAAGTTACAATTCTAAGTAATAAACATATATAAAATGTGTCCCAGCTTCCTACCACAACAGATGTGCTCGATTAATAACCTGGATGACTACGTTTGACTTAGGATGCTGAGACTCCTTGGTATCTGCTAGCACAGTGGGTGGTCAAGGAAGAGTCAGCCCCAACCTCTTCCCTCACTCCAGGTTCTGTCTTGAACTCTGAGGAATCTACCAGAAATGGGTATGGACTCCTCAGCTTACAAGCCCAAACTGCTTACAGAGTCCCCCATTCCAAGCACAAGTCCCTTGTTCACACCCGCAGAAGGGCATGCACAGACCCTCCAAGCAGGTTTCAGGCTATCCGGGCAAGAAAATTTGGGATTCCACATAGGTAAAGTGGAGGTCAGGCTTACAATGAGCATGTCCCTTCAGTCCCACAGATTCCTTGCACCAAGATGGCAGAAGAAAATCAGAGTCAGACCAAAAATAGATTTAATTTTTAAAAGTTCATATATCATACTAGATTCCAATACTTTAAGTCAAAAAGTTGAAAACTGCAGCTATACTATGTGTCATTCTTTGGTTTAGGTTTTCATAAACCAGCTTACTTAATTTTCAGTTAACCCTGCCAGATAAATGATCATTCTCATGTTACAGATGCAAACTAGGGCACAGAAAAGACAAGGAACATGGTTCTGATCACACAGCAAAATGACGAATTCAGGCTTCGCATCTCAGTCAGTCTGTTTACAAAATCTACTGCCTTTCCTTTCCCCCAGTTAATAATACAAGCACTTCTGCCTGATGATATTTCTTGCTATCTTATTTCCTCTTCTATTTCAAAATCCAACACTGGAGTTTATTCATCAGCATGAACATGAAATACAGCAGGATTTCATATTTCCATGTCATAAAAAATATCTCTGCAATGTTGGCAGAAATACCATTTTTACATGTTTATTTAGCATTATTTGTATATTTGCTCATTCATTCTTCACAACAACCCTCTTACAAAGAAACTACCACTACCGTCCCAATTTCGCAGATAAACCCACTGAAGCACGAGAGGTGTGCCATTTCCAATTTCACATAACTGGTGAGGAGTCGCTGAGTGAATGTTCAGACTGAGCACTCAACTGTGTGCACTAATGCCTCTGTCATTGTCACGGCTCCACACTGATGCGCAGTGACAGGCAACTACAGCATTTACAAAGTTGACACATTTCAGCCATAGCCGAGTCTTTATCTTGGTGGATTTCATTCAGTGACAGAATTATGTCCCTTTTTTTAAATTGACCCCATCACAGATATATCTGCTTTGTCTTAGTTCTTCTAATTCCTCTCTGCACATCCATCATGAGGCCTATGTGACACAAAAAACACGATGAACATCAGAATGAACATCTCTCCAAATTCTAGCTTCTTTTGCTTTCTTCAAATCTCTTCAGGCATTGACTTCCATCAGTTACTGATCTGGCTTTATAGTTTGACTCCTTCTTTTCATCTTACCCCACTTGGAATTGGCAGTAGGCTTTGTACCTACCAAAGGTGTAGCAACTCCGTCTCACCCTAATTTGCTCAAACTGTACTATGAGAGATTAGGAATCTTTTCACCTTCATATGTTTTTCTTTAATTACTAAATCTAGTAAGTGAAAATCAGTGCATACTTACATGATGTATCTTAAGTTCTCTCAGAAAAGAAAGGGTGGGTTTAGCATAAATGACTATATGCATATCTTAGCGATATTTCAACATCTGGCCCTACTTTGCAAAGGCTTAGTTTCGCAAGTTACACCAGAAAGAATGCATTTGAAAACATAAGGCCACAGATATCTACCCCAAAACCCACATCAGTGGGACCGTTCAAATTTTGCTTAAGTAAACATTAAGAATGTGACAAATTGCTAATTTCCTACGAAGGACTGTAAAATTCCAACTGAGAACTCTCTGTGTTGGGGGTAAAAGAGTCAAAATAGAAATGTTCCCCTAGTCTCAGAGACTCTTGTACTGTCTTGATTTTGAGTTAAGATAGTGATGTAACCTGAGGAGATACCAGTTTTTGCTCTTCCAAAGATTCCATCTCAAGATATTTCACATGCATGTTCTATCTTAATTAGCTCATGGGAGGGGCAAGGTCTTTTACTCCACAGGAATTTAGAAATATATAACTGACATCGATATCATCAGATATACTTCGCTTTCATTATCATAAAAACAAAGACAAAATGATAACCATAAAATAATCAGAAAGCATAGATAAGGCCTAGGTATAGCACAATACTAGGTAACTCACCTTTAGTTTTCATCTTGAATATAGAATCCTGAACCTGCTCCATAATCCTTTCTTTAGACACTCAGTTTTCACTTCAGTTGAAAATTCATAGATATTACAAATTCTTGATTAGTCATCAAAAAACACTGACTTCTGATGTATTCACAATAATCACTAGAACATTATATGCTTTTTTTATATCACAGAGTTATGTTTTAACTGTTTTATAATTTCAGGGTTGCAACTGGTTTGAATATTTTGAGGGATGTCATTAAAATAGGAACCATGAAGCCTCCCTGGTGGTGCAGAGGTTAAGTCTCAGCACTATCAAGCTATTGCCAGCCCCTGCAGCATGAGTTCAATCCCTGGCCAGGAACTAACCTACATGGCTCACCCACGGCTCCCCTTAGAAGTGCATTTCAGTAGATCTGCCCATTTTGCTCCCCACTCTGTCTCTGGTGAATCCTCTCACCCTCCACCCTCTGACCTGGTCTACACCTCAGTTCTTGTATACATAAATAAATAAAATAAATCTTTAAAACAAAACAAAATAGGAACTATAAGTTCAATAAAATATTCGTATTTTTTATTTGTTTAAAACAAGTGGATAATATATATTCTGTCTCAAGACACTGGTTGTAATTTAAAAAAAAAAAGCAACAACACAGAGATGTTAAGACTTCTTAGGAAAAAAAAAATATGACTCTGTGGCAAGATTAGACAAGTGACCATGGAGCCTCTTGCCTTACCAAATCATGAAGAAGTTATCAACGTTAATAGGATCATCTCAAAAAGACTCAAGAGCCAACCTGAAGATATTCCTACTGCTCCAAAATGGTGTGGATACATCAGTGTGAATAAGAATTGTGATGGTATTTAAATCTATTATCTCATAAGTACACATAACAATAGACTTATCACTATTGAATGATACCATTATTTTGAAATTTGTTCTGTAAAGAGTAAGAAGTATTCATGTCATCTTTTAAAATAAAGATTGAACACCACTAGTAACCAATCAGTAAATGAGAAATTTCTACTTATTGCTAAGTGTTCCAACTAATAAAGAAAAAAGATAAATTAGTACATCATCAATTTAAAACTCTTAATGAATTTAGGTTTTTGAGAATCAGTAGCTGCTAACATCACAAAAAGTGACATAATCAGATGTATATGTCTCCTTGTGAAAGAACACAATACCATTTGTAAAGTATTTGTGTTTCTAGATAATTATAACCCAAATCTTTCATGCTATCAGATGCAATTACTAAATTAGAGATAATGTGCAGGAAAGAGGAATATGTTAAACTTCACTATCGGTACACAAATAGCAAAATCCAGACCTTGAGAAATGCAGTAAGACAAACAATATGCACCAATACACTAAATTCCAAGGGAGAAGTACAAGAGATGAAGATAAAGGGTAAAATGAAGATTAAAATTAGCATAAAAGATAGATATCAAAGGGTAAGAGATTTATATAGTCTGAAGAAGAATCAGAGAACATAAAATATATTTATCAAGCAACTAACTGGAGTCATTGGACAAGTTCAATTAATTGGATTCTGACTTGAATAGGAACATTTGTGAGGCAGTTGATACTTGAAACCTTTATGGAGATTCAACAATTGATTAAAAAAAATTATTACTAAAGGGCCTCCACAGTGACCCTAGGAGTTAAGTCTCAGTGCTACCACTGTGAGGGCCCACCCTGATGGCTGAGAGCTCCCTGCCAGGGAGCTGACCCACATGGCACAGGAGAAGTCTTTTGTCTTGCCCGCTGCTCCCCTCAGTGTATTTTAGTTAATCCACCTGTTCTGGTCCTCACTCTGTCTCTGGTGAATCCTCTTACACTCCCTACCTCTAACCTGCACCCCCGTTCCTCTATGCAAAATTAGTCAATAAAATCTTTTTTAAAAATTCTTATTAAGCATTTTAAATGTAATAATTACATTATGTTTGCATTTGTAAAGAATTGCCTTTTGGAGATATATACAAAAATATTTACAGATGGAATTACATGTTGATAATTGCTTCAAAATAATACAGTGTATGGAGAAGAAGATGAGACAATGGATAGGTCAAGACTGGGTATGGTTTCAACATTGTTGGGATTGAATGATGAGGCTGATTAGACTCTGCCTTTCTGAGAACATTTGAAATTCTATGTAGTAAAAAGCTAGAAACAAAACCAACTAGAGGACACAGATACTTCTTTGTTTACATTCTACTATCAATGCTTAACCAGTTTTAGATATCTCAAGGGAAGAACTTGATAAGAACTTTAAAAAATTTAAAGCATATATTCATGAGCTTCATTCAATATTTGCAAAAGCAGTTCATTTTTTCTATGGAAAGTAATTACAAAGGGCAAACATTCTTTATTCTATTTTATTTATTTATACACTCATTTTTTACTTCACCAACATATCATCAATATGCATTCAGGTTACTGGCCATTGACTAGAAAGTAACTACACAATAAAACCATATTTGTGTAGTTAAGTTTATTTAGATAAATCATTATTATTTTATAATTGTCTTTATTTTTTAAAGATTTATTTATTTATGAATACAGAGCTGGGGTACAGGCCAGAGGCACGGGAGGTGAGGAGATTCACCAGAGACAGAGTAGGGAGCAGAACAGGCAGACTGATTGAAATACACTGCTGAGGAGAACAGCGGGCGAGACAGGAGAGGTCTGCTGTACCATGTGGGTCCCCTCCCTGGCAGGGGACCAACCTCGTGCCACTGTGTCACGAATGCTTCACAGTGAAGTGCTCAACCCACTGAGCCACCAGGGAGGCCCCATTATTATTTAAATACCAGTATATTGATATCAGCTGCCTATTTATTAGAGGCAACCAGATACAAAACCAAAATGGAACTGTTTCCTGATTATACTACATAAGCCACTTTTTTATTCAGTATACAAAATGATTTTTTTTTTCATTTCAGTGCTTTTGGCTATTTCCACTGATTTATTTTTGAATCATCTTAATTGTAAAATAGGTACTAGCATGATTACATCAATTTCTCAACATCCCAGCCTGTCCTCTTCATACCGTGTTTCCCTCTTTTTCTAGTGTTAAATGCTACTTATCAAGTTATTTGCTATGTCTTGCATCAATGAGCTTTCTAAATAGAAACATTTAGAAACTTGCTAAAATAAAATCCTGTTGATTAAGAAATGGGGTGATGACACATCAAAACAATCGTTTTAAATACCCACTGGCTTAGTTTAATCATTTCCTGATTAAATAATTTTATTGTTTCCTTTCAACTTTTTTATAATCCATTGTTTCTGCTTTCGGTTTCTGAGAAGGATTCTCTTCTCATGTCTATCATCTCATACCCCACCATTCACCTATCTCAAACCCAGAATTAAAGGATAAGATTCAGCGGTCTGCTCTACATGGAATCAGTTCAGATTTTTCCTACAGGGCCCTAGGGAGGCCTCCATGACCTACAATTACAAATAATTGCCCTTTAGTTTTCTCCTTTGTTTTGTAACATCAAAACATTTTTTTCTTTTTTTATTATTATTACTTTATTTGACAGCATTTGTATTCCCCAGGGAGTACCCACCACCATTCCACCCGTGCACCATCACCTCAGTCCCTTGTGCACTTTCTGCCCTCATCCCCGTCTTTGCCCTCCTCTCCTTCCCCTCCCCGCCATGGTCCCTTTGGTTTATCTTGGCTTTTTGGTCTTGTTGAGTATTTTGTTTGCTTTTGGTTATAATTGCCCATTCCCTTGAGCTTATTCTTTGTTGTTGCTGTTGTTCTTTCATAGTCCTCCTAATAGTGAAGCCATCCAGTATCTTTCTCTTGCCTTCTGACTTGTTTCACTGAGTATAATTCCTTTTAGCTCCATCCATGTTTCTATAAATGTCCCTAGTTTCTCATTTTTGACTGCTGAATAATATTCCATTGGTAACATCAAAACATTTATAAAATGTTTATCCTCACAGATATTGACGTGCACCTTTTTTGAGTCATTGGCTCATTTGCAATTAATGAAACAACCAAAGAAAGAACAAACAAATTCAAACAAGTAAATGGGAATTATACTTTTTTTGTCCTCCTATTTCTCTATTGTAGAGCCTGTTCTTATGTTCTCATTTATATCAAGACCCCCTTTTCTGCATAAAATTAATAATTAAAAGAAACACACTTACCCAGAATAAGAAGTTGAATGTGACCATAGCACGTTTTACCCAGACATTCACACCTCCCATGCTGGAAAAGGGTCAGGAACCCAGATGCCGTGAGTTTAACTGTTCATTATAGGATGGCCCTGCAATGTGCGCTGGGCGATGTGCCCACAGGGACTTCTGTGCCCACAGTTCATAGCAGAAATAAACAGTAAGGGGCAGGGGGAAATAGTCCAGTTATAATGCGAATAAAAAATGAACCCACACATTTAAATATCATAAGGACTGTTTCTAGACAAGTGTGTTCTTTTGCTTACGGTGGTCCTAGGGTGCCAGCCCTGAATACATAATAATCTTTACTCAAGACCTGCCTCCTCTAAAGTAGACAGATAGCACAGCATGGGGGTAGAATGGCACAGCCACACCAGGTCCTAGATCTCAGAGACCACAATCTGACTCCCCTGTCCTCTGTTTCAACTAGGGAAATAACATTGTTTTGTTCTGAGACAAAGGGACATTATGTCTTAACTCATTTTTGCATTGCATTTTCTCAAGGATACAAAATCTCTTCCAGATGCAACAAAACATATTTAGAAATCTGGAAAATCTAAAGACTTCAACTCAACAACCTTTTATCTTTAATTCCACAATAGTGGAACAACCATTACATGTACCTGCCTTCCAAAGCTTCAAAATTCATTTCAAAACAATTTCATGGAGCTGCCTTCAAACAACATAGTTGTGGGAATTGGGGAGACAGAGATTGCTTTTTTCCTATCATAAGAGCATTCCATTTTTATCTTTATTTTTTCAGTAGGAAGAATATAAAAATATTGTGAGGAGTTGCTAACTGCATTGTGTTCATCTTATAACATGCTGCTGTTTGATAATTGTTTAAAAACAGGTGTACCCTGGGCTTCTCTTCCTCTGATGAATTACATCTAGCCATGTCTCCTTATGCACAAACTCAGTTTCTGAATTCTTAGTCCTCTTAGACAAAAATTCGAAATGAGAAGGTGGTCACAGTTCAGTGACCATAAACTGTACAATTTGTTCCTAGTGCTAATAGAACGCAGCTGCCCCAGGTAAAGGCAGAATTCTCTGACCTAATCAGGGAGGTGTAGACTGCTTTTCTGTAAACAATTTAGGTCATGCTAATTTTCACATCCTGCCTCTTTAAGGGTGTTCTTTTCCCTTCTCTAAATCAAAGAACCCTATATGTCAAAAGGTCATTTCAAAAATAATTCTTTAAAATCTTTAAGATTTATACAATTGTAGCAAGCATGGATACTGAAAATATTGATTAATTTTTAAAAATTTCTAATCATCACTGACATACAAAGATGTTTCTGAATATCATTCCTTGACTATGAGTATAACATATTTTAATATATAAATAGCAATATTATTTAGTAGTAAAGATCAAATTTAGGATTAGATTTAGAAAATAACTAATCACTAAAATAGTTGGTGTTTGTACTGTTTCCTCCTAGAAAGCAGAAATAATTTCACAAACTTTTACTGAGATATTAATGTATGTAGGATCAACCATGTCAGGAAGAAGAATTTTTGACTGAATGAAAAACCAAATGGATTTATAGAGGCAAAATCAAAAAAATATATATAGAATAAAATGCTGTTGTTGACAAGGATATATTGACTACTTACCAAATTTCAGTTTGGAATAATAGATATTTTTGTAGATGGTGAATCTCCTTTAAAAGAAAATAGTCTTTAGTTAAGTCATTGTTGAACTTGGAAACACAAAAATCCAATGGATGTGTTTTTATAGAAAAATGACTCTATATGATAGATCCCCCAGTTCAACTTAATATCTAAATAAAACAGTTCATGCTTCTAAATTGCTATCTGGATTAATTTTATAATCACACAATATTTGCCCAAACTGAAACTAGCCATTTTTCATTCCTTTCTCTCTTGCCTATTTCCAATTACTTCCCACAGCCATTTGAATTCTGAAATTTCCTTCAATCTGTTTCTTCCATCTCATTTGTCTGCCACTGTCATTATTCAACTTTTTATTATCTCTTACTTGAGCCATTTCAATAGGATCTTAATTAGTTTCCCTGCTGGTCTCTCTGCCCTCCTATGTTCCTTAATGCTCCAGAATTCTCTTTCTCTTTTTATTTTGTCCATAATTCTCTTTATGAAATACTTATCACGCAGTTCTTCTGAATAAAAATCAATCTAAAGATGATTTCCTGTAACCTATAGGATAAATCTCAGACACTGTAGAATGGCACTTAAAACATATGGGGCCTACCTCGTGGCACAGGGATTAAAATCTCAGCACTATCGAGCTATTGCCAGCCACTCCCGGCCAGGGAGCTAACCCACATGGTGCAGCAGACCTCACCTATCTCACCCTCACCCATGTATTTCAGTAGATCCTCCTATTCTGCTCCCCATTCTGTCTCTGGTAAATCCTCTCACTCCCTGCACCTCTGGCCTATACCCCAGTTCTTGCATGCACAAATAAATAAAAAAAAACAAATCTTTTTTAAAAATGTACATGGTAAGCAAGTATTCATCTCCCAAAATTAACTCCTGCTCTGCTGCCTCCAGGTAGTCTTCAGTCCTAGACATCATAACTACAAAATTATTTCATAAACCTAAACATACTTTGGGACTTTATGCCTCTGTGCCATTTTCCACTTACCTAAAATATCTTTCCCTACATAGTAAATTATTATAAAACCCATTGGTGCTCAATTCAAACATAGTTTACCCAGAGACCCTTCCCTTGGCTGCTCCACTTCCCCCATTCTGGGCAGATCTATTTGCTTCTCAATTCTCATGCCCATTATAATTCCAACGAAACTTTAGTCTACAATTGCCATCCTTTATACCACTGAATTTTATCTCTATCATATTTGATCTTACTGCCTAGAAGACTATAATCTTGACCTGTTTATCTCTCTCTCCACATGGCATTGGCCATAAAAGAATGTGCAAAAGTAACCAAGATTTCCAGAAAGTCCAATTAGAGATTCTCTGAGAGAGTTCCAGAGAACTGCCAACATATTCTCTCTCTCCCCCAACAAAAGAAGTCAATTAACTAATAAATTAAATGTAATTATTTCAGGACTTGTCAGGAATCTTTAACTTGTTATTTTTCAAGGATGTAACAAAAAAAATATAGCAATTTCCAAATGAATGTGATCCCAGGATATATTTTTGAAACATCGTTGGGCCAGTGTTACAACAGTTACTTATGGAAACATCAATCTAAGCAAATCTCCACATTTTATACAGGAGAAAAATAAAACCCAGAAAAAGTGAGTAGCCCAAGTTCACAAAACTGAATAGAATTACATTGAACTCATTCTAGAAATGAGTTATCATGATGATCAACTCGGTATTCTGTCCATTTGTATCAACTACTTCAAGTTACATGATTATACAGTGAGTCAAATGAAAGCAAACACATGACCTATATTATTACTAAAAACCATAAATCAAGATGACTTGCTATTTAGGCATTCATTCAATGTATATTTATTGAGCACGTACTATATTCTGACCCTAGGGATTTGACAGTGGATAACATAGAAAATGCTCCTGATATTATGAAATTTACATTCCAAAAAAGAAGGTAACTCCCACTTTGTATTTGTGTTCCCAAAATCTAGATACCCAACACATTTGTCAGTGAAATAGGTAATGAAAACCATCTCAGAGAAAAGATGATATTCTTATAGATCTGATATATTTTTCCATTACTGCTCTCACTCACTCTATACTGTTTTTTTTTTTTTTTTGGCATAGCAAATATTCATTTTATTTTCACAAAGGCTGGTAGCAGCAACAAGAGAAATTTTGTTGAAATTTCTTTCCTTATGCCTGTAGTGAGGAGTGGGTATAAGTGCATGACATCATGCATTCTAAGCAATTAGACTAAAGAGAAAGTTTTAGTACTTTGTTATTTCTTGCTTTGAAAAACCCTTTATTTTTGGAAAATTGAAGTTGTTCACTTATGGGTTTTATGATCCTTAGCAGGAACAGAGCCTTGGCTCTTGTCCTCTAGTCTAATTCCAGCATTCCCTAGACCAACATTCTTCTTATGCTTTCATTTGAACATAATGCTCTTTGCTTCCTATCCTGTGTGCTTATGGAGCCTGGCTCATAAAAACCTTTTGCACATTCCTACTATGGATGGGAAGCATCTGGTATGATAATGATCCCTATCCTTCCTTTGCAGGACATTTTTTAGACAAGAATATCTACTTGTGATATGAATTCCAGCTCAAAAATAAAGTATGTTTGAGAATTGTCATTGTGAAGTAGGCAATATGGTGTTCATAAAGAATAAGGATCCAATGTCCAATAATCAATATTCTTCCTCTTTCTTTTATAGAAGATATTTTAAAATATTCACAGTGTTCACTAACCATATAGAACACATGAGGAACAATTAAAAACACATAAAAGAAAACAGACTTTACCGTCAAAAATCTGTTACTGTCTTTATTAAGTAAATATTGGTGCAAAACAGTGCAATGATTAAAACTGCATTTTCTGACCACAGTGCATTAAAAGAAGTCATGAATTTTTAGTAGATTTCTCTACAGTGTTTACAATCCTTTTGTACTAGTAACATTAAAATGAGTAAGAGACCAAATGCAGGGTGGGAATCTAGAGTCAGGTCTTTGAATGTGTAGTTCCCCAAAGCTCAACTTTCTCACACTTGCATGAAGTGACTTGTTTCCTTAGGACAGATTCACCTTAACTGATTTCACAAGAGTCAGACAGTGATTTTCTTAGTTTATCAGGAGATGAGCACCCATCAAGTCATGTAACATAAGACAGTAGGAGATCAGAAAGTCCTCTCTCTATAAGAAAGCAGCATAGAGACCAGAGCAAGCACAGATGGATTTGGAGGAAGGGAGGGAATTCAATGAAGGAATTAGTGGCTGTATTGCCTAGACTTAACAGGCTGATGGGTCTAAACCAAACTCAGAGATCTGTCCAGTGGTCAAAATTCCAAATAACATTCTTCAGGGTTACAGTATCTTCTCCCTGAGTATTGTGCTGACATAGCAATGAATTCTTTCTCCTCAAGGCTGCCTTCTCTGTATTCTATCCAGTGCAGCCCCCTTCTGTGATCAGTCTGTTCCCAGGAAAGGGTACATTGAAATTGAATAGGCATTTACCCATCTGTAATTACAACTCTGTCCAGTTTCAAAGATTGAATTATAAATGCATTTTAGATAGTTCTAATATTCTTTGTTTAAACATGATTGCTCTCTTGGTCAATCTTATTTTCCTTCTCTCCAAATCAGGACATCTGTCCACATATAGGCTACAATTCTAAACAAGAGATTGAAGAATAGAAAATAGAGCTCAGTAATTATTTTTGTATTGAAACTTTGCCTGGTTATTTGCTTTTAATTTTAAAATTTAAATACCAACCTGCTTGTCCATGAGTTCTCTCTACATCAGTCCCTGATTTGGTCAATTCACAAGGTATACATTAGCTGCCAGGCATGATTAAACTTTGAGGTGAGCTGATAGGGGAGTGAGTCGAGGTCACCAATATAAAAGAAAAAAGAAAATGACTAGGATGGGGATGCTGAATGCTCGTATCAGGTACTAGCTTCTCAAACTGACAGAGCCAACAAAAATGTTACAGAATTTTACACGGGCTCATCCCCAGACAAGTCAGAAACCAGCAGAGAGATTTTACTCATAATTCTAATTATGATCTCACAAGTAATGTGGGGGAGGGGGTAATTTCCTTATACCCCTTTCAGTTATTTTGGCTGGCCTAATAATTAAATTGATGCAGGACAGATTAGCAGGAGAAAAAAAACCAATTTTGTACATACAGAAGTCTTGAGAATATGGGGCCTGTGGAATGATCAATGATGAGTTTTATGTACTTTTTTAGGAAAATGAACAAAACATTTGTGAGGAACTTATGGAATGAAGAAATTTTGGACACTGCCATTAATTTAGTGAGAAATTTAGCAGTTTATTTACTCAGGAGATAGAGACCCTAAAACTTTGTCTGTAGTGATAAGATGTCTCCTTCTTTCCTGGCACAAGAAGGTATACTTCATACAGAAGATTTGTTGCCTCCTTTTGGGGAGAAGAGACTAATCCCTCTAATTCCTTCATCAGCTGTTTCTCCAGCAACTTTAATTCAAAATAACAAATATGCCACATTGGTTTTGACCCAATATGACTAATTCTAAATTAGAATGGTTTATTTAATCTCACACAGTGAGTATATGTCATGGCTTCTGTTCCCAGGAGAAAATAAAATAGTAACAGGAAGTCATTGTAAAGGTCATTTATTAGGAAATCCCAAACTTGCACTTCATAACTTTTAAAGAAACAACAAAATGTATCCCAAATAAATCCAGGTGGTAAAGAACTCAGACACTGTTTTGAATTTTTTTAAAAAACATAGAGAGAGTGCTATGTAGATTATTATTGAACACTTAGGAGACCTGATCTTAATGTGAAGAAACTGAGATATCCCAAGAAACCTGTGGCTTATGTATAAACAATCATTCCTAAAACAAAAGAGCCTAGCTGCAATTTCCTCATTGCCATCCCATATGAATGTATCATCCTAAATTCAATCAAGTGAAAGTGCATACAAAATCTAAATGCTACCTTTCTAAAAGACTAGTCAAAGAATACATTTCTCCTTGAATTCTTTTCTAGCTTTTTTCATTAATAGTCAGGTGTTATGGTGTCCTTCCCTGAACTTACCAGTAATTCTCTTATTTAACGTTTTGATTGATTCAAAAATACTTTACTCATAGACCAACTGTGTGAAGAAGTAAAAGATATACTGAATCTGTTAATCTTAGGGCCATTCAAATAACTATGGGTAAAACAAAACAGAGGGATAGTTTTGCTTTATACAGAGTTAGGTGGACCTTTAATTTTGCCTACACTAATCATTAAACCTTCAGAAAATATTCCAAAGAAAGACTTACTGATTTTTTTTAATTGTGGAAAGGACACAAACTCTTTCTGCATATAAATTTACTTATACCACATCACACTTGAGACTTCAGAGAGCCAGAAAATTCCTGCAAGTGTTCTGCTCTCTTTCCTCTTCACTTTTCATGCTTTCTTGAATACCTGAGTGTGAAGTTATTGGTAAGTCAGAAAGACTGGCCTTGCCAAAGTCCCTCAAAAAGGGATCTGCAAATCTGGGAACACATTCTAGGAGTTCTAGCTACCAGTACAGGGCCTGATATATAAGATGTACCAGACAAAAGTGTCAAGTTTCTGGAGAATCATTGATTCTCAGCCAATCCCCTAAGAAACATTCTGAGAAGGAAGTAGTCATAAAGCAATTCTCTGTATAGTAAAAGAGTATGTCATTCCAAGGCTTTGAACCCTCTCATGGATTCCCATTACAGTTAGAATGAAATCCCAAGCCACATAAGATAGACCCAGGGCTGCCTTGCTGACCTAATTTCCTCTCACTTTTTCCCTCACTCATGTTGTTCCAACCACAGTAGATTTTTGGACTTGTCAAATGTATTTCCAACTCAGAGCCTTCCCATTTCCTTTTCAGTCTCTGGAATCCTCTTCATCTGCAGCGCTCAATGGTTCATTGTCTCCACTCATGGTATATACATTTATTTTATTATCTGCTTCCTTTCTAGAACATATACTTCAGAACACCAGGATAATTTATGTTGTTCACTGACACATCCCCATGGCACAAAATAGAGTAGGTATTCAGTAAACAGTTTTTGAATGAATGCATAAAATAGCAGGTTATATGAATTCACTATATAATTTATTTTTTAATAATAAAGAGCATCTGTTTGAGTTCACAATTACATTCCTATTGCCTAGCACAGTGATTGGAAGATTGTAATCACCATATGTGCTGGAATACAGCTTTGTAAAAGAAAATTAGAGTCCACAGTGTTCTTGTGGACCTTGTCGTCCACCAACTTGGGAAAACAAACACACACATGCAGAAATAAACATATAAGAACAGAGAAACAGAAAGCTTGTTCAGAAGCCCTGGGCTAAGTACAGGTTTGGCATATGGGAAAAAAATACGGGTGTGTATTAGCATAAAATGTTATAGCGAGTATGATTTGACACAAGATCAGAGAAAGTTCTTCACATCAAATCCTTGTAAGGCAGACAAAAGAGAACATTTATTTCAGAGCTGTAGGAAGTATAGGCAGGTGTTAAGGGCCAAATTGTGCCTCTCTCATTTATTTGTTGAAGTCTTAAGTCCCAGTACCTCACAATATGGCAGTATTTGCGACATCAGAGCAAGAGGGCAGAGTAGAGGTTGTAGACCATCCTTCAAAAACACCCATTAGTCAACAATTCAAAATAAGATCTCCTAGTGAGAAATACAGAAGCTAAGTGAAAGGCTCCTGCATGCTGGATAACCATGAAAACAGATTCACTGGTACCAGCAAGAAGACACAAGATACCCTCTTCCTGAAGACCCTTCCCTTTTGGCAGTGCCTTGTAGTAAGAAGAATTCCTGACTCCTAATTTATCTCAATAGTGGGGAGAGATTGGTTTGTTTCCCACTGCACTCACTTTTCTGAAGTGTCTTCCCAGAGAACTGTCCTCAGTTCTGCTAGTTTAGACAGGTCCGCCACAGCCTAACAGCCTTAGGGAAAATGAAGACAGAGAGTAGGCTTACAAACACCATAGTCCCACCTCATGTTCAGTAAAAAGAAAGAATGAATAAGTCCAGAACTCAGCTTTTTCCCTCTCCAGGGAGGGAAAGAGCCCTGTCAGCACCTTACCTTTTCTGAGGGAGTTTCCAGGGTAGTGACTTCTGCCCTGTCAATTTCAGAAAGATCTATCAGCCACAGTTGAGCAATTTGACAAAGAATGGGGATGGTAGTTTGGTCTACACCTCACAGTCATGGTTCTACATAATAAACCTACCAAACCTACTACTGCCTCCGTCTCCCTCAAGAGGTGAAGATTTGCTAGAGGACAGCAGAATCGCTGGTTGGTCTGACTGATGGACATACTCTCCCATAAGAAGTCAGTCTTTGACGATAAGAGAGGTCTAATATGTAGATATTAACTCAGAAAGTCAAGAAAAATGATGAATACAGCAAAGTGACAAGATTCTATACAAAGTGACAAGATAAATCTCCAGAAACAAACCAAAATGAGAGTGTTACATGATTTACCTAATAGAGAATTTAAAATAATTGTCATGTAGAAACTCACTGAGATAAAAAAAAATAATAACATATGAATAAAATGAGAACTCAGCAGAGATGGGGAATTTAAAAAAAGACATAAAATCATCCCTTTTAGCAAGTACCATGATCTAATATGTGGAAAATCCTAAAGATTCCATTAAAAACTGCTAGAATTAATATATAAATTCTGTTGCAGAATACAAAATCAGCGTACGAAAGATTTGGAATGACTGTTACTAGAGACTGGAGAGAGGGGCAAATGCAGTTATTTACCAGTAGTCATAAAGTAAGTTAGATAAGATCAATAAGCTCTAAAAATCGGCTTTACAATAATGTACCTACATTCAATAATAACATAGATTTAAAATGTGTAGAGGAGAGATCTTATGTTAAGTGTTCTTGAACAATAAAGTAACAGGAAAATAGATAAGTAGATTGATAGAATGTAACTATTTTGATAGAGGGTCTTTAATGAAGTAATTAGGGTAAAATGAGATCATTAAGGTGTACACTAGTCCAATATGAATCATGTCCTTATAAGAGGAGGAAATTAGGACAGACCTACATAAAGGAAAGATCATGTGAAGACAAAGAGAGAATGTAACCACCTACAAGCCAAGAAGAAATGTCTCTAATAGAACCAGCCCTCCTGATAACTTTATCTCAGACTTCTAACCTCCAGAATTCTAAGAAAATTAATTTCTGCTGCTTAAGTCATCCAGTATGTACAAATTTGGTATGGCAATTGTAGCAAATTAATATAGCAGGTTTCAAGCAGTTGAAGTGACATGAAGCAGTAATCTCAGCAGAAGTTGATGGCTGGTCTGGGGTAAGTCATATAGGGGAAAAGAAGTGACTGGATTCCAGCATGCTTTACAGGTGAAATCAGCATTCAGGTGAGAGAAAGAGTACTATGCATACCACCCAGATTTTAACCCAGCCACTATCAGTGGTGGACAGTGATGCGATGAAGCAGAGGAAAATTCTGTTTTGAACATCTTCAATTTGAGATGCCTGTCAGAGACCCAAGTATATATGTCACATGGGCAATTGGGTATATGAATCTAGATTCCTGGGGAATTTTTCTAAGGAATTTATTGAGAGGAAAGAGGGTCAATCTTGGGAGAACAGCCATCTTTTATTTTTATCAATGAAAAAAAGTGTCTCCCCACTCTAGAACTTCTCATCATCACCATAATTAGAGATACGTTTTAGACTTTCTGCTTGGCATAAAACCCAGAGTCTCCTCTTCTTAAACCTACTGTAATATTTTTAACTTAATATGAAAGTAGCAAAGCAAAACCAATACTGCAATCTAACTTGTCAACATCCCTTTTTTATCCTTTATTTCTTAACTAAACTCCTTTTATTTAACATCCTTTGAGTGCTTTCACGTGAGGCTCGTTCATCATGAATTCACCTTGCACAACCAGGCCTCCCAGGAAGAAAGCAGGTTCCAATTAATCTAAGAGACAGCAGGTTGAAAACAGTGCATACTGACATCAGAATAACACAATGTTTTCAGGAATGAAAGGTTCACTGCTTGTTTCCAGAAACAGCAACATACAAGGCAGCTCAGCTTACAAGGAGCGAGACTGTGAAGTAAAAGGGCAAAAAAGAAAAACTTCATGCAAACCTAAGAAAGGACAGCATAAGTGTAATGCTTTGGCAAAAACAGGTGCGTTGTCTTCATAGAGTTCTGAATTTTGGAGTAAGAATCTGCTACTTAATGATTCAGAGAACTTCATTCTTTTCCTCTTTCTCAACCAATAGTTTTAAGTGTTTATAAAGTACTAGACTCTGGGTAGACGACAGTCAATAGAACGATTACCGTCTCAGCCCTGGTAGAGTTTACAGTTAACAGGGCAATGACACAACACAAAGCAAATAAAGCAACAAATCAGTTTTTACTTACAAATTATGATGAAGGAAGAAACCCAAGGGCTTGAAATGTGGCTGCACCCCCTACTTCAGTGCATCATTCATAGCAGTTGGAGCCTTATGGGTTGGGCTTACGGTGCCCCTCTGTCCTGTGGTCTCTCAAAAGGACAATATCAGGCACAAATAGCAGCAGGGAAAGCTGGTTTCCAAGATCAAAAATTGGAGCCTTAGCCATGAGCTATTCTCCAGATAAACCCAAGTTTCACAAAGTTCCAGGTGATTATGACCTTGGATTTCAACACAGCCAAACAATAACCTCATGTGTTCTGATGACACAAAAGGAGTCCAGTGTAGGTTTATCCAAATTATACAAAGGTGCTGCTGAGAAATTCAACCAAATCTTACAGTTCCAGGATCCCCTCTATTCATCTATGACCAACATTTCTTGGAGATGGATGTGGGACAGTTCAAAGAATGTGATCTGTATATTTACAAAGAACTGATTTCTAGAGAAGGAAAGCTCACACTTTCCTTAACACTTGGATCGTGGACTATGAGAATTTGAGGTTAGGAAAGCAATTCTGCTCCAAAGTCAGGCCTGGGAATACCACCCAAAAATACCTCCAATTTATGTGGATTTTTCAGGGCTGGACATTGGAATTCATTGTGGGGCTTGGTTTTTGTATTTTTTTTTCCTTCACATTATCACTTTATCCCATAACTCTACCTTTAACCACATTTTGGTTTCTGAGAAACTTTGCCCAGTCTCTATGCTTTTAAATCAACTAATATTTGTGCCTCAAAGAATCCAGGCATAGCAATTCCTCCAAAATATTTCTGAGGCACAAAAATTAAGTTCTGTCCTCATATATGAATATATGAACAAATTTTGCACTTTTGTAGTTAATGAGATTTCTTTTTTGTTAATAAGTTTTAAAGTATTAGAGCAGGAGGAAAAATGAATCACTTTATACCCCCATAAATCAAAACTGAATAATCAAGAGTTATTTTCAAATTTTATATGATTAGTATCTTTGAAATTTCCTGAATTTTCACCATGATTATCACTATTTTTGTTTGTTTAAACCTATCAGTATCTTACATGTTTGTGAACTCAGGAAAGAAATAAACACGTTGGACAGATCCAAATGATTATGTAGTTAAGTAAATACTAGGAGTATGACTTCATATAGTAAATATGAATTACATATCATAAATATGTATGCTTTTATGAGAAAATACATAGATTGGTCTTTTTTAAAAAATTATGATGAGAACTATAAAGGAAGAGGACAAGGTGTCAAGAATGTCAGTGATATATGATAGTGGAGACTGATGGATTTCTTAGAAAATACTGCTAATTTAGCATTGAAAACATTTAGTACATGCTTCCCCTTTTCATTAGACAGAACCACTCTGATCAAAACTCAGAACTTTTCTTTATTAAAATAATAGTGATCACTGTAAAAGTTGTTCATGTATACAAAGTTTTGAATAGTTCCGGTTCCATTATAACAAAAATATTTCTATAAATAATTAAGTTTAAATGGTCTATTTGTGAAATCTATCTATGCCTTGATGTTTGAATGAATGCACATATATTTGTAAAATATAAATGCATATATATTTCTATTTGTGCTATTTTATTGATATTTATGTTGTCATTTGTGCTAATAAAGAGCATTCTCCCCCCCCCCAAAAAAAAAGTCGATAGTGATTATCTATTCTTAAGGTATCTTTTGGGAGGTAATGTGTTAGTTGATATGAAGAATGAGGAGGCAGTCATTTAAAGAATGTGGGAGAAGTTATCAGGAATAGAGAGGTATTTTACCTTATTCATAAGATGGATGTTTTGTAAAAATTTAAAAAAGAACATACATATAACGTGCTTAGCACAGGATTGGCACTTTGTAAATGTTCAGCAAGTGATCATTCTTACTGCTATGGCTGTTGACTTCATACACTTGATAACCAACCTACGAGAGCATACAGATCACTGAGAAATCTTTTAAACACTAACAGACACTAAATAACAAGTATCTATCATGACGTCTTTAAATGAGTAAAACATATAGAAAACTTTACAAAGCTTAGAGAAAATCTCATGAGAAGTTCAACATCTTTTTCTTTTCCCCTTGGTTAGTCCTGCATCTGGATTTCTGTACTATGGCAAAACCTCACTAATTCATATGCTGATAATTAGGGATTTTACATTTGTTCTTTGAGGCAAATGAATAATGTAATCAAAATGTAAAGAGGCAGAAAGCTTAATTTAATTAAGGAGACCTGTCTTTTTTCTGAGTCCCTTTAACCACATACATTTGCATACAATTTATGTGTTGATTACAAATGACTTGGATTTTCTCATTAAAGCAAGACAATATCTTACTGTATAACACCTGACCTTCATAAACTTGAATCGCTTGACAAAGTTAGCCATAAGGTATGCCTCCAACTTAGAATGATTTTTTCCTCCATTTAGTCAAAATTAGTTTTCTGTGTGGCCAGCTCTATATTGATTTGCTTTCCTTTAATAATCTTTCAAAACTTATACTTTGTCATTTTCCAGAAGTTAATGGATCCAATTAAGGTAAACTCTTTTATGGTTAAATGATCTTTGTAAGAGTTATAATTTGATAAAGATTGAAAGGGTGTTCAAGATGCAATTTTCTTTCCTTTATTATTCTGCCAAATCTCCTTTCTATAATCCTCAAGACTTTTCCAACTTCTCTGATTCCATATGTCCAGCACCCCATAAGGACCCCATATGATTCCCTACATATTTTTAAAAATTGTCTTTGTTCTCTGCCTCACAGGAGGAGATGAGTTGTTGGGAGATTTGTGCAAGTTTTAGCACAGAGATCCTTAAGTCGGGCCTCTCATTAGGCGTCAGTGCTCAACTTGGGCCCTGAAGGAGGAATGTGTTTTATTAACTTTGAATGATAATCTTGACATCCCATAGGAAGGAATGGTTTCAGATGATCTCTAGAGTATGTCGCAGTCAGATCATTTCATAAAATATTTTTAAATACTCAAGATCATTATTAGACATGGTGCTCATATAGATATCAAATGAACATGTGTTAAAGATGTTATTTTTAATTCATCGTTAATGAACTAATTGACAAGAAGTTAAAACAGTTTAAAGTAGGGGCCTCCCTGGTGGCGCAGTGGGTTAAGCAATGCACTATGAAGCAAACCACAGCCACTGCAGCACGAGTTCGATCCCTGCGGCCGGCCAGGGGGGGACCCACATGGCGCAGCAGACCTCTCCTGCTGTGCCCGCTGCTCCCCTCAGCAGTGTACTTCTGTTGATCTGCCTGTTCTGCTCCCCGCTCTCTGTGGTGAATCCTCTCACCCCCTACGCTTCTGGCCTGTACCCCAGTGCTTGTATGCATAAATAAATAAATCTTTAAAAAAAAATAAATAAAACAGTTTAAAGGAGACCCCAAAGACAATTTGTCTGTCAAGAATATTGAAATGAATGTGTACATTGTGGCAAAACTGTGTACTTACATAGTGAGGGAGTAGTCAATTGACCCTCTATTTATTAACATGCCAAAAACCAGGATTGTTACTTATTGCTATCAATTATCTATAATTTAAAGGATTGTAAAATAGCTCAAAGACAATAAAACATCCAGAACCTCCATGAAATCAGAATGGAATGACCCAGAAGGGAATGCTCTAATCAAAGCAGAATTTTCCACTGAAGCACAATTTTTTCCCTATACAGTGCAAATGGCACATATGCTTTAACTGTCATTCCCATACTCATTTTCCAAAAATGCATTCTGAAATTCATAGACCAAGAGAACATTAATCTCTGGAGGCCTAAAGGTGAGTCATATACAGTTTGAATCCTCAAAAAGATTTTTAAAATCACACAGTCATATGTGCAAACAAATGAGGGAAGAAAAGTTATAATAAGGGTTATAACAAAGGTTTATACAGTGCATAGTGGGGGACAGAAATGATAAGTAATCTTTAATAACCATTTGTGTGCCTAAAATTGTTCTAAATGCTTTTAAATCATTATTTCCTTTAAATTTCATATAGTAGGTATAATCACTAATCCCATTGTATAAATGGGAAAACTGGAGTAGAGAAGAATGAAAGAACTGTATTCAAGATTTCACAGATCATAGGTGGTAGAACCGGATAGAAGTATGCTTCCATAAGCCATTCTCTAATCATTACACCATTCAATCCACAAAGAATAGAGCATCAAATTCCACTTGGAGTGAGGAATTTGAGTGAGAAACTGGAAAAACCCACAAATGAGCTGAATTTTGAAGAATGACTGAGATGTAACTACAGGTTGAGACAGGGGCTTCCAGAAAGAGAGCTACTTGCGTCAATGTACAAAGACTTGTATCACCAGGATGAGGCCAGATCATACAAGGTCTCTTAAACCAAACTAACTTGACCTATGGTCAATGGAGAATTAACAAAAGCTTACATAGCTGACGAAAGTCATGATTCATTTTACGTTTTAGAGTGAATTGTGCTCTTGTTGCTTTTGATGGCAAGATAAGAGGATGAATTAGAGATTGGTAAGAGAGGATGTTTAGAAACTCTGGGAATTGGGAAAGCAAGAAATAATAAAGACCTAAAACTAGGAAGCAACTTTGGAAATATAAAGGAGAATACACACACACACACACACACACACATTCATGCGTGCACGCATGCACACACCACACTGTAAAGGAAATAGAGTTGGCAGAATTCAGACACAAGTCTATCAGAAGTCAATGATTTTTAAAATGACATAACCGGGGCCTCCCCGGTGGCACAGCGGGTTGAGCGCTACATCTTGAAGCATCTGCAGCACAGCAGTGTGAGTTCGATCCCTGGCCAGGGAGGGGACCCACATAGTGTAACAGACCTCTCCTGCCTTGCCCGCTGCTCCCCTCAGCAGTGTATTTCAGTTGGTCTGCCTGTTCTGTTCCCCACTCTGTCTCTGGTGAATCCTCTCACTTCCTGTGACTCTGGCCTATACCCTAGCTCTTGTATGCATGAAGAAATAAATCTAAAAAAATTTATAAGAAAGTTTCTATTTTAAGTTATTGCAAAGATGTTTTATCATTCATTTGGATGAGAAAAAAAGAGGAAATTTCTTTGAATAAAAAATGAGTTTAGTTATTTATGAACATTTAAAGTTGAAGTAAAAACAGCAAGAGAGAGTTGGAGACCAATGACTCAAGCTGGGCAGGGGGGAGTCTAAATAGTAATAAAGATTCATTAATCTTCCATAGCAAGAAAGTAATGAAAAAGATGAGAAGGTATGAAATGTCTCTGGGTAGGTGGAAAGAAAAAGGAAAGAGCAAGAATGTTGGGCACACCAACAATGAAAGTCTACTACAAGAAAGGACCCCATGAAAAAAACAAGAAGAAGAGAAGCAGGGGATTCAAGAGTGACAGAGTTACAAATATGTGGGAGGGAAATGGTTTCAGAGATAATAGAAATGGTTCATTTAAATGCTGAGGCCAGAGTTATTTCTATTGCTAAAGTGGTTTCAGTAGTTAAAAAAGTGTGTTTGGAAAACACACTTGAAAAGTGAGTTACTTGAAAAGTGAGTGGGACTACTGTGGTTTAATGTAGCAGACAGAAAACATTTATTGAAAGTTGCTCTATGCAGAATCCACCAAGAAAACAGTAGAGATTCTTGAAGGCATTAACCTGTGAAGACAAAGCAAACAGGAAAGGAGAGAACAGAAAAAGTCTGAAGATGGAAAACTGATGGATGAGTGGTAGATGATTTAATGAAGTCAAGAAAGTATAATTCAGTAAGAAAAACTAAGAAACCAACTAATTCACAGCTCACATTCCCCATCCAGACATTCTGAAAGTAGAGGCACCAGTTTCAGATGGTACTGGAAGTTTGAGAGAAGGGGATGTTTAAAGGATTGTTTGAATGTTTGTATATTAAAAAAAAAAAATCAAAGGTAAAGATGGCCTCCCTTCTCCAGCAAGTAGTCTTCATGACTTCAGATTTCTTTTTTAATGAGATATAATTGATATGTAACATCACATGAGTTTCAAGTTCACAACTTAATGATTCCATATCTGTGTACACAATAAAATTATCCCCTCAATAAGTCTAATTATCTTCCACCACCATATAAAGTGACAGAAAAACTTTTCTTGTGATGAAAACTTTTAAGATTTCCTCTCTTACTCTCTTTCAAATATGCAGTACAATGTTATTAGCTATAGTCATCATATTATACATTGTACCCCTGACTTACTTTTTTGTAACTACAAGTTTATACTTGGTGACCACTTTCACCTATTTTTCCCAACCTTCAACACATCCCCTTTGGCAACACCCTTCTGTTCTCTGCACTTATGAGTTTTGTTTTGCTCATTGGTTTTTCTCAATTTCATATATAAGTGAAATAATACAGAAATTTTTTTGTCTGACTTATTTCACTTAACATAACACCCTCAAGTTCCATCCATGTTGTTACCAATGGAAAGATTTCATTCTTTTTTATCATTGAGTAGTATTCCATTATGTATGTGTGTGTATGTGTGCAAACTGTATTTTCCTTTTTTGCTCCATAAACATAATTTAAATGGTTTCAATCCCATACCACATCTTTAGCTATTGTGACTTAAGTTATTTCATATATATTGGCTATTGTAACTAATGCTACAATGAACAAAAGGATGTGTATGTCTTCATGGATTAGTCTTTTCATATTCTTCAGACAGAATATGAAATACCCAGAAATAGAATTGCTTAAACATATGGTTATTCTGTGTTTAAATTTTTGAGGAAATTCCATACTGTGTTCCATAGTGGCTGTATAAGTTTACATTCCCACCAATAGCACACAAAGGTTTCCTTTTTTCTACCTCCTGCCTAAAACTTGTTATTTTTTATCTTCTTATTTTAGTTATTCTACCAGGTATGAAAGGATATCTCATAGTGGTGTTTGCATTTCCCCTACAATTAGTGATGTTGAGCATTTTTTCATGTATCTGTTGACCATATGTATGTTTTCTTTGGAAAAATGTCTACTAAGCTATTCCACCCATTTTTAAAATCAGATTGAGTCTCCTTATTTGTTATTGAGTTGTATGAGTTATTTTCATATATATTAAAAATTAACCTCTTATTGGATATGCGATTTGTAAATATTTTCTTGAAACATTCAGTAAGTTACCTTTTTATTTTGTCATTGGTTTCCTTTGCTATACCAATTTTAGTTGGACATAGAGCCACATATTTGATTTTGCTTTTGTAGTCAGATCCAAAAAGTAATATCCAAAACGAATATCAAAGCACTTAATGCCTTCAGTTTCTTTGAGGAGCATTAAGGTTTCAGGTCACACATTCAAATCTTTAATCTATTTTGAGATAATCTTTGGGAATGGTATAAGGTAGTAGTCTAGTTTCATTTTTTTTAATACAGCTGTCCAGTTTTTCCAACACCATTTATTAAAGAGATTGCCTTTTCTCCTATTGCATTTTCTTGCCTTCTTTGTTGCAAATTAATTGACTATATATGCATGATTTGATTTTTATGTTCTCTATTCTGTTCCCTTGACCCCTGTGTCTGTTTTTATGCCAATGCCATACTAGTTTGACTATCATAACCTGTAATATAGTTTGAAATCTGGGAGTTTGATGCCTCTAACTTTGTTCCTATTTTTCAAAATTGCTTGGTAACTAAGGGTCATTTGTGATTCCATGTAAATTTTAGGATGTTGTATTTCTGTTAAAAATACCACTGGAATTTTAATATGGCTTACACTGAATATGTAAATTGCTTTGGGTAATATGTCATTTAATAATATTAATTATTACAATCCATAAGCATAGAATAACTTCCCATCTCTTTATGTCTTCTTTATTTTTTTCCCCCCTCACTGTCTTGTAAATTGTAGTATACAGGTCTCTTACCTCCTTGGTTAAATTTATTCCTAGGTTTTCTTTTTGGTACAAATGTACATGATACTGTTTTCTTAAGTTCTCTTTCTGATCATTTGTCTTTAGTGTATAGAAATGCAGCAGATTTTTGTATATTGATTTCATATACTGTAACTTTCATGAATTTATTTATTAGTTCTAACAATTCTTTGGTAGAATCATCAGGGTTTTCTATTTTTAAAACCATGTCACCCACTAACAGTGACAGTTTTACTTCTTTGTTTTCTCTTTGGATATCTTTCACTTCTTTTTCTTGACTAATTTCTCTGACTAGGACTTCCATTACCATGTTGAAGTGGCAAGAGTAGCATTCTTACCTTGTTCCCTGCTATAAGTAAAAAAGCTCTGAACTTCTATCATTTCATCAGACTCAGCTAAGACTTCTACTTGTGAACATGGAGTCTCCTTCAGCTTCAGCCATCCTGGAGCTCTAACATAAGAAAGACAAAAAGAAGACTTTACCTTTAAACCATATGTTACAGAAGCCACACACCTTTCTTCCACTTATATCCCAGTGCCTTGAACTAATAATGGCTGAAAAGGTGGTTCAAGAATGTAGCTTTTGGGCCTCCCTGGTGGCTCAGTGGGTTAAGCAACGCACTGTGAGGCAAACCGCAGCCACTGCAGCACGAGTTCGATCCCTACTGCTGGCCAGGGAGGGGACCCACATGGCACACAGATCTCCTGCTGTGCCCGCTGCTCCCCTCAGCAGTGTACTTCAGTTGGTCTGCCTGTTCTGCTCCCCACTCTCTATGGTGAATCCTCTCATCCCCCCACACACACCTCTGGCCTGTACCCCAGTGCTTGTATGCATAAATAAATAAATCTTTAAAAAAAAAAGAATGTAGCTTTTATTGAAGGCATCTACATGCTGACAAGAATATAGTATTCAAACACTAAAGGAAAAGCAGGGAACAAGTATTGGGAACACCTTAGCAGTAGTCTCCTGTTCATTCCACTTTATAAATCTAAGAAAATAACCAGAAAAATATTCAAAATTATATATGCACAAATATTTATTGAAACACTATTATAATGTAGGCAAATAAACTAAGATGTCCATTATGGAACAAGTTCAATATTGTTATTATATATATTATAGACATTATTATAAAATGTCTATTAATAGTCTATAGTCATTAATGTGATATATAAAAATAAATATCCTAACCTGAAAAATAATTGTGATGGGTAGCCAACTGCAAGAAAAGCAGTGCACAAAGTAATGGAGCTGGTATTCTACAGACTTTTTTCTTTGTTAGAAAAATGTGTTAGTAAAGAAATAAAAGTCAGAATGGATATACATAAAAGTGCTCCCTTCAAGTGTATTGCCTACGGGATGCAAAGAGAAGCAATGCTTAGGAAATGCCTGGTTTTTGTTATAATGCCTTCGAAAATGATTTGACCCTGTACACTGAAATATTTGACCCTTAAAACTGAAAGTTTTATCAAATTTTACATTTTTGTAAAAACATAAACTAACATTATAAAAAACAAATAGAACTATTTAGAGATAAGCACACAATTTCAGGCTTACTTCAGAAGAGAAGGAAAGGTAAGAACTAAGGAGGCAGGTAAAACTGGATGCAGACAGTTTTGTGGAATTTTTAATATAGATGCTTGAGAGGGTATGCAAGTTGAATTGTCAAGGTGAATCAATCCAGGGAGACTGAAGGAAGCAAGTTCTGATGAGGCTGGGAAAAAATGACCTGGAGAACACACCTTTCCAGGAACCTTGACTCCTCCAAAACTTGAGGAATGGAAGGGAAACTCTGTGTTTGTGTGTGTGTGTGTGTTTGCACGTGCACACACACAAAAAATGAAGTGATACTGGGAGGGAGAAGTGAATACATAACATTCTAATGCTGAATTATCAAAAGTCAATAAATTATGGAATGTAGATCTTCACATTTGTGATTCTCTTCCTTGTTTTGATCAGTCTCTTTTCTACCATCGCTGTTTTTAAATTTTGTGGGGTCAATGCATTCACTGACCCCTGTTTATTTTCTTGTTCCTTTTCTCATAACTGCATCAGTAAATGTAGGTTTTGCTCATTTAGCGCAAGCAATTGCATGTGTGTGTGCACCCCCCCCCAACACACACCCCTTTTAATCACTGATAGGCATCTGCTTACTGAGAATATCCCTGCAGGATAAACTATGATCATAGTATAAGGAATACAACTAGAAGATCACACCTCTCCAGTGCAAAGGACAGCCCTGGAGCTCTATTAATGAATTGCTTCCACCCTTTTCAGTGTTTTGTAACTTTCAGCTTCAGTTCTTTCACATGAATGTGTGAAAGATGTGTCTGGTTGAAATTCAAACACAAATAACGAACATTAATAGAGAATTTACAATGTGTCAGACACTGTACTGAGTTTTTAGTGTTTTCGTAATGTTATTTTCCTAAGAGCAACCCTAAAGAATAATTATCATCTTAATTCTGCTTTGAAGAATTTCAGTGAAAGTCAGGTTTCAAACCCAGGTCTTCCTCCCTCCAAAGTAGCAGGTGTTCCTGTGGCCTAGGAACACAAGAATAAGGGCTTAATCCTGTTAGGAAATGGGCCAGTCAGAAGACAGCATGGATTTCACTCCACAGCACCTAGGAGGCAAGGCCTTAATATAGCCACAGCCACTGCAATATCTACATAAACACTCCCTCCTGTGGCACACATCTTCCCTGAATTCATTAGGGTTTAGGGATGACTGTGTATATTTGTACAGCTATGCACATCTGTGTATATGTCAGAATCTACTTATATATTATTCTACCAAATGCACAGTATGAGTTATATGTCATTAGTCCTGTTTTATGGGACATAAAACTGAGATTTAGAATCACTGAGTGGCATCTCCACTTTAAACATCTTCAGATTACTGGACCTGAGAGCCTGGGAGAAATACAGCAATAGAAGCATATTTTGAGCTAAGCTTTGAATACTGTAACTAAGAACAAAACTGTGTAGAGTTATAGCTCCCTTTATGTCCCTCCTCTGTATATGAGCCAATAGTGATTGTTGGTGACATGTAATATTTACTGTCAATTTTAAAAAGAGCCCCTTTGTCAGCACCCATTAGGATGTTATATATGTATAGTATTATATGGACACATACGAAGTATATCTAAATTCCAAAATGATTCAAATGTTAGAATTGAGGGGCCCTCCCTGGTGGCGCAGTGGGTTAAGCAACGCGCTATGAGGCAAACTGCAGCCACTGCAGCACGAGTTCATCACTGCTGCCAGCTGGGGAGGTGACTCACATGACTCACATGGCGCAGGCAGACCTCTCCTACCTGGCCCGCTGCTCCCCTCAGCAGTGTGTTTCAGTCCATCTGCCTGTTCTGCCCCCTGCTCTGTCTGGTGGATTCTCTCACCTCCCCGCACCTCTGACCTGTACCCCAGTGCTTGTATACATAAATAAATAAATCTTTTAAAAAAAGGTAAGAATTGATAGGTTAAACCCAGATCATTATGTTTCATGAGACAGGAACAAGACCAAGAATATTCATTGCAAAAAATATAAGACAGGCAACAATTGGCCTTTATAGAGTTCAGTTTGCACAACACAAAGTTTAATAATCCCAGGTAGATACTGCGAATAGATATAATTGGTCCTTTTAAAAGACAAAGGCATTTCCCTGTAATTTCATTACTTTCCTGCTGAAGCTGTCATGCTAATCATAAATTTCCTGGCTTACCTTTTTTTTTTTTTTTCATGATGAACCAGGAAACAAGTGTGTTATCTATGGAAAATTTTTATAGCAATATAATCTTGACCTTGAGAGTAGGATCAGTAATAAAACTGTTCTTGGGTATCCCCTTCCAGAAACCGGTTTCATGAGAAATTTCCATTACCTGGGCCATTTAATCATGGCCTTTATTTCCTCACACCTCATCCTTTGACAGTTGAAAGGGTGCTGCTTGTTTATTTCAGATGGAATAGAAGGATGCATATATATAAGGATAATGATGATCCATGCCTTTAGGGTTAGTAAAATGTGTCATTTCTTTTTAAAAGGATAAAAGCTAAATTATCTAAGACTAGCTTGCTGTATACTCCAAAATGAGATATACTAAGGAAATCTAAAAATACAGTGTATGTATATACTATATGTATGTCTGCTGACTTCAACAGACGTTTTGTACAAGGAAGATTCTGAAAACTAGGCTTATCTTGTTAGAAAGTAAAGAAGATTAAATTTTGCACACAGATGCCAACTAAACCCACAACAGACTCTAAAATACAAAAGAGTTTCACATTGGTCATTATGCAAAATATTCCAAATATGAGACCATCACACCCCAAGGGGAGCACACAAATTAAAAAATCTCATCACTTTTACGACTTTCGGAGACTTGTACTCTTCTCCTATTTCATGCTACATCATGTGTTACAGTTTCATCAAAACAGTTTGCTTCATTTTAAAATATCTTCAATGAGCTTAGTGAGAACAGCTGCAGTGCAGGTCTCTCCCCTCACATTAATACTATTGAGTATTCCTTTTTGTTCCCTTCCAGTCTAGACTTGATTAACCAGATTTGTGAAAAGTCTGCTCTGCCACCTGTCTCCCTGTTCAAAGTTAATTGTTGTTTCTCCCAGGTGAGTAGGAGAGTAGATGAATAACATTAGTATACTATTTATAGGGAGAACAAACAAGCTATTAACAACTGAAAAGAAGAGAAGGGAAAAAGTAGAAAAATAAGGAAGGGCAGGAGGGAGGATTTTTTTATAAGAGATTGTCCTTGTCTATATTATTTACTCATGACTAATCAGCATAACAGTTGTATTATCAAGTTTGAATCAGTTGCCCTAGGCAGAAGTCAGAGAAGTGACAGATACTGTCCATTTGTCCTACTGGCTTTAGTATGAAATATTGTGATGGAATTTACATGTCTATCATGACATCATTTGGCCAATAAATAGATATTCCCCAAATTGGAAAGGAAACTCCTCACCCACCCCAATATTATTTGAATAATCTGATTTCATATATATCCAACAAGCTACATTCTCCAAGAAACAAAGATGTGTAAGCTAAAGTCAAAATACACACACATTTACTTTAGCTTTTAAGATGAATATAAACACACTTGTGGGGGGAGCCTCCCTGGTGGTGCTGTGTGTTGAGCGTCACACTTTGAAGCATCTGAGGTACAGCAGCGTGAGTTCGATCCCCAGCCAGGGAGGGGACCCACATGGCATAGCAGACCTCTCCTGCTGCTCCCCTCAGCAGTGTATTTTTTTTAAGATTTATTTATTTATGCATACAAGAGCTGGGGTACAGGCCAGAGGTGCGGGGGGGTGAGAGAGTCCACCAGACAGAGCAGGGGGCAGAACAGGCAGATGGACTGAAACACACTGCTGAGGGGAACAGCAGGCCAGGCAGGAGAGGTCTGCTATGCCATGTGGGTCACCTCCCCGGCTGGCAGCAGTGATGAACTCATGCTGCAGTGGCTGCAGTTTGCCTCATAGTGCGTTGCTTAACCCACTGCGCCACCAGGGAGGGCCCTTGGCAGTGTATTTCAACCAATCTGCTTGTCCTGCTCCCACTCTTCTCTGGTGAATCCTCTCAACCCCTGCACCTCTGGTCTGTACCCCAGTTCTTGTATGCATAAATAAATCTTTAAAAAAATTAATACACTCTGATTTAATAAACTAATCAAATGTTTATCCACATATTGTACATAGAATCTTCATCAGTGAATAGACTGTCAAAATTGAATCCTGGATACCACGGGGGATCCCCCTCACGGAAACCCCCTCCCCTATCCTGTTCACACCATCTGAAGACAAGGGTTTGGGGAGGCTGCAAACTGCAACAGCTGAAGGGAGGCCACTGGGGACAGGCCCAATTGGGGGCACCACAGC
>JAGFMF010011752.1:9217060-9243108 GCA_019455555.1 Galemys pyrenaicus
TGCACAAGGGACTGAGGTGATGGTGCATGGGTGAAATGGTGGTGGGTACCCCCTGGGGACTACAAATGATGTCAAATATAACTAATAATTAAAAAAAAAAATTGAATCCTGGAAATCAATTATAAGAAATGCTAACACTAAATTTATACACACTTTGGATATATAGCATTAATCCTTTAATTCTCTTGAATTTCATACATCTGGTCCTCTTTTTTCCTGTAGATCTCCATACATATATAAAACAAATGCCTTCCTCTTTGTTGGAGGCAACACATTCAAAAGAACAGAAAATCATCACCTCCAGAAGTTATACTTATAAAAAACATAGCAATACAAAAACTCCAACATCAGAAGCCATTAACTCAATGCACATTGCCAAACCACTGGCAGTAAAGCACACATACCTGGCATCCTTGGTCACATGTAGATGACCACCCAAGCGCATCATACATTGTAAGAGGATCTTATCTATGGACAAAAGCCTATGGAAATCTATGCATCTTGGGGATGAGAATCTAGGTAATGTAGATGCATTCAATATTAATTCTAACCTAATAACAATCCATCCTCTCAAGTGAAAAAAAATAGAAAAAAAAATCCTCCAAGTGTCTGTTAATTTTATTACCTACTAATGAAGAAAATAGGCATATTACACCTAATGTAATTACCTAAGTATCTTTTTTCAAGGAAATTAGTAAGAAGAAGAGACCCAGTTTGCAATCTATAAAGGTATTCTTCACAGTGTCATACATATGGCAATTTCATGAACAAGAACCCACACAATGCAATGAGGTGTCAGGACGCCTGGTGCCTAGTCCTGGTTTTCCCATTCAGAAACTAAGTGATGTTAGGACAGTTCAACTTTTCAGGATCTTTATTAACTCACATTTTCTAAATAGATAGAAACTATGTCTGTATCTTGTTTTGTTCTGTATCCGTAATGTTTTTAAACTCAGTTACTGAAATGCATACAGGGCAGAAAAATTATAAAACTAATAATGTTAACTTGCAGCTATCTATCCTTCTATTTCTATTTCATTTTCCCTATATTGGGCACTGGCAACACACAAACATCACTTGGCAACCTAGAGAACTCAGTAGCAGGCAAATATAAGCTTGATTGTCTAGTATTAATATCCACCAGAGTAATTCATCAAGCTGACAAGAGCTTCCAGGGAAAACAAATGCCTACAAGAGGGAAATGGCATGGATCTGCTTCACAATGATTTCCAGGCAGCTCTCCTACTTGATGCCAGATGAGTGACTAACTCAGGATTCTGCAAACCCTTCCCTTAAAGGACCAGATAATGAAGTCTTTGCAGGTCTTTTGAACAAGAATAACAACTTTGTACAAAAGCAGCCAGATGTTATATAAATGAATGAATATGGCTGTGTTCCCATGAAGATTTTATTTATAGTGTTAGATTACAAAATATACTGATATTTGAACTTCACATAATTTTCACAAGCCACAAAATCTGATTCTTTTTATTTTTTTAACTATTTAAAAACGTACAAACCATTCTTAGCTGTTGGGTATACAAAAGCAGGTTGGCTAGAATTGGCCCAATGACCATAATTTGCTAATTACTGGATGGATGTTAAGAAACAATACTCCTTTTATAATCTATACTACTTTTTATAGATTATAAAATTTGAATTTATATTGAGTATTAATTGTTCTCACTACCAATAACCTTTTGCAACTTACAGTAGTTGTGCCCATAGATCAGAGACACTGCACAAGGATAGAGGAAAGATCTTATTATGTGACACTGAGAGAAAGACAAGCAGCAGTGTGCAACAGGTCCTAGGCCAAATGGCAGTGGCTCTGGTCTTTTTTTTTTTAATATGTATCTTTTAAAAAAAGATTTTATTTTTGCATACAAGAGCTGGGATGCAGGACAGAGGCATGGGGGTGAGGATTCATCAGACAGAGTGGGGAGCAGAACAGGCAATTCTACTTAAATACACTGCTGAGGGGAGCTGCGGGCAAGGCAGGGGAGATCTGCTGCACCATGTGGGTCCCCTTGCTGGCTGGAGAATCGAACTCCCGCTGCAGTGGTTGCAGAAGCCCTACAGTACAGCGTTCAACCCCTTGCACCACCAGGGAGGCCCCGCTCTCATCTTTGTTTCTGCCCTTCACACAAAGTCACAATGAACTAGAGGAAAGAGGACAGCAGGAATGCAGACACAATCAAGGCAATGCCACACTAACACCTGCAAAGCACAGCATTCTGCCATCTCATTTCACCTATGCATCATTAATCACTGGCTCCCAAACTGGTTTGACAGATCTTGGAGAGACTCCTTTTCCCCTGGGGCTAGTAAAATTCTACTATGTACATTATCTCTAACCTCCTTTGGAAATGACAAATACTTCTCCAAAACAACTGAAAAAGTCACCAGTGTGACTTTACTCAGGCTTAGAGAAAACAGCAGGCAGGCAGGGGTTAGCGATGCCCTGATATTTGAGGAGTAAGAAGGTCAACAATAAGAAAATACCCAAAGTTTGCCAGTTTCATAGTTCAGACTATGGATTTTTTGTCATTCATTCCACAGTATTTATTGGGCTTCTGCTCAAGTCAAAATGTTTGGCAGCCAGAGCTTTTACCTACACAATGCTTAAAACACAGAAATCTGATCTAGGTGTTCTTCCTGTGTTAATAAAAACTAACATTAAACAGGAAGATCAACTGTACTCTAGCAAGAAATCTAAAGTTAACTGAGAAGGTCTGAAGTATCCATTTTCATTCAAAATAACCCATAATAAAACCAGTAGTGGAATGATATCCTGAACCAACTGCCTTGCAGATTCTTTTGCTTGTGTTTTTTTCATATTTGTAGCCAGAATACACTGGTTATTCAATACTAATGTAACAGTTGCAATGGTTAATCAACCATGTACAAGAAAAATACATAAAAGAAGTAATCCCAATTAGACTTTGGCAAGAATTCCTGCCATTTGTTTCACTAATATTTTGTGGTAAGAACAAAGCTCAAGAAATTCTCTGTGGGCTATTCATTACCATATTGCCACTAATAATGTGGGAGAGCAATTGAAAATGCCTTTAAAAATAAGTGGTGACACTAGTAACAAAATAACCTTTAGAATAGGAAGGACCAGATTTGAGTTCATGCTCAACTATCTAAGTTCTGACATTAGGCAAGTGATGTCCACTCCCCAAGCTGGAATGTCCTCATCTATACAACTTGGGTCGGAATTCTTACCTACTGAGGGTGAGTAGACCACGACATGCTATCTACAAGAGGACTTGGACAGCATCTGGCTTAGAGCAGGCTTCCACTCAACATCTATCTCATTTAGGAGACCAGGTTATGTTAATCTCACTTTCCTTCTCTTTTTTTTAAGGTAACACTGGCTTAGAACACTATTTATGATTTAAGGGAACAGGTTCACATGACCTCAGACGTTTGCCACCCCCACTCCACCATCAAAGCACCCACAGTTCTTTACTATAGACCACTAGGTCCCCCCCCACTTTGTTCACACACCCACCCTCTCTCCCCTTCCAGAAACCTCAACTCTGCAATGACATTCTCAAGGGTTTGTTTTACTTAAATGTCTTCAGTTTCTTTGTTTTGTTTCTATATATTCTTCAAAAGTAGCTCATGCTCAGGGGCAGATACATCATGATAAAAAGAGAGAAAAGAAAGCACTGTCAGAGAAATAGTCTGTAATCAAACTTTTGTCAGCTAGAAAAGGTAGTCAAACATGGACGTCTTCTATGCACTGACATATTACCAACAAACACACAGGTCTTGCCCCCGCGTAGCACTGGTCCCAAACAGGTTTTTACTGATATGTGAACTTGCCTAAAATCACATAAATTTATAATGGTAACAAACAATTATTCATCCATGGCCACAGTTGTGCTTTGGGGGGAAGAATTCATGAGGTCTAAAATAAATAGAAACAACCTAATTCAGTAAGAATGAGCCTGAAAGATAGACACTTGATCTTAGCCAAAAGGCCGAGAAGCGATTGAGCCTAAAAGATGATTTGCTGTGGTTCTGTTTGGTGGTGGAAATTCTATGGGGACTACACAGAGAAAAAAAAAAGCAAACATTGTAGGGGGGGAAAAAAAGTGATGAACAACCATTAATTTTAAAAAAATAGATAGAGATGATAATTTCAAAGGGAGATGCCAACAAAAAGAAGTTCAATTGTCACAGCTTGGCAATAAGGAGTAAACAAAATGGCAGATAAAAGAGAATGACTTCTGGGGCCTCCCTGGTGGCTCAAGGGGTTAAGTCACAGCACTATAAAGCTACTGTGTGCTTCTGTCACCTAGATTCTTCAGGTCTGTAGGATGCTTTCATCCCACACTGCAGCAAGAGTTCAATCCCTAGCCAGGGAGGTGACCCACATGACACAGCAGACTTCTCCTGCTTCACCTGCTGCTCCCTCGAGCAGTATTTCAGTCTATCTGTCTGTTCTGTTCCCCACTCTGTCTCTGGTGAATCCTCTCTCACACACACCCCTGTACCTGTGGTCTGTACCCCAGTTCTTGTATGCAAAATAAGCAAATCTTTAGAAGACAGAGAGAGAATAACTCCTGACAAAGGCATATCCCTTTTAGGAATCTAAGTGAGAAAATGGGATCTGACATTCTTGCATCAAATCAGGAAAGAGTTTGTGTCCGACTTCTTTGGTTGCTGTCAGCAGAAACAAACATTTACCAACATAAGCCCAAGAGAACAAGGAAAAGGAGAAGACAATTTATTGAAAAGAAGTGTATAGTATACAGAAACAAAGAAAACAATGATGAGGCATTTCTTCGTCGATGAAAGCATCCCACAGACCTGAAGAATCTAGGTGACAGAAGCACGCAGGCAACCTTTTTAGAGTTCCTTAACTGCAATATCTATCTGCAACAGGATCGATGTGTGCCTGAAACAAATCACCTTCAATTAATTTCAACCCTTCCTTCTCTTTACACAAAATTGAAAAATTTAGGGAGAAAATGGGCCTAATTTGGCAAAAGGAATAGAGCAATTCTTAAATAACAGTTTCCAAAAACTGCAGAAGTTGGAATATGGGTAGTTTCCCAAACATTCATTTTCACCCATGTATGTTGAATAATGCACATATTCTTTGAACCTCACCATTATGAAAAGCTAATATTAAAGAGATGCATCCCACCATCCTTGGAATCAAGGAAATATAAGGACGATTTTGTTTGCTGCCTGTTGCCAAGCCAGGTAAAGTGAGGTTCACTAATCCTCTGAGGATGGATATTCCATAGATAAAAAGAGTCTCATGAGAGTATTATATGTTCTGCCAAGGAGTTTGTACATTCTCCTTGTTAAAGAAAAACTGTTTGGGTAATAGCCAAAGAGCTGGGTAGGTTGACAGTCAGGTCCCAGGCACCTACAGGAGGCCAAGGATGTAGGAGCATATACAGAGGCAGCCACAGCAAAGAAGAAATGAAACCACACTAGCAAGTATATCCCAGATTGTAGGTTGATCAACTACTTCTTAACAAACTTTCCACCAATCCAAACTGCACTAAAAACCACATTTTCATAAAGCTGACCTAGCCCCCCTCCCCTTTGCCTAGATAAGCACACTCCTGAGACATCATTACTTAGAATGCTAAAACAATGATGCTTCCACTATCTTTCTTTCATTTATTTAACAAGGATCTAGTAAGTATCAGGCACTGTATTGGGGAACAAAGACAATACTAAAGGTATTGATAGTAATGCCATGAATAGCAATAATAATAGAAAATACTTACACAGCTCTTACTATATATTGTGTGCTTTTCTTTTTTTTTTTTAAGATTTATTTATTTATGCACACAAGAATTAGAGTACAAGCCAGAGGTGTGGGGTGTGAGAGGAGTCACCAGAGACAGAGTAGGGAGCAGAATAGGCAGACTGACTGAAGTACACTGCTGAGGGGAGCAGCGGGCGAGGCAGGAGAGGTCTGTAGCGCCATGTGGGTCCCCTTCCTGGCCGGCGGCAGGGATTGAACTCGTGCTGCAGTGGCTACAGTTTGCTTCATAGTGCGTAGCTTAACCCACTGTGCCACCAGGGAGGCCCGTATTGTGTGCTTTTCATGTATTATTTCATTTAACCTTCATAAAATCCTGTGAACTGGAATGGAAAGTCATTACTAATGGGTTTGGGGTTTCGTTTTGGAGCGATAAAGATGTTCTGATATTAGATTATGAGAATGGTTGTACAAATCTATAAAAATACTAGAGAACACTAACTTGTACACGTTAAATGGGTGAATTTTATGGTATGTGAATTACACTTCAATAACTCTGTTAAAAATTAAATTAAAATCTAGGAGATGAATCATTATCTCCACTCTAGAAATCAGTAATCTGAGACAGAGAGGTTACATTATTTTCCCAACATCACAAAGCTAGTAAGCAAGAGATTGTAATTCAAACCTGGCTATTAGATGCAGAGTCTGGATGCTTAATTACATGCAGTACCGCCCTGGAAGAACACACAGTCTGAGCATCTGTACAAACATGAGGCATAAACACCTTACTCTTATATCTAAACCATGCAGATTCATTAAACACACATTTGGGGGTGAGGGGGAGAAATATATAAAGGAAAGCCAACAGAAAACAAAATAACAAAACCAAATTATCTGTCATGTGCCATCTTATTTAAAAACTTGATTCTACTACTCAGCAATCAAAAATGAAAAACTAGACACATTCAATGGAACATGGATGGAACTGGAAGGGATTATGCTCAGCAAAGTAAGTCAGAAGGCAAAAGAAAAATACCAGATGGTTCCTCCCCTAGGAGGAATATAAGGGAACCAAATAAGGATCAAAGAAAGGAATAAGAACAATAATAATAATAACAACAACAAGACAGAAAAACCAAAAATGAAAAGACAAGGACAAATTGGGGACACTTGGTGGGGAGGGGGGAGGGGAAGGGTTGAGGGCATTCGGGAGGACGGAGGATTGAGGTGATGGTGCACTGGTGTTACAGTGATGGGGAATACATGGGGATTACAATTGATGTCAAATATATGTAAATTTAAAAAGTTTATAAAAAAATAAATTTAAAAATAAAATAAATTTTAAGAAATAAAAAATAAATAAATAAAAACTTGATTCTGCTTTTGGTGATATTGGATGACATCAGGTAGAAATATAAAATGGTTACATTAGAATATGAAGAGGATTGTTTACTTATTGTCCATCAAGTAAAAGCTGCCCTCTGTGTGTATGGGCCCTACCTATGTGTGTATGTACCTCTAAGTGCATAAGTACACACCAGTGTTGTGTGTGTGTATAACATACATATGTTACTGTATACATATATAACTTTCATTGTATACTCAGAACCTGAGGACATACATTGGAGATATGTAGATGATGATGAAAGAATGACTTCAAACTAAAGAATAGCTTAAACTGCTCTTGAACTTTCTAGAGTTTAGATGACTCAAGTCTAGACCATAAGAGAAAGAAAAAGAGCTACACATGATATGAAGTATACAAACATTCGATGAACAGTCATTTAGTGACCTCCAAATCTGTACAGGCCGATAAGTACAAAATCCTTACAAGAACACAGTTTAGCTGTCTTTAAATATACTTAACTAGTTATAAAAAAAAGCTTCAGGTAAGAAAAAATGGGCATTGAGCTCAAATTCTCTTCTGATTGAGACCAAGGGAAGGTACAGGGAGGAGAATCACTGTGCATTCTATTAATGGTGAGTTGTGGATAAAGTGTTTGTTCACAGTATATATTCAACCTTTTAATACAACCCAAATATAGCAAACTGTAGTAAAAAAAAATACCGAGCCCAACATGCAGTACTCAAACTTCAGTTCTATGAACCAGCAGCAACCACGCAATGGCATTAATGCACAGTCTGTACTAATATCTGGGTAAATAAGACATGACATTTTGTACTGAAAGATCTTGAAGTATAAGTGTTTCTACCTCTTTAAGTTTTGGGAGTTTAACTAATATGTATTAATTACTTGGCGGAATATTCTCACTTGGTAACAAAAATGAATATAATATTCAGCAGGTCCCAAATTGAGTTTTTCTTATCTGTGAAAAACAGAAAGAGCTACACTGAAAATACAAAGGTAGAATTTTATACAAGAGCATAAACAAAACAAAAATTCCATTTTCCACTTAAGCAAAAGAGGAAAACATATATTTAAGTAGAGTAATAAATTCTAAATAATTTACATTTGGTTTTGAATGTTCAAAGAGAAAGATCTATTCTCTACCAGGGCCTCTTGCCTATATTCTTCTGCCATGTTATTTATTATATTTATTAGGAACAGGAAAACAAAGTGGTGAAGAGGTAGGGTAGCCACATAGTGTATTATCCTTACAGAGCTCTTTTGAGACTAAGTAAATTCGTATCCATTACATCGAGACAACAGAAGCAACCTGGGACTAAATGGCAAACTGAAACATCCCATTAAAAGTGTGTGCACCGCAAGAGTCTCCGGTGCTAGTGCACTAGTCAATTGGTGTACTCCAAAGTCAGAGTTGCTAGCAGCCAAGGAGACACATTTAAGAAGTGAAGGTCAGGCACCTGCCTGCAGGAGAAACCGAGGGGAGCTCGGATTCTAGGGCAAGAGTAGTTTGCACACTATTCAATTTCATACTTCCTGTTCATGTGAGTGTCAGGGGCCCAGGTGCATGCTGCATCCCAAGAGCTGGCTGGAGCACTCTGCTATGTTCTCTACTAAGGGAGGCATTGGTAAGACAAGAAGTTTCACTGGTAGGATAATAAAATGTCACCAACAATTGCTCCAGACACCACTTGGTGGCACCAGTACCCTGAAATGATGGAATGCAACCTGCTCTTCTTGATCTTATACTGGAAACCCTAGACTCATAAAGGTCCTTAGCCAAACCTCAGATTTCAATTTTTTCCATGATTATCTGATTTTTTCCAGCTTTCATATTCCCCTTTGTCTAATTCTACAGAAAACCTGAAAACTAGAGGAGGAAAAGTTTTTATTTAAATTAATTCTTATTTTTTCAAAAATGTCTTTGCATGTTTGTATGCAAATATTTTTGCATAAATGTGACCATATCATTCATACTGGAATTTCTTACATTAGTCTTTTCAGTTTTGTTTATCTTTCTAACCTGTCACAATTCCTCCCACCCCAATAAAGAATGTGTCCATTCAGATTTGTTTCCATCCTCATGTAACCTTAAGCAGATGTGTGTGTGTGTGTGTGTATATATACACAAATTACAGAGAAATATACATAACTTTTTTGATCAATGATTTATGAAATGGGCTCCTATAATATATGCTTCTGTATATCTGGCTTGTATTAACTCTTTTGGGAAGTCACATTAATATTGGATGATACAGACATAACTTATTCAACAATGATCCTTTACTCAACAATTCACTTGATATTTGGTTGTTTGTTTTGCTGAAATAAATAGCTCTACAAGTCTTATGTCCATATCTTTTATACTAGTGCTTCTTTTGGCTTCCAAAGAAGGGAATGCAGGATTGAAGGATATCTTTTTAATTTCAAGACATGTTGCCAGATACTCTGAAAAACTTTTAAACCCTCGTTTTAACTGACAGCGCAAAAGTGTCCTTCTCACACTTCCACTTAGAAGGTATGATTTTGCCAACTTTGTAACGGAAGCTAAATGGTTAAATTCGTCTCAGACTCTGAGAACATAAGAGAAGGAAAAAGAATATTTAAAGTTTTTTTGAGACCTGTTTTTACAGATACAGCAGAGTCTGGAGGCTTATTGATTAGCCTTGAGCTGAGCTCCAGGGCCCACTAGTCAGGAGTCTCCAAATGCATGCAGTAGGGTTACCCAGGGGTGAGCGGCCCAGCAACAGAAATTCAAAACTCCAGTTATGTGAAGAAAAGCCTCTTCATACTTCTCATGTATGCGTGGCCCTGCATAGCCTAGAAGCTTCAACCAAGTTCACATTTCTTTGCCCCTAACCCACTCTATAACCAATGAATTTTAACTCCTTTGTTTTCAACCCCAGTCCCCAAAACCTCTACAGCCTATTCCCTTTCTTAATCTGGGAAGCAGATTTGAGTTTATTTCTCTGACCTCCTTGCCAATCAATTTGCACTAAAGCGATTTCTTTTCTCAAACCCTGACATCATAATCTAGTCCATACGTAGCAAATAATGAGCCCATTTACTTGTTAACAAACTGTTGGAAGTAAAATAATGACACATCATCATTTTACTTTTTATTTCTCTGGTTATGATTTTGAGCATCTTTTCAGGGTCTTAGTTTGTTGTTCTGTTTTGTGTTCTGGCCATTTTAGTTTGATTCTTCACAGCTTTAGCCTAAAGCAAGGATATTTTAGAAGAATTTTTTGCTTAGTGAAGGAAAGCTAAAAGAATATTGCTAAAATATTTTAGAAAATAGAAATTACCAGTCATGTATATATAGTATATTTATGTGGGCACTGTCTCCTCTTAGAACTTTGTTTCTGATTGGATGATGTTTTGTTCTATGCATTTAAGTAGGATTTAGTATTAAATGGAACCAGTCCCATTTATCCGAGTGTCATTCAAAATACTTGTTTCAAAAAAAATATAACAAAATCAGTAGGGAAAGAAATTGTATTTTTAAGCTTCTAAGAACATTTTATAAACAATGGAACCCAGAGAACAAAAAAAGTCATAAAATGACTTGACAGTGTCCTTTTAAGTGAACATATGTGAGTTTTATGCATCCATATGTGTTCACATATGCCCTACATATGCACAACCAGCTGCTAACCAACCAGATTGTTCAATGTGTATGTTTACTGTAAAACAAGCCGAAAGTGTTTGGTCTCTTTGTTAGAGAAACAGCTCGTAATTTCAAGTATACAAATGTCAGTTGTTTCTCATTTCTTTTTCTTCCAAGCCAAATGAGTTGTTGATGCTCAATTTGGCAGAATCTTAACTGAGGCCTGACTCTTGGCCAGCCACAGAAACACAGCCCTGAAAGTTTGGGAAATTTTTATAAGACTAAAGAGCTTTTTCCTAATGGGTCTCTAAATCACAGGACATTTCCTTGGGACTTAAGTCAGTTCTTTACCACTCAGTAGCCAAAAGAAAACTCGCTAACGTTATTTGGGTATTGATGGATGGAGTTAGGGTGTGAAATGAGGGTATCAGATCCTCCCAAAATTCAGTCAAATAAAGACTCTTTGAAAATTTACTATTAACAGAGAACAGCCTGGGGATATAGAGATTTTCTGTGTGTGATAACTTTATCTTTGTGCCTTCAGTATCTCTTCTTTCATTTGTACAATTGGACCATGGGGCGGGGGAAGACTGTGGGTGCCTTGGAGATGGGCATTGTGTGGTAACATACACCTGAAGAAGTGGGATCCTCTATTTTGAAATAATACCAGTGCTGTAAACCAATGTTACCTTAATCAAACAATTAACAAAAGATAGTGTCTGCCACTTAAAATGATGACATGTGTGTTAATTTCCAATTGAGCATTTTGTTTCGAACCAATTATGTCTATTTCTACAATCACACGACTAAACCCAGCTGTCACCATCAATGTACTCTAATCCTAGAACTAGTGTTATCTGAGTGCAGAAAGATTAAGCAGGTGGGGCAGTAGTGAAAAGACCTGTCCCTTCAGTGGGAGAGTCTATGGTTAGTCCTGGCTTAGACATTTCCTGGCTGTGTGATCTTAGATATGCAGCTTCATGCTTCCAGCTTCACTTTCCTCACCAGCTATATGGAAAAATGATGCCAATTTTGAAAGTATCTATTGAAGATGAAACAAGGTAACTTAGAAAAAGGCCAATGCACAGTAGTGATGATACATAAAGGCCAACACACAGTAGTGATGAAAATAAATGTAAATCCTTTCCTCTCCATTTCCACCTTCTTCTTAGTCCCTACAAAAATAGAGAGCGACATGAGAACTAGGACTATTTCTTAGAGAGATAATCTGAAAGTCCCCGATCCCAATTATAGGGCACCAGGAATTCAAAAGAGAAAATTCATTTAAATGTTACCTCTAGTATCATTAATAGAGACTACACTGGTGAATGTAAATGCATATTCATTTATTTAGGTTCTACTGTGTGTCTAGAGCTGTGATTGGTATGCCCATCAGTATTTCAAAATAACTCAAATCCAAACCTTTAGGGCACCATCTGAATTTCTTCCCAGGTACTCAGTGTCCTGGAGTGTTTGGTTAGCCATTCATGTCCTGCTTTCCAAAATGAACATCATAGTAAGGAAGAAATATGTGTAACTATTGTTATGGATAGACAAAGCCCCTGACAAATAACAAAGAACCTTTCAGCCTGCCAGACAAGCTCCTTGGGCAGCTAACCACCTTTCCTTCCCTCCTTCCCTTCCTCTATCCAACCTCCCTAAAGCTGCTCAGTATTTCTTCATAACTGAAAAGTAAAATTACTATTCCTGCAGGTGTCCATGTGTCTGGGGCAAAATAAGCCACTGCTGACAATTGTAAAGAAAGAGAGAACAGCTGTTTGCATCTGGATGTGGGATAAGAAAGAGAGAACAGCTGCTGGCAGCTGTGGCAGACAAGAAAGTGAGCAAGTGAGCAGCTGCTGGTAATTCAGAATCTACTAGACTGCCTGGAATAATTGAAATCCAGAAGAAGAATGCAGGACTTGACTTAACTGCTTTTCTGTATCCTGCTCTTCATTAGCTCTTACTGGTCCCTCATTACACACTGTCCCATTTGAGGAATTGCATTAAGATCAGCCCCTACCTCCCAAGTCCATAACTCTCTGGAGAAAAAAACCAAAAGAGGTGAATGGCACATACTTTTCCTCCAATGAGTCCATACTTGTTTTTACAAGGAGGAAAACTTTGGTGGTCAGCAAGGGAAGGAATATTAATCAACAATGACTCTATCACAAGATTGGGTGAAAATAATTCTTTCTATATTTTGAGCAATTGCAATCATTTTGATGATGAGCCTATATTTTAAATTCAGTAGGCCAACATAGAAACTTGAGAACGTAAGCTTAGTTTAAAATTGAAAAAAGCTATTTTAAACCCCTGTCAATGCTTTTCATATATCTTTCTCATGTGTATGTAATCCTATGTATGTGTCTACACTAAATAGTGCTCTTTGTTTGATTTTATATTTTTAATAAAATGAAGAGGAAAACAACTTTGTATTACTATTAGTGCTTCATTTGTTTCACTGGTTTCTCTCATCAGCTGGGACTAAAAGAAAAACTGAGTGACTCCAGAGCACATTGGTCTATTTCTCATCCTGCTCAACAAAGACACAGAACATCTTACCAATCCATTTAGAGAATTTCAAATCTGTAGTTTTTGAAAGACATAGTTCAAGAAAAGAAAAAAAGGAAACTATAGTTATTTATTGCTAAACTAAAGACAACTAAATCCACCCAAATAAAAGAATAGTTAAATAAATTTTATGCCAAGCTACTACATTTAAAGAAACAATCACCTTGAAGATAATGATGTGGAAAATGCTGTCATGTTTGCATTCGTGGAAAAATTTTTGCTAAGATCATTCACACAAAAAAAGATAAATGCAAAATGTACAGCATAAAGAAAACTAAGGTAAAAATGATAGACATAGGACAATGGAATGATAGGAATTTATTTAATAGAAGTCAGAATAGCAAAAGAAGAATATTTAATTTCATTTCTTTTGCTATTTTTTTCTTTATGTTGATGTTATAGACTGTAGAAGGCCTAAATAATGATTAAAATACTATGAAAATCAGGAATAAAACTACCAAACTACGAACTCCTAAAGGATGGGATCTTTGCGTGTTTTTGATCACCCCCAGTGCTTACCACAGTCCCCCAGCATAATAAATAGTTGTTAAATAAGTTTCTCATACATATTTTAAAGCACTGTTGTAGAAGAACGATACCACGTCTACCAATTATGTCCATGTGACTGAGAAAACTTGGCTTGCTCTCAGCAAAAGATCAGTGCCCTGCAGACACCACTCTGCCAGCCCTACCTCCCCTCGCAGTCGAGATGAATGCCGCCATGTTCTTCATGGATATAGACAGCGCGCCCTTGAGCTGTGTCTCCCTCAAGCTGTTTGCACACAAAATTCCAAAGACAGCAGAAAAATTTTGTGCTCTGAATACTGGGGAGAACGGACTTGGTTACAAAGTTTCCTGCCTTCACAGAATTAGTCCAGGATTTGTGTGCCAGGGTGGTGATGGCGCCCTCATTGTGGAACTGGAGGCAAGTCCATCCCTGCCGAGAGATCTGATGAGAATTTCATCCTGAAGTATACAGGTCCCGGAATCTTGTCACTGGCAACTTCTGGCACCGACACAAATGGTTCCCAATTTTTCATCTGCACTGACAAAACTAAGTGGGTATAAAGCATGCGGTCTTTGCAAGGGGAAGGAGGGCGTGGACCCTGGAAGCCTTGGAGAGCCTTGGGTTTGATTTGTGCTCTACCTGAACCAACAGGCCATTCCTTCTATAGCTCAGGAGAGTCTCCTTCATCCCCATCTGCTTGAAATATCCTATAATCTTTATGCTCTCCTTACAGTTCTTCAGGGCTCATATTTTCCTTATCCCCTTCAAAGTCTAGCTGGATTGCAGAGTTAAGTTTATGATTATGAAATAAACAACAGCAACAACAAAAAGGTCAGTTAAAAATAAATCCAAAGACATGAACTCACAGCATTTTGGAACTGACTATAATGGTGAGATTTGTAGCCCAGTCCCATCTAAGGAGCCCCTAAATTCTGAACTGGAAAGAACAGAGAAACTACTCAACCTCTAAATATGCTTTCCACTATAAAATCTGATTCTATGTACTGGATTAGGAGAAAAGGGAGAGGGAGTATTTGCCAATGTCATAAGTAACTGGCTTTTAATTTACCAATCAGAATGTCCCATGACAAAGTTTCCAGATGTTCTGTGATCCAGGTGAGTAACTTGCCTCAAAGCAAATTTGATTAATGTTTCTATTCACAGTTTCCCTCTCAGATTGACGTTTTGTTCCCTGGTCTGGCACTGACAGAAGTGCTTGAGCACTAAATAAAGTGGTAAGAACATGACAGGCTGTCTACTTTTGATTTTACTATCCCATACTCCTGCAACAGTAGACTCCAAAGGTTAAAGACTTTTCATTATGTCGAGGTCTGCCTCTGAATATCTGCTCTGGGGAAATTATGATATACTCGTCATTTCATACAAACATTTTATATAAAGTCTGTTTTTCAGATATTTCTAAACTACTCCAAGCCTTGCATATATAAAGTGTGAATGTTCCATGTTAACATAAGATACTCCTGCACTCTGAGCAAGGAGTAACTCAAAACCCTGACAAACTTGTATGTTATCCAAAATGTGTTTGCACATTTTTTCCCTCTTGCCTATAAAATAGAATTAAAGGAAATGTCTCGCTCCATAAATAAAGCTGTTGAGCATTTAAGTGACTTGCACTTCATCTTCATCATCATCACCACAGTCATAAAGTTCCCTTTTCATCCAGGCCTGGGATCACAGTGTACTCAGCATATTCAACAGATATTTGAGCAATACAAAAAGAAGATACAGCCAGTGGGTCTTTATCAACATTCCCTAAAGAGACCATGACATGCGGTTATTTCATATCACATTCATTATTTCATATCACAAATATGATAGTTAATTTTAATATGAACACTGGTCCACGAGATGCCCAGATAATTAGTCAAACATTATTCAGTGTTTCTACACAGTGGTTTTGGTTGAGATAAACATTTAAACTGATAGACCAAGTAAAGCAGATTGCCCTTCATAATATGGGTAGGTCTCATCTAATCAGTTGGGGGCCTGAATGGAACAAAGTATCTGATTCTCCCCCTAGTTGTATAGAATTCTCTCTGTTTGATGATCACTTTTTCTTGTCTTTGAAAACTTAGTCTGGAGCATTGACTTTTCATGAGTCTTGAGTCTACTGACCTTCAGACTGTAACTACCCTTTGTATTTGCTCTTCTGAGTCTCCAACGTCACCAGTTCACCCTGCAGATCTTAAAATTTGCTATCACTAATTTGTCAATCTCTTGTAGTAAATATCTATCTCTTTAAATATGGTTCTGCTTTTGTTTCCGCTTCCATTGGTTCTGCTTCTCTGAAGAACCCTGACTAATAAGATACATAAGATTCAACATAAAATTCAATATAATATTCCATCTATTGATAGTGGATTCTGAGAAGATGACAGAATAAGGACTAGAAATCTGTTCGTCCACCCAGACAACAATTGTGTTGGCATATCTCTTTGGTATAACTATTTTCAAAGTCTATAATTTGTAGAAGGCTTATAGTTTCCACACTTGAATGGTAAGCTGCAGTTACTTTCAGTTAATTTCAGCTCTTAGCAAGTACCAGCTTCCCACCCCCAACCCTCATACACATGGTAGGCAGCTGTGCACATGTTACTAGAGCAGCTTTTACATAGTGTATAGGAACTGGGGTAGGAAAAATAGACTCTGTCCTCCAAACAGTGAAGACATATACTTTGATTATTAATTGATACCACTGATCAATAAGGTGCAAAGAGGTACTAGCCATTGTTATTGAACCTTCCCCCATGTTAAAACTAACCCCCAGCCATGGCTAATGTGACTTCCAGGAAACTGAAGGGACAGTACACAGATTCTGCACACTTAATTTTTGTTTTCCAACTTTCAGAAATCAGAATTAAAGATTGAGACTATCAAAAATAACTTCAAAATTATAAAGTGACTGCTCACACACTCAGAAAAGACCTGAGAAGATCTTAAATGAATATATACCTCAGGATGATCTGTGGCACAGAGATAGCCTATAATATTCAACACAGCAAAAACAATAGCAAAACCCAGCAAACCCTGGAAAATAGAGAGAATCTGATGTCCAGATCTATTACATTATCACATCCAGATGGCAGGTTATCAATAAAAAGCACAAAATATTTTTTAAAATGAAAGTATGGTCCATTTAAAGAAAAAAAATATTAGGAACTATATCTGAAAATATCTAACAGCAGATACATTAGACAAAGACTTTAAGACAACTACCTTAAAAATGTTCAAAGAACTAAAGAAAAATGTGGATAAATTCAAAAAAATAAAATGGAGCTATCAATGATGAGGCTAAAAATATGAAAAGAAACCAAAAAGAATCTCAGGAGCTGAAAAGTATACTAACTGAAAAAGAAAAATTTAGTACATGGATTCAGAGACAAATTTGAGCAGGTAAAAGGAAGTATCAGTAAAGTTGAAGTGGAAAGTATGAAGCATAAAGAACAGAAGTAAAAAGATTAAAGAAAAGCTATGTTGTGTCATATTTTCATTTCTAACAAATTTGAACATGTGCGGCATTAACTGTTATCATTAACTGTTACCATTTCTTTTGAGTTGATCATCCCTACCAATAATATTAATATGAACTGGATAAAGGACTAACAGTTTGGTTTGGTTTTTTTCCTGCTCTAGCTCATTCATGAGAAAACTGAGCAGTTTCTATCAGATATGTCAAACTTATTCTGCTATCCGGAATTTCTCTGTTGATGACCTAATTCTTTAACATATATTCCATCAATTTGTGTATTTTTTACCCATTGATCATATTTATTGCAGATAATGAAGCAAATGATGAGACTGGAATATCACTGGGGACCAACGTCCTGGAATCGAGATATTCTAGGGGTTAAAATAATTCACGTCAAAAAATTAACCCATTGAATATGTTCTGTACCTGTCTCATCAGTGGAATCACCTGGAGAAAGATTTTTTTTTTAAACATACAGTTTCCTAGCCTAACTCTTCCTATCCCTCAGTCACAAAATTCTCACTTCACAGACCTGGGATAAACTCCCAGCATCTGCAATATTTTTAAAGTTCCTTTGTCTGCTTGTCATTACTCACTTTCCCAGAACTTTCTCCAAGTACTATCCCATCCTTCCCACTCCTTCATCACAGAATTCAAATGTGAATGGAGGGATTATGTTTGTGGATTAGCAACCAATATTTGGGAAGTTTGGATTTTATCACGAAGAATGAGGTTGAAGTTAATTGCAAAAGGGTGTAAGGAAAAAGAGCTGAAGGAGTCAAGGACATGAGATGACCACCTGGCAAATTCTCACAGTTCGTCCCCTAGAACAGAGAGACTGAGTCTCATCATTTAGCTAAATCTTGACTGGTTTTCAGTTCTCCAGTTCTATACCACACAAGGCAATTCAGTCTCAGGCTGTGATAGTGACTGCCATCAGAACTTTTCTTTAAAATCACACCTCTATTTTTTGTCCTCGTGGTGAATTTTGCCTTTATAGTTGAATTTTAGTTATTGCCAAGTTAGTAGTTGAAGTATTTGAAAATTTAAGAGACTATAGTAAATGACTGTGGAGACAGGTGTTTTTTTTTTGAGACTTTGGTCAATACCTAGTGCTAGAACCTTCCCCACCTAGGGTTATCCCAGAAAACAAATTGCATCTCCACCCGGAGTCTGTAAAGCAGACATGAATAGGTTTGCCTAGTACTTCTTCATTTTCTTGACTTACTCAAAGAAACAAGACTATGGAAAGAAACTTTAAGAATCTCAAAAATGGCTGTGAACAAGAGGAGAGGAAAATTTGAAGAACGTGGAAGTTAGTTACTCTTAGGATTCAGGGGTCTTGAACTAAAGACCTTTTATGGAAGCTAGCAGCATGCTACCTGGTATAAAAATCTTAGAAAAGCTATCACTTTCCTGATGCATCTTCTGGAAGATTTTGTGAGATTCTCAACTTAAGATAACCTATTTATGTACAAGTCAATGAGATGGATCTATCATTTTACTCCCGTGTTAGTCGTTAATAATACCTTTTACAGTCCTTCTTAGTAGTTTGAGACCAGTTTTATAATGTCATTTCCTATATTACAGACTCAAGGACAAAAGTCATGCAAGTGTAGCTGAGGTTTACCATTGGGAAAAGCTACCTGGACTTGTTAGTTATAAATTTTAGTGTGCTATGTTAAGCCTCTATGGTATTTTGTTATCTTGAATTGTAAGAGAGCAGTCAAGGATAGGAAATGAGAGACAGTGATACTGTTCATGGGGGACCCTCTATGAGTTCCTATTAGAGGAATTGGTCCTAATGACCATGACAACAAAGGAAAAGTCTGGTCTTGAGAACTAAAGCTCCTCAGGTAGTTTCATGAGTTTCACTTGGTACTCCCATTGCTGTACAAATGGGTGGGTATTGCCAAGTGGAAAACACTATGTCTAAACATCTTTGCTAGTATAAAACCAGTCACTTTTTGGCAATGAAAGGCATCTTGAAGATGAGGAAACAGAGACACAGCAGTGAGAAGAAATTTATAACCATATGAGGGAGCAACTGAATGAAATCTACTTGCAGCTATATGTTCAAAGGATCCCAAAGGTTTGGAATTATATCCATGCCCCAGATTTACAATTTTCTCAAGATCATGGGTTTTACAGATTTAGAAGTCACAAAAATATCCTTTGAAAAACTGAAGTTGTCCCTACCAATGTTTATTTATGATGGTTTTTAAATTTCCGTTCCATAGGTGGTCATGCAGTAAGACTTTTTAAGAAAAGTCATTCCAGCCTTTTTGGGGCTGGAAGAGACCATCTGAATATTGCCACAGCTATCTGACAACATGAGCTTTTTCAACACATTTCTTCAGAATCAAATGCTTGATACTGGAATTAACTCAAGATCTGATGCCAATACTTAGGAGTTAGTTTTGGCTTTGACTCAGACTTGGACAGCCTCGAGGTGTTAAAGCAGCTCATTTAGTGTAGTAATCTGCTAAAGCATTACCCTTTGCTTCATGACTCCGCTTTTTACTGCAGGGCTCAACCTTAATGTAGTCAATTCTTTTGGAAGAAACAAGGCACTTTTATTTGGCTGCCATGTTTAATTGGAATACCAGATACAATAAAGAAGCCGCATTGCTTTAAAAGCAAGAACTACCTCCAAAGCACATGTTCTCTCTATATCGATATTTGTTCTCTTATTTCTACCTAACTAGCAGACTGTAGTTAGTACTAACATTTCATGATCTTGTGAAGATTTGGCCTTTGGGAAAGGAAGATATTCTAGTAAGGCTAAGTGAGTATTTGTCATACACTGAATTTGGTAGCCTCCTTGTTCAGTTCTCCAACAGGCTTCAGCCATAAACAGTTCTATGTTATCTAAAAGAGTTTCAAGGGGAAAAAAAATGGTGGTGAAGAGACCATAGAACAGAAATATCCTAGAAGAAACAGGCGACAGGGAGAACATACAGCAGGTCCCTGCAAGAACTGGGACATGGTGGATAAACTGGACATTACTGGCAACCTACAAAAAAAAAAGAGAATCGCATTGAAGAAGAATAGAGAGAAAAACATCAAAACCCTACTGCCCCTTCCCCTCCCCCCTCCCCCCACCCACAAATTCAACACATCTTAACCGACTGAAAGAGAAACCAGAAATACCACCCGTGGAAATGGACCACAGGGGACATCATACTCCAGGACCTGAAACTGCAGAGAGCTGTGTGGAAGCAGGCAACAGAAAGAGTGACCCAAAGGAGGTGAATGCAGATCCTACACCATTGGGGGAAGCTGGAAAAGTGGCTGAGAGCACGTTTGGCTTTGGGAATCTGCACAATTTAAAACAGTTGGATTTGACTGGAAGACAGGGGATTGAGGGGAGGAATGTCTTAAGAGCAGACACAGAGGCACAGACAGAGCTGTGATTTGACTGAAGCAGCTTGGACACCATTATAACCCCGCATGCTTTGGGGAACCATTCCACAGGTGCCCTGCTTGGCTTGGGGGCAGGAACCACAGTGGTCAAATCCAAATTGGACAGAAACTGGGTGTCTGAAGATTGTCAAGGCCAGGGAGCGAAGGCACTGGGACCTGCTGAAGCACGGGTTGGACCCATCTTGGGGCGCCAATATAATCCCACACACCCTTGGGGAGCCACTCCGCAAGAGCCCTACTCGGCTAGGCTGTGTGACCCTCAGCAGTCCGCATCTGCTAGAGATCTGACATTTGGGAAAGTTGGAGTTTGCAGGGGCCAGGGGCGAGGGACTACGCCTGACTGAAGCACAGGTTTAGCCCAGATCAAGACTCCTGTGCTCCAGGGCTGAGGCAATCTGGGAGTGCTCCAGAGTGGAAAAGTAAACATCTGAGGGCCCTCACAGAGGCAAAACCTCGTGGTCCATCCACAAGCAAAGGGCAGTCCCCAAGGGCGAAGACACACAAAAAGAAAAAACTGTGCTTGGGACACCACAGGTGGCCACGCCCCCATCATAGGGCTGTGGAAAAGAACTTGTAGTCCTACACTGAGGTGAAGCCTCCTTCCATACCAAGAAAGTCCTGCGGATCTTCTGGATCCTGAAACCTGAGACATCAGGACAAGTCAGGAGAGTCAGGCCAGCACACAGAGCCTAGGAAAGGCTCAGCTGAGGTACCAGCCACTCCAAGACTGCCTCTCCCTCCCAACCTAACCTTCCCCCACCCAGAGACTGGTGAGACTCCTGAGTGCTTCTCGCCTTCTCTCCTTTACCCCCCTCTTTCCCCTCTGTTTCTTTTTCTTCCTTTTTGTCTTTTTCTTTCCTTTTTTTCCTCCTTCTCTTTTTGTTTTTTTTTCCCCTTTTCTTCTTCCTTTTTTTTCTTTTTGCTTTTTTTCTCTTTCCCCTTCTTTTTCCTTTTTTTGTCTTTTCTCCTTTTATGGAAGGACAGTAAGGGGAACCCCACAGAGCTAGTCCCTCCATAGGGGGCCTCTTGGTACCCTAAATCCTTAGGTGGAAGGAATCGTCAGGAGCCCCATCACCCTCCCAGTTACTATATAGGACCTGAAAAAATCCCATACCTGCCACTGCAGTCCAATCAGCACCACACCTTGCCCCCCACCCCATGTTGTTGTTGCTGTTGTTTTTTGTGAGTGGTTTTGTTGTTGTTGTTTGGTGTTTGGGGGGTGGGCTTTTGTTTTGTTTTGTTTTTGTCTTTTGGGTTCTGTCTGATATTTTTTTGTTGTCCGTGTGTTTGTTTTTTCTGTCTCTTTCCCTCTTCTCTTTCTTTCAATATCTACCACAACAGAAGACTACTAGAGCCTGAACCTTCCCACAGAGGAACAGATATCAGGCAGATATAACTAAACCTCAGGAAGAGAAATCAGAAATCATGCCCACCAGAGCCAGCAGTACTGGGGCACAACAGACTCAAAGCTGAAGATTAGCATGGGAAGAAAGAAAAATACCAATGAGCAAGCAAGCTCACCCAGAAACAATACACAGAAAGAAAGTCAACATCCAGAACCTGACAATATGGTCACAGAAGAAAACACACACCTAACAGACACAAAGAACTCCTAAAAACTATGATGACAACAATCAAGGAAATGAGGAATGAGATAGAATCTCTACAGAAGAAAATAAAAGAAATGGAGGAAAGGGGAAAAATAGAAATGAAGAGAATCAGAGAGAAAAGGAGGAGCTCGAGAATTCTGTGAAAAGCAAGGAAAACAGAATAATTGGAAGAAAGAGTCAGTACCCTCGAAGACAGAGACATAAAAAGAACCAATAAAGACAGGGAAAGAGAAATAAAAATCAAAAAGAATGAAGACACACTTTGAGTACTATCAGACACTATGAAAAAATGAAACTTAAGAATCATAGCCATACCAGAGGAAGAAGAAAGGGAAAAAGGCTCTGAGAACCTATTCAAGGAGATTATTGAAGAGAATTTCCCAAGCTTAAAAAAGGAAATTAAAATAGATATACAAGAAGCTAAAAGAATGCCAAATTACCACAATGAAAGGAAAATTACAGCAAGACATGTAATAGTAACCACTCCATAGGTCCAGGACAAAGAAAAAATAATGAATCTGACAAGGATGAAGAAACAGTTAACCTGCAAAGGAAAACCAATCAGGCTAACATCAGATTTCTCTGAAGAAACACTAAAGGCAAAAAGAGAATGGAGAGACATACTCAACAAACTCTAAGTCAACAAATTTCAACCAAGAATACTCTTGGCAATGCTCTCCTTCCTCTATGAGGGAAAAGTAAGAACTTTCTCAGACAAAGGCTACAGAAATTCACTAGTATAAAACCCCCATTCCAAAACCTACAAGAAACCTTAGAACTAAAACCAACAGAAGAATGAATAAAAGAAGGTGAAAAATAGAACCAAAAAAAGCAAACAAAATAGCAAAGATGAATGCCAGTGTATCAGTCTTAACTGTAAATGTAAATGGACTAAACTCATCAATGAAAAGACAAAGAGTAGCAGGCAGGATTAAAAGACAAAACCAACCTTTTGCTGTCTATAGGAAACACACTTAACTACAAAAGACAAACATAGACTAAAAGTAAAGGGCTTGAAAACAGTTCTTCAATCAAATGTATCAAAAAAGAAGGCAGGAACAACAATACTTATTTAACAGACTTTAAACTAAAAAAGGTTAAAAGAGACAGAGATGGTCATTACATTATGATCAAGGGGACAATAAATCAAGAAGACATAACAGTCACAACATATGAAGGAGCAGCAAAATACATCAGACAGATAATAACATCTCTGAAAACAGACATAAAAGAAAATATATATGTAGTAGGAGACTTCAACACACCACTCTCACCAATGGATATATCAATGAGACAAAAAATAAGCAAAGATGCTAGAGCTCCAATCAAGGATCTAGACCTCATGGGCTTAACAGACATCTATAAAACACTACACCCCCAAAAATCTGAGTATACATTTTTCTCAAGTGCACATGGATTATTCTTCAGGATTGATCACATACTAGAACACAAGACAAACTCTGCAGATACTCTAAGATCGAAATCATACCAACTATCTTCTCTAACCATGAAGCCATCAAGCTTCATGAAATAAACCATGCAAAGAAAACAAGGAAGATTGGAGATTGAAACCCACACTACTGGAAGACCATTGGATCAATGAGGAGATCAAAGAAGAAATTAAAAAATACCTTAGATGAATGATAATGAGGACACAACTCTCCAGAATATACAGGATACAGCAAAAGTAGTTATAAGAGGAAAATATATAGCAATACAGGCACACACCAAAAAACAAGAAAGAACACAAAGAAACAACTTAATCCCACAACTTAATGAACTGTAAAAAGAATAACAACAAAATAACAACAGCCAGTAGAAAAAAGGACATAATAAAAATCAAAACAGAAATAAATGAACTATAAGTTAAGAAAAATGATCCAAAAGATCAATGAAACCAAAAGCTGGTTCTTTGAAAAAAATAACAAAATAAATAAACCTCTAACCAGACTGACCAAAAAAATGGGAACACACAAATAAATAGGATAACAAATGAAAGAGGACAAATAACAACAAACTCAGCAGAAATCAAAAGAATAATAAGAGACTACTATGAAAAACTATATGCAAACAAGTTCAACAACCTAGAAGAGATGGACAAATTTCTATAACTTTATAATCACCTAAAGTTAGATAAAGAAGATATACAACACCAAAACAGTCCAAGTACCAGGAGTGAAATTGAAACAGTAAGCAAATCCCTCCCAAAAAATAAAAGTCCAGGACCAGGTGGCTTTGCAAATGAATTCTACAAAACATTTAGAAATGAACTAACACCTATCCTACACAAACTCTTTCAAAAAATTGAAAAAGAAGGGATACTGCCTAGTACATTCTATGAAGCCAACATAACACTAGTACCAAAACCGAATAAGGACAACACACAAAAAAGAAAACTATAGAACAATCTCTCTAATGAACACCAGCACAAAAATCCTCAATAAATCTTAGCCAACAAAATCCAACAATGCATCAAGTAGGATTTATTCCAGGATCACAAGGATGGTTCAATATCCAAAAATCAGCAAATATAATCCACCACATCAACAAAAAGAATGAAAACCACATGATAATATCAATACATTCTGAGAAAACATTTGATAAAGTTCAACACCCATTTATGATGAATACCTTGAAATTCTTGGCATAGAAGGACCATATCTTAACATAATAAAGGTAATATATGATAAGTCCATAGCCAATATCATTCTCAATGATTAAAAGCTAAAAGCCTTCAGCTTAAATCTGGAACAAGACAAGGATGCCGTCTCTCACCGCTGCTCTTCAACATAATACTGGAAGTCCTAGCTAAAGCGATAAGAGAAGCAAAAGGCATACAAGGAATCCAAATAGGAAAGAATAAATAAAACTATTCATGTTTGCAGACGACATGATAATATACATAGAGAATCCCAAAAACTCTACAAAGAATCTAATCAAACTAACCAGTCAGTTTGGCAAAGTAGTAAGATTCAAAAAAAGCACACAAACATCAGTAGCCTTCCTATACACTAACAACCAATCTGAAGAAGAAATCTAGAATAAAATCCCTTTTATAATTGAAACAAAAAAAAATCAAATACTTGGAAAAAACTCTAACAAAAGAGGTCAAGGACCGCTACAAAGAAAATTACAAAACATTACTAAAAGAAATAGAAGAAGACACAAAGAAATGGAAAGACATCCCTTGCTCATGGATTGAAAGAACTAACATCATCAAAATGGCCATCCTACCAAAAGCAATCTACAGATACAATGCTATTCCAATAAAAATTTCAATGACATTCTTCAAAGAAACAGAACAAATGTTGACAAAATTCATATGGAGACACAAAAAACCTCGAACAGTCAAAGCTCTCCTGACTAAAAAAAAAGGGGAATGGAAGTATCACACTTCCAGACCTCAAACTATACTATAAAGCCACAATAATTAAAACTGCATGGCACTGGAACAAAAAGAGACACACAGACCAATGGAATAGACTACAAAGCCCAGAAATGAGCCCACAGGCTTATGAACAACTAATCTTTGACAAAGGACTGAAGTATATACAATGCAATAAAGACAGCTTGTTCAATAAATGGTGCTGGGAGAACTGGACTGCTGCATGCAAAAGAGTGAAACTAGAATACTGCCTTTCACCATGCACAAAAATCAACTCAAAATGGATTAAGGAATTAGACATAAGGCCTGAAACCATAAAATATCTAGAAGAAA
>JAGFMF010011752.1:9243740-9255880 GCA_019455555.1 Galemys pyrenaicus
TACATGATGGAATACTATTCAGCAATCAGAAAAGATAAACTAGAGTCATTCATAGAAACATGGATGGAGCTGGAAGGGATTATGCTCAGAGAAATAAGTTGGAAGGCAAAGAAAAATACCAGATGGTTTCCCCCAGGAAGAATATAAGGAAATCAAATAAGTGACCAAGGAAATGAATAATAACAATAGTAATAATAATAACAAAGACAAAAGGACAAGAACAAACAGGGGACATTTAGTGGGGAAGGGGGAGAGGGTAGAATGAGCATAAGAGACTGAGGTGATGATCCACTGGTGAAATGGTGGTGAGAAATTCATGGAAACCAAAATTGATGTCAAATATATATAAATTAAAAAATACACTAATAAATAATAAAGTGTTTCAAAGAGACCAAAGTCAAGCAATTGAAATTCCTGAAGTGCATGACAGTTGTGGAAAAGAATAGAAAGTAAATTGGGGAGATTTGGGAGGCCATAGCAATGAATAAAAATATGTATGGCTAAGAAGAGGGGGATTTCAAAGAATGTCAATATAGAAGCAGAAAAGAAAATTGAGAGTTTTTAGGAAATATGGAAACCAAAAGTTTAAATGGAGATCATCTAAGTCAGTAAATGCCTAGGTTAACTTGCTGTTATTGCCACTGTACACAAACAACTTCACAAGATAAAGTAAGAAGCTATTAGAAGTGACGGGTAACTGAAGTCCATTGTGCTGTTGAGTTACAACTCCCAAAGCATGACTGATCTCTCATATACAAACAGAAATAAAGGTCTGTGATAATTAGGGTGTCAAAGTACAGAAACTTTAAGGGACATTTTTTAAGTTACAGAAGACTGTCGTGAGTCTCTTCCAGGCAAGTGCTTAGCTGCTGGGAAATCAATAAGTACCAATATCTAATAATTCTATCTATTAATTCTAATAATTCAATAGATTTCCAGAAAGAAGCTACCCAGCCCATAATTAGCAGTGGTACCCCACTTGCAAAGTAGATCTCACCCCAACAGATCTACCAAAGTGAAATCACTATACAGAAAAATATTTTGACTACTAAGAAGAGAATCTCATTTTCCTACCTTTGAAGTGTTTTTATAATACTACAGAAAGAATGATAGAAAGATGGGTTTATGATAGGTTGTACAGTTCTTGTATCAACTGAAAAAGGAACATCCTAGGTTTCTTTTGCAGTTTTATGGAAATGTCTTCCTTTTGTGTTCAGGGAAATTATGGACATACCACAGGATCTACTTACTCAAAGGGGAGTCATTCTTTCACACATATTTGGTCATTAATCTTTTCAGATTTTGTCCATCAGTATCTTTGTCTAGACTTATAAAAGAGATTTTGTTTCTAGGTTTTGTTGTTGTTCCTAGGTTTATTTAATTGCATATTCTGAATAACAATTTATTTATTCTGTAACTTTTTTTCTAAACCAGAGTATCCTCAAAGTCTTCATCAGTCTCCTGTAATTCAAAGAGAAAGCAGTCAGCCATCCTGGCTTCTGTTTGCAAACTAAATCTACCACCTCAAGTTTAGGACTATAAACAAAGAAGGTGAATAGAGCAGTCATGATCATTTCACTCATGGTGAGACAAAGAATATTCTGGAAGGCCTTCTTTAAAATCAGGGATGTATTCATTTTTTATCTCCTTACACTGGATATTTTGACCAATCAATTTTGATAGGAAGAGCTGCCAGGAGATCCTGCCCTCTTTTATACTTTTTATATTCACCTGAAGTTAAATTTACTCCCATTTTTATATCATTTCAATAATCAATGAAATAATTGATAGAAATCAGGGAGTCTCAGACTATAAATTGCAAAGAAAATAATCAAATTCTTCAACTACTTAGAAATACTACTTAGAAATTCTTCTGGCTTTTTGGTGGAAGGATCAGAAAGCCCTTTGCAACATTAGTGAAATCTGATCTTTTTTTAAAATTATGTTTATTGAGTAACATTGATTTACAGCACTGTATATGTTTTATGGGTATAGGCTTACACCTCTACAAATGTTTGTTATCATACCATTCCCACCACTAAAGTTCCAGTAACATTCCACCATAGTCCATTGCACCCTCTCACTTTTTATTTTCCCTCCTCTCCTTCTCCTAGCTTCAGTTCAGTTGTCATATTTCAAGGTTTGTGTTGTTTTGTTCTTGTCTGTTCCTTTGCTTCTTTTTTTTTATATATTCCACATATGAGTGAAATCACCCAGGATTTTTCTTTCTCCTCCTGATTTATTTTGCTTAACTTAATCCCCTCCAGTTCCATCCATGTTGTTGCAAATGGCAAGAGTTCATCTTTTTTTATAGTTAAGTACTATGGAAATCTGATCTTGACCAAGGTTTAAAACTGTAAGACCATTTCCAACTACATTAAAAATTACGAAGGTAATTCTCCAGTGACAGGGTTATATTTAGGAAAGGGCAGTGGAAATAGTAAAGGGGTCGAAAGAGGAAAAGCAGAACTAGGAAAGCAGGAGCTGAGACACAGGGTGCCAGGAAAAAAGTCAACAAAGATGAGACAGAAGAGGAGAGTTTGTTCTTACTATTAGATCCTCCACATTTTTATTAGCTCTCAAGGAGTCATAAAGAGAAGTAATTTTATAATTTTTCTTTCTTTTAGCAATTTTTTTTTTGTTTTTAAAAGGCTTCTTCTATCAATTAAATACTTGGTGACCACTGAATATTTAGAATCATTGATCCTTTTGAGTCTAAGTCACCATACAAATGAATTCTCTTATTCACAACTCCCACTGAAGTTCTAAATCCTCCCTGAGCCTCCAATATTTAATGCTATTGATTTTTAAATATTAAATCTATATTCTAATAGCCTGAGCAAACTAGTAAATTCTCTTTGGTACCATGGCTGCATCAAGACAAGAACTTCAATCAGAACATTAATCAAATCAAGAGATATATACAAAGACAATAGAAAGAACAATAAAGGTTTAGGTAGTGTTTCAAGGCCAAAGAGATAGGCAATGGTCTGGCCCATGGAAAAACTTACTCTTCTTTTCACTGGCCCAGGCTGAGTAGCAGGAGGGGGGTCAGTCCTGCCTGAGTCTCAGCAGCAAAACTGTAGAAGAAACTCAACTAGAGAGTCATTAGCATCAGGCTCTGCAGAAGGCTCTAACGGCACAGTCCAACTTGGAGAAGGGCAGCAGAAAGTTTTGCATGGCTTTCGCAGGAGGGGTTTGGCTGATGTTCAGCTAGACAGCAGGACATGGGTTGGCTGAAGTCCAGCTAGTTTTGGAAATGGTGATAGAGAGGTTGTTATTGTGGATAAGGGTCACTGTTTGGGCAGCATGGACTTTATGGGTAGAAATCAAAAGAAAGAGTTAGGGGTTAAAGTCATGTGCAAGAAGAGGTGGAAGGAACAGCTGTGGGGTGAGGGTAAGGGTATAAGTATTTGCACAGGTCATGCTGGAAAATTCTCTAGTCTCTCATTTCATAGGGCACTACTTATAGCAAAATTCCCTCCACAAAGTTTCATTAATGTATTAGAATAGGCTATGGATTGGAGGATTCTGGAAGAACAGGAGGAACATTTCTTTTCTTTTTATAGATGAAAATTTATTTGTAAGGAATTTTGTAGGGTAGGATTGAAATGGAAAAAGACAAATCCGGTGGATAAATTCCTCCATACTACTACATGGCCAGATAAATGTGAAAACCTTTTAGAATTTAGCAGTGTTCTTTTATTCTGTCAAGATCCCAGGATAATGAAGCATAATTTTAAGAAAGAGAATTCAAAATACTTGGATGTTTGCTTATTTTGGGTTCAAAAGAATGCTGGCACCTTTCAAAAACCAGCCCTTCAGTATGCAACATTGGAATGGAAGTCAAGTAGGAAAAAGCATTGGTTCTTCTTACATAAACTCCAGCTGAATAAAATTTTCTCATGACATTTCAGCCCTTTTCCCCCCTCCCATTTTGGATCGAAATAAGTGAAAAGATAGAACCAAAAGAAGGTACAATATTTTTTTTAAAAATCCCAAATGCTTTAAAACCCTGGAAAGCATTCCATTTTGGTTTGATCTGGAATATAAGTTAGTTCACTTATTTTTTTTTTCCTTCTGAACCACACAGCTGGTCCTGAACTGAATGTTCATCCATGCCCTTGTGAACAAGTTCTACAGCAGTTAGAAGTGAAACTATTGGAGAGACTTTCAAAAATCTGAGTCATTGAAGGGAAATCATGTTACTTTTGTCCTTTTCTCCTTTTCATGATTAAAAATTGTAATAAAAGCATTGTTTTGCCACAGTTTCAAAGAAGGTCATAACATTTATGGATCTTGGCAAAAGTATATCATTTAAGTGATTACTTATTCCAACTTTGAGACAGATGTAGAGTAACATATTGTAGGTGTTACTTGTCTGTACTTAAGAATCTCATGAAATATAAAACCTATTCATTATTAAATTTAAGTCTTGTTTGAGGTTTATTTGAACTTATTTTTTCAGTGTGCATGGAGTGTATAAAAATTGACTTTGTTCAAACGATTCATTTAATTGCTTTTGACTGCTTGGTGAGTGCACCATGTCTCAGGCATGACAGTGTTTTGTGTTAAGAAAGTGTGGTTCTGGAATAGCAGAAAAACAGGAATATTATTGTCATCATAATACAAAACTCATCATAGAAATAACACTGATGTTCATTCAACTACTATATCCCTCTAACAGGAGAATTTAGAATATTTTTAAATTTTTCAAGTTCATAAACTTTAAAAGTTCTATCATTTTTGGTGCAATGTTTTAAATATTATACAAAAAAGATAACATTTTTCTGCACTTACAAGAAGGGTGTACTTAAGGGCATGCAATTTAACAAGTTTATGTCAAGTTAAATGTCTGGTAGGGTGACAAGTCTTATAGATACACTTATCAAAAATAAGATTATCTTATTTATGTATACACACAGGGATTTTTTTTAAAAAAGATATAACAAAAATTAGAAAGCAAAAGGCAATTTTACAAATGTATCAGATTGAGAGTTCGTATAGAACTGCACAAAACTTACATGAAAGGAAAATTTTATCTTTCTTTGCTCTTTATTCTTTTTAATTTCATTTTCCCTCAGCTGTAGATGCACTTAATCAATACATTATAAAAACCAATTCACACTAAGATGGCCTTGATAAAAATCCCTATTTGTTGAACCTCTCCCTCTAGAACTAGCTTGGTCCTTGGGGCTATAAACTGTTCTCCTTTGATCGTCACACTATCCCCAAAATGTCATTATCTGAAAATTTGCTAAAAATGCAAAAGCTCAAACCAGCTAAAATGAAATATGCATTTTTAACATAATCTCCAAGTGTTATATAGGTACACTAAAATTTGAAATACAATGGCCTAGAGCAGTGATTCTTAAACTTTCATTTCAGCAGATTCATCTGGGTGGTTTTTTAATTGGGGCTACATTTGAAGAACCTGTGATCTAGAAGCTACAGAAGCGGTCAAAGGTGATCGTTACCCTTAAGCATTTTATAATATAGCAAGGTGACCAACATTAAATAATTAGCAAACAATTGAGTGCTGATCTGAATTGTTTTGACTTAAATTCAGAGGAGTTTGGGAGAAGGGAAATATTAGTGTAGAGTTGAATTATCAGGAAAATGTCCTTGCCTGGGAAAATGTTAGTGCCGTTAAATTGAGAAAGATGGAAAGTACTACAATTTGTAAGAAAAGATGATCTATTTAATCATGGATATATTAAGCAAAGAAGTTCAGATCATTAGCAGCTGGAATGCTTGATCCCAGTGCAGCTAAAGGAATTGAGGGGAGGGAGGGCTAGCAGTATACTGCACTCACAGGAGTAACTCAATAGTGTTTTTCTGACTTTATGAATTTAGATATTTTGTTCCTTAAAACTTTGACCCTTCACAAATTTTCCTACCTATTTGCATTTAGTCTTTAAAATAGATAATAGGAGTATCAAAAGGCTTAACATAAAACTATAATATTTAAAAGTGAGTTTTCAGAGAAGCCAAAAGAAAAGTATTTTTAGTGAGAGAACATTTAACTTACTATACTATCTATGAATAAGACTAGTATATAAAGAACTCTATATACATTCATTCTTGGCTTTAGGGGGAAGGATTGTCATGTGTTTTGTTAGGAGAAAAATTGTTAACTCCCAGTGCGCTTTTAAAATAAAGTTGGACATCATCATTTACCCCTTATCATTTTTGAACAGCGCTGGGGCCATTGCAACAAAGCTTCCTTCTCCAAGCCAAGAAATATTGTGGGAAGTTTCATGGAGAGAAACATGGTTTCCAGCCAATTCTTCTCTAGACATTCATCACATCTTGAGTTCTAGTCTTTGTACCCTCATTTATATACACAGGGTTGAAAAGAGAAAACTCTACAATAAACTGAAGTCAATAGAAGGGTCAGTAAGTTCCATTGCTGTTAAACTAATTCTTTGATCTTAATGTAATATTGACTGATTTGGGGATCATGTAATATAATGTGACATTATATCTGAGTCACTTATAGTAACCAAAGGATTATTAAATATCTTCTCCAGCTTTCAACAGAGTAGAAAAAGGGATCAAAGAAAGAAATCATAGTACTTTTTGCTCCCCATTGAAATATGGTGAATGAATCATACATACAGTTTTTATGTCTGTGCTCCAATCAAATGTAGCATCCTTTGTTATTTTATAAGCATGCTGTAGTATATAAACAATCTGTGTAAAAAAGTCAATTAAACATCTTTGTAGGGGGTTCTGATTTGGTAAACAGCTTTAATAGTTTCATGCATAAATAGTTATCATGCTTTTATAGTCACCATGCTTAAAAAGCACATACTATATACTTTGCTAATACATAGACATGACTATCCCACACATACCCTGCCTTTGAACTAGAATCTCCCACTCCAACTGATTTGGGAAAATTATAAGAAAATCTACAACTCTTAACTATCTTACAGGACAAAGGTAGGGGGAATAAAACTAGCAGTTAAATCCAGCATTAAGGGAGCTAACCTTAACTGTTTTCTCATCAAAATAACATTAATCCTAGATTCATTTAAGTTAGAAAAGCACCCTCCTTTTAAAATGTAAATACTTTTAAAAGGTTATGTGACTATATGTGTGACTATATGCCAATTACATACATATTACACATACTATATACATATACTGTCAATATTACCTTAAGATCAATATAACTCATTTTCTTTCCTCTTAATGATGGGTTGAGGTGAACTCTACTCAGGATTCTGAGTTTTAATTGGATTCAGGGAAGCAGGTAATCATGGCATATGGAGCCATGGGAGATAGGAGGTTAGATATTAATAGTATGTTGTAGTTGAGTACTTAGACTAACACACAAGTACTGACATGCTGAGGCTACCTGACAGGAGAGAAGTATAGAAAGCAAGGTAAAGCAATGCCGAAATTAAACTGCTTTTCTGCTCTAAAATTCTGTTATTTTAAAAATGGGAAAAGGAACTTTTCTGTCCTTCTTCATACACCCCCAAAAAGCCTTTCTCTTGTGATTCAGAAGTTGGGTTAGCATTCATTTTTAAAAGGGATTTTTATCTTGCCTATCTTGTTAATAAGCTCTTAAGTATACAATCAGTCATCTTGGGTTCTTGGGTTTGTTTTTTTCAACAATATGCCTATTCCCTATCTAAACTACTTCAAAGGCAAAAAGCTCCTGTCCACAGTAGTTCACATTCCCCGTTTTGTGAAATTATACCACTGACACTGGGAAGATAACTGGACGCACATGCTTAAATTTAGTAACTTCAAATTTTCATTGATATTATCAGGATTAGTATGGCAAAGTTGGTGAGACTGGTTCTATCATGAATTTTCCATCACTTCAAAAGGTCAGCAAAACAGTGTGCTGTTTTCAGTTTAACTAATATAACATTGCAAAATTCCAAGAAAGATTAAAATCAGTTGCGTTGCTAAATTGAAAGTTCATTCAACAGGAGCCAATTGTACATGAGACAAGTTTCCTCCCCACCACCTCAATCTCCAAAATTTATTGAATAAATCATTTAGCTCAAGATGTAGTGGTATTATTCACAATTTCCTTATCACCAACAAAAAGCTAGGGACAAATTTTGCTCTTCTAAAGATCAGAAACCCACAGTGAACTAGGTGAAAAGACCTCATTTCACCCTTCAAAATGTCTTACTCCTGGCTTATTGCCTATTTCTTATTGAGTTTTTAAATAGAAAAAAGTTGGAAAAAGCCCATTTTTACTGTGGTTTAGAGTTAAACAGCTAACTAAGAATTTTAATTCAAAGAGCCTTAAAATTCAGAAAATTAATACATGTGTACACATATAACATCTATTATGATATGATAATAGTGTATGATAAATGCAAATCAAAATTCCCTAAATAGAAACATGAAGGCGCAGCCTTCAAACTAGATCCACAAAATATACAATTACTGTAGCTAGCCACCAAATGGGCTGTCTGTGGAATGGAAAACAAATGATTGGTGAGCGTCTTCTCATTTTGACAGATGAGACCAAATAATTTTTTTGAGAAATGCTTCACTTTGGGCTGTAGTTAGACAATAAAGACCCTGCACTTACCCACGTTCATTGGTATGCTCCATTTTCTTTTTTTAAAAAGGTTTATTTTTATTTATTTATGCATACAAGAACTGGGGTGTAGGCCAAAGATATAGGAGGTGAGAGGATTCACCAGAGACAGAGTGTAGAACAGAACAGGCAGATTGACTGAAACACACTGCTGAGGGGAGGAAAGGGTGAGGCAGGAGAGGTCTGCTGTGTCATGTGGGTATCCTCCCTGGCTGGGGATGGAATTCATGCTGCAATGGCTGCCAATAGTTTCATAGTGCTGAGACTTAACCTCTTGCGCCACTAGGGAGGCCCTCCATTCACTATTAAAAGTCTTTTGTTTGCTTTTATGAAAGTACAGACTGAATGTTATAGCCAAATAATAGTAGATTATGAATTTCTATGAAAATGATTATCATAGTCATATGATATATATGTGGGGTGGAGTGAAAGAGAGAGGGAGCGAGAGAGAAAGAGTATGTATGTGTGCGTGTGTGTGTGTGTGTGTGTGAGAGAGAGAGAGAGAGAGAGAGAGAGAGAGAGAGAGAGAGAGAGAGAGAGAGGCTATTATAAAGCAGTTGGGGTTAACAGTTACTATAGCCAGTTTCAGAAGCATACAATTTACCCAAGAGTCTAGTATACCTGAGAACATGATACTCCCAATAGGAATTTATTTGGTTTCCAAATGATCCATTAAAAAAGTTATAAAGTACAAGAAATGTTCCCACTACTGTTTAGCAAACAAATATTTTAGTGCTTATCAGTGAGCCCAAAAAGACACTGGTGTATAATAAAAGTTCCGTGTCTCAGGATCTTTGCCAAGGTCATTTATATCTTATTTGGTTAGCCATACTTTTGAGGATTACCCAGATTCTTTGTTTATATACTTACTCTCCTCCCTCTAGAAAATAGAGAAACATCCTCTGCAGGAAAGGGGCTAACATCACATGCATCCATATAATCCTTTCACATACTTCTAAATTTAAGCCAGAACTTATTTATCTGTTGAGAGTATACACTCTGTATAAGACAGAAAGATGCTCCAAACCAACATCTTAAATCATCACTGTGTGTATTCCATGGTGATAATAAGTAATTGTCTACTCTTTCAAAATATTGTTATCTTTATCATCAATTTTATTATATCAACTGTATCAACTAAATGAACAGCACTTTGGAATTTTTGAATCACATCATTAGACCCAAAGTTTTCTCATCAGTCTAGGAAGCCCTAATAGACAAATTGCCTCTTTTTTCCTTAAATGACTGGACATTCTTCCTTAGGGAAATCACAACTCTCCACTTAACTAAAGTAACAAAAAATTCAAAATTATTTACTTAAAATTAAGATGACAAGGAATTAATAACTTTACATAATAATAAATTGCCAAGAATGCTATTATATGCAAACATGCCTTTTAAAAATCTATAGCAGACACCTTCCGCCAACTTGTTCCTACAGAAAATGGCATCCACACTCTAGTTACTCAAGTTAGAAGGCCAGAAATCCAGCACCTCCCTTTGCCCTCCATCACAGGTCCTTGGATCCTCTTGCCTAAATAATTCTAGAATTCTGACACAACCCATATAGGCCATCATGACTCTTACCTCAACCTCTTCTCCGTTTGGCCATTTCACACACAGTAACCAGAATGATCCTTCTAAAATGAGCTTTTTCATGTTTCTCTCCTGCTAAATAAACATTAATAACTTCCCATATCCCTGGGTAAAGTCAAACTCCTTAATGTGAATTAAATCACTAAATCCTCGCCTCCTCTGCCTTTCTTACCTGTCTCACCTGAGTGCCCTTTATTCCCATCACAAACCTCCACATAACTGCATTTCTTTGATTTCACTAGATTCAGTTAGATGGCCCATGAAGAACACCAATAGCTCCCTGTATTTTGTTCATTTACCTAGAACACAATGTATGTTTTTAAAAACTTTTTTTTAATCTGTTGAGAGTCACTGCTTCCTTAAGTTTCTGTTTTTCTTGATATATTTGACATAGGCATTATGTCTGTCTGTTCGAAACTGTACCTTCAGCCCCCAGCTCTGAGCCTGACAAAACTTAAGTGCTCAATAGAAAACTAGTGGATTGAGAAAATAAGGCCTGTCATAAACACAAAAGGCATAACCAATTGGGAGGAAATTCTGATGCCAACTCTACAGACCAAAAGTAAAGTCTTTATTTGCTAAATATTCATACAAATAACAAATATACTAATATACTACTACAAATATACATATATTGGCATACCTACAAATATAGTAATATACTACTAGTAAAGGAAAAGAAAAATAGCTCATAAAAGTGTAAATGGGACTTTATAGAAAACATGTGAGCAACTATTCAAACTTCAATGAAATATTCTCTTTTCCTATAAATTGACTTGGAGATTTTGAATTTTAGTAGAAGACAATGCTAAGAGTTTATCAAGAATGTAGTGAAAGGAATAATCTCATATAATTTCTATGAGAAGCATAAAATGATTTTTAAAAACAAACAAGTTAATATGTACTCTTAGTGAATACATCCCTAAGGAATTTATCCTGAAAAAAAACTCTTAAATATGAGATCTGCAAAACTACACAGAGAAGTATTATTTTCAGCACTACAAAACTTCAAGCAATCTAACTTTTCAAGAGTAGACGATGTAATACATGATGTGTCCTCTCGTTAAAGTGTCATACAAATTTATGAGAATGATTAAGAAGCAATAGAATATTCCTATAAGTCAAAAATATGAAATATAAAATTTTAAGTAGAGAATGAATAAGTTTGTGAAAAACTATGAATAAGAAAAGTGGGCTAAGATTTGGCAAAGTAGTAAGATTCAAAAAAAGCACACAAACATCAGTAGCCTTCCTATACACTAACAACCAATCTGAAGAAGAAATCTAGAATAAAATCCCTTTTATAATTGAAACAAAAAAAAATCAAATACTTGGAAAAAACTCTAACAAAAGAGGTCAAGGACCGCTACAAAGAAAATTACAAAACATTACTAAAAGAAATAGAAGAAGACACAAAGAAATGGAAAGACATCCCTTGCTCATGGATTGAAAGAACTAACATCATCAAAATGGCCATCCTACCAAAAGCAATCTACAGATACAATGCTATTCCAATAAAAATTTCAATGACATTCTTCAAAGAAACAGAACAAATGTTGACAAAATTCATATGGAGACACAAAAAACCTCGAACAGTCAAAGCTCTCCTGACTAAAAAAAAAGGGGAATGGAAGTATCACACTTCCAGACCTCAAACTATACTATAAAGCCACAATAATTAAAACTGCATGGCACTGGAACAAAAAGAGACACACAGACCAATGGAATAGACTACAAAGCCCAGAAATGAGCCCACAGGCTTATGAACAACTAATCTTTGACAAAGGACTGAAGTATATACAATGCAATAAAGACAGCTTGTTCAATAAATGGTGCTGGGAGAACTGGACTGCTGCATGCAAAAGAGTGAAACTAGAATACTGCCTTTCACCATGCACAAAAATCAACTCAAAATGGATTAAGGAATTAGACATAAGGCCTGAAACCATAAAATATCTAGAAGAAA
>JAGFMF010011752.1:9255930-9348642 GCA_019455555.1 Galemys pyrenaicus
AAGGAATTAGACATAAGGCCTGAAACCATAAAATATCTAGAAGAAAAAGTAGGCAAAACTCTACATGACATACACCTCAATAACATCTTTAAAGACACAGTACCCAAAGCAAAGATAGTGAAGGAGAGGATAAACGGATAAACGGCTGGGACTACATCACACTTAAAAGCTCTGTACAGCAAAAGACACACTAACAAAACAAAGCGACACCCTGCTGACTGGGAGAAAATCTTTGCACACAACACTATTGACAAGGGACTTATCATAACAAAGAGCTGACCAGAAGAAACAAAAACAAAGTAAACAACCCAGTCAAAAAATGGGAAGAAGAGCTTAAAAGACATTTCTCCAAAGAGGAAATGCAGATGGCCAACAGGCATATGGAAAAATGCTCAACATCTCTGGTAATCAGAGAAATGCAAATCAAAGCCACTATGAGATACCACCTCACACCAGTGAGAATGGCACACATCAAACAAAAAAGTAGCAACAACAAATGTTGGCGAGGATGTGGAGAAAAAGGAACTCTACTACACTGCTGGTGGGAATGCAAGCTGGTCCAACCATTATGGACTACTAAAAATGGAACTCCCATATGATCCAGCAATCCCACTCCTAGGAATATACCCAAAAGACACAAATACACTGATTCAAAAGAATACCTGCACCCCTATGTTTATAGCAGCGCTATTTACAATAGGTAAGACCTGGAAACAACCTAAATGTCCAGAAACAGATGAGTGGATCGGGAAGCTGTGGTACTTATACATGATGGAATACTATTCAGCAATCAGAAAAGATAAACTAGAGTCATTCATAGAAACATGGATGGAGCTGGAAGGGATTATGCTCAGAGAAATAAGTCGGAAGGCAAAGAAAAATACCAAATGGTTTCATCCCTAGGAGGAATATAAGAGAAATGAATAAAACAAACAAAAAATAAAAACAAAAAGACAAGAACAAATCAGGGGCACCTTGTGGGGAGGGGAGAGGGAGTGTGTTGAGGGTGGGGAGAGCACAGGGGACAGAGGTGATGGTGCTCTGGTGAAATGGTGATGGGAAATCCATGAGGGCCACAACTGATGTCAAATAGATATAAAGAAAGGAAAAAAAGTGGGCTGAAAATATTTTTACTTAATTAGCAGTGATAATTATTCATTTAATTCAATGAAAACAGAACTTGTGCCTGAATCATTCTTAAATTTTTACTTTATTTGGTTCTTATGAACTGATGTAATAATTTTATTTTGGTTATGAAGAAATAAAAATACTTTCCATTGGTTTTGATTTTACTATTTTGATAGGTGGTTTGGGAAATGGGAAAATGAGAGAGAAATAGTCGCAATGACTGGAAACCAAGCCATGTCTTCATGTTTCATTTGTTTGTATGTCATACTTATTATTCTTACGGGGCTAGTTACTCAAATTCTTTTGAAACAGTATCATAAAAATCATCAAATGTGTTTCTTACAAACCATTCCTATAATTCCTAAAGAAAAAAAATTTAATAGTTGGAAATATCTGTGCTATTATATGGTATAAAATAGGTTATTTCTTATCCCCACATAAATGGATACTACAAATTGATAGGAAACTTAGATGCCAATTAGAAAGCAATAGAAAAGTCTCACAACATCATCTCAAAGGCATCCTTCAAAGACATGTGTGAAAGCAGACATCAAGATGACATTAGTTATACAAAACACTTGGTGGAGGAGGTACCTGTGAAGGAAATGTGGAAGGGAGCCAGAGAAGGCTTTCTCAGACCATGATGCAGATCTGACTCCTGTGACAGAAAGAGGGAAAGAAGAAAGGTGAGTAGGAAGGAACTTAACGGAGGTTGCTAGAAATGCCAGGACATAGTCTGCCACTTAGAGTCCCCTCCAAGTATGGGCCTGCCTTAGTATTTCTATCATGTTTACTCACATACTTGAAGCAGTTCAGGGTAAGCACGACTTTGTGTGAACACTGTGATGGATTCTGAATGCAACTGCTGGTACCATCAGTTCATCGTGCAATAAGAATTCTGAGAGGCTCTTTTCATGTCTGTTATAAGCATCAATATTTAATGACATTCAAAATGGATCACCTAGTTTTTTAATAGAGTGTCCGTTTCAACGCTCACTCAAATTAGTGTCCCAGTCATTTAGCAGAAGTTTTTGTAAGATGAACACACATTTCCCATGACAACAGTCCCAGGCAATAATTAGGAAAATAGTGTATATCCAATATACACTATTTGTGTGTATATCATTATACAATATTTGGGGGAAACTGAATCACAGAGAAGCTAAAGGACTTACCAAAGTCATAGTCATATAACAGAGATCGGACCCAAATTACTGTTGTTTTTGTAAAAGATGGCTCCTCTTTTTATAATATTCATATACATATGAAAATAATAGACATAGATAACAGGTAAATATTCAAATGGCTCTCTAGATCACTTTTATATACTATGAAAAAGGAGACTTCACTGTTATATATATTTATGTAAGAATGAAGTCAAATGACTTAGCTGTCTATTCATAAAAGATATTTCCTGAAAGATACTAATCTTTCATTTATTTAATTTTCTGACTCAGCAAATTAAGGAGAAGTATTAATGTTCTCTTCAGTAAGGCTTGAGAATATACTCTTAATTATGAAATTCAACCAAAGGAAAAGACCATTACATGCTCTTCCCACATCGGGTACAAAGAAATTATTCAGTACCTTTAAAATAACTCTCACTCCATCTAGTCTGATCTTGCCCACATAGAAAACAAATTCTTCTATTTAGTTCATACATACAATAATGTGTTTCTGAATAATACACACCCAAAGATATTAATGTTTTGGTCTGTCCAACTATTATGAAAATGGCCCCATAGTTTTTTAAGTGAAATTCTGAACATTGGGAACATTTGAAATATGAATTCAGTCATTAATACAAAATGACAATAACTTATAATGGTCTATTGATCTAAAAGAATGTTTATGACCAAGAAATTGTTTATTTTTGTAAGATGCTTATATAATTTCAAATATATCCTATAAAAATCGTTTTATTTCATTTTCCAAATAAAAATTTGGAAATTTTTATTTTCCAAAGACCAAGCACATGTCTACCCCAACATATGAGTCTCATCAGAACTAACTCTAACTTTATCATCTATCTTGGAGGCTACTCAAGCTCCAAATTTTAGGATTTGAAAATTTACCAGGATCTTGTGAATATTAAATAACAGGTTGGGGAAGAGGGAATGTTAAGCTCAGTAAAAACATCTTTTTCAAGGCCATCCCTTGAATCATGTCCAAGGTTAGTCTGTCTTGGATTTTTTTGTCTTATTTTGCACAATACGAACTTTGTTAGGACACTACAAATATTCAAAATAGGTGAGCTACATTCATAATCTCCACTCAGGTACATCATTATTTAAAAAAACACAAAAATTCATTATTAAATGAATTTTTTGTTTTCTCACTTAGAAAACTGAAATCTATTCATTTTGTGTGCATGTGTGCAAGGAAGTGTTACAATTTTATTTAATATTTTAGTGCTGTGGTTACATCTTTACTCAACCATCTGTGCATATATCCTACCCTGCCAATATACCATCTCTCCCCAACCACCCCATCCCATCACCCCTTTCTCCCCCATTCCCTCTGATAACCAGTAAATTGTTTCTCAAAGTTCAAGATTTGTTCCTGTTGTATTTTGTGAAATCTTCTGTTAATTTATAACAATAGTTACAGCAATCCAAGCTTTAGAGACCATCATCACCAGATTTTAAACAAAGCCTAAAACAGTCTATCTCAAAGACGTCTTGAGCAGCTTAGGAATTTTATCTTTTTCTATTCAAGCCATCTACATAGTTAAATAACATCTCTCACATCATAGATTTTATTCTACAGAAGGAAACAAAACATATACTCCCTGCTTAATATATATCAGGTCACTGGCATTTTTGTATAATGATTTCTTAAAAAATAACCATGTGCATGACTAAAAATAAATTTCAGTTCCACTCAGTAAAAAGAAAAAAAAAAGCATTCAAGGAAATAATTCAAAAAGATTAAAACAATAATTTTCCTTTTTCAAACAAAATTACTCAAAACATAGTCAAATTGAAAATCAACCAGGGGTAAAATATTCAGAGAATCTTGGAGCTTGAAAGAACTGATGAAATTGCTTTAACTCGGATACAGTTTTGCATAAGCAAAACACTGCACAACCACTGGCTTCAGTGATGTCTTTGGGGACTTGACTCCATCGGCATGGGAAACAAAACCAAAAATAAACAAATTGGAATACATAAAACTAAAAAGCTTCTTCAGAGAGAAAGAAACGATCAAAAACAAGAAAAAACACCCTACTCAGTGGGAGAAAATATTTGCACACCGTATGTCTGAGAAAGGGCTAATATATAAGGTCTACAATAAGCTCATACAACTCAACAACAACAACAAAAACCCAAATAACCCTATTAAAAAATAGACAGGAATGCTAAGTAGACTCTTTTCCAAAAAGGCATGCAGATGGCCAATAGGCACATGAAAAAAAAAATGCTCATTGTCATTTATCATTAGGGAGATGAAAATCAAAACCACAAGATATCATCTCATACCTGTGAGAATGTTCTATATCAAAAAGACCAGAAACAAGTGTTGGTGAGAGTGTGGAGACAAAAGAACACTGTCTATTGGTGCTATTGTAGATTAATCCAAACTTAGTGGAAAAGAATACAGAGGTTTCTCAAATTTTAAAAATGTATTTGCCTTAAAATCCAGCAACCCCTTTCTTAGGTATTGACTCAAAAGATTAAAAAAAAAAAACACTAATTAAAAAGGATATATGCACGCCTATGTTCATTGCAGCCACACTACTGAAACAACTTAAGTGGCCAAAATAAGATAAGTGGATCAAGAAAATGCAGCATATATACACAATGAACTATTACTCAGGTTTTTAAAAAAAGAAGTTGTGCCATTTGCGACAACATGGATGGAAATGGAGTTGATTATGCCAATTAGTCAGAAGAAGAAAGACAAATACTAGATGATTTCCTTCACATGTGGAATATAGAGAAAGAAAGCAAAGTAACAGAAAAACTAAACCAAAACAAACCCTAGAAATATAGCTGTAGAACTAACATTACTGAGGGGGGGGGGGAGGAAACTGGGGAGAAGAGTAGAAGATAGGGCCCAGTGAAAAATGGTGGAAGACTATAGAATTTTGGTGGTGGATATGGTGCTGTAACATATGTGGGGAAAAATGTGAAATTATATACAATGTTGTAAACTATGGTTACCTCAATAAAAATAATAAATAATAATAATTCAATTAAAAAATGTGAATAGGAAAATTCAGATAGAGTTTTAGATATGTGTAATAGAGACTGAAATTCACATTGACAGGAAGATGGAAGTTAGTATTTCTCTCATATACCACTGAAAGGTAAACATTGCTAGTAAGGATACTGGCTTCGTGGAGTCATTTAAGACCCAGACCAGGCCCCTGCTGTCATGGTGCCCTGCCACTTCTGGTAAGATCACTATATCCACATGGTCCAATTTCAGGTGCAATCTAAGTATTGTACCCATCACTTCTGCTCCTATCCCACTGACCAGGAATCAGACACATGACCCTACCTAGGCACAATGCAGGCTGGGAGTTGTAGTGTTTATTATAAACATTCATGTGTCCACCAGAAATTCAATTACACGAAAGGACATTAAAATTTTAAAGGATTAACTAAAAGTCTGTCCCCCAGAATTCATATTAGCTCTTACATATAAAACAAAGAGAAATTGAACTCTTTGATTGAAGACAGTACAGTAAGAGGTTGGCCCCCAACATTAGCCTACTGATTCTTCATGATGTTCCTTTACTGACTCGGTGTCTCTAAGACACATTTGTAAAGGAACGCTCTAAACCAGGAATGGAAAACTAAAATGTCTAAAATAGGCAGGCAAGGTAAATAAATGTACCAAGTTGAATGGGCCCTGTGACTGGCAGTAGAAAAACGTAACAAGACCATTCCTAATTAGATCAGAGGTCGGCTGCACTCAATCAATACAAGCATACCGTTGCTTTGCAAAACTGTGGGCCCTGTTACCAGACCCTCCAATTTTCAGAAAAGCCAGAAAGATACATTTTAGTGAAATCTCCTATTTTCTTGTTTTTAGGTGCTAGCTAATCATCTTGTACCATTACCATAAACACATTTACAATTCACATTCATTCAAGGTTATTCCGTAAGATCTACAATCATCTGGGCCAATCATTTTATTTTCGGGACAAGGAAACAAAGGTCTAGAGTGGTCAACAATCACTGTGGACTAGTCACTGTGGTCAAGTGACTAGTCCACAGTGACTTAGCCACACGTGGTCAGGTTTTTTGTCTTTCAATTTTGAGCTCTTCACACTACAGCATCTTAAAATGCCACTGTGAAGGGGAAAATAAGCTAATAAAAAAACTCAAGGAAATTAAAAGTAATCTAATGCTATGCTACAATTCAGTGCTAAGCTTTGAAATGAAATATTTGACAGTAGATCAAGCGTGTGTTCTATGTCCCATTCCCTGCAAACTCCATAATTGAAAGTAAGATCTGATCTGTTTTCTGCCTCCCTGGTCTGGATTTACCAGAGCTCTGGCTGCCTGATCAATAACACATGAGGCTGGAAGCATTGAGGCTATCACTGGCAGCCACCCAGTAGCCGATCTTTCCTCTCTCTAGCATGGTCCATTTAATTGCACACTCGTATCCTATCATTCTTCACTTTTCTGTGTACCTTTTCTGTGTGCTGCAAGTTCTATGGTTAAAATATTTGGGGCTAAAAATCTTTAAATATATAAAAATGGATAACATTTACTTTCTAAATGCTTGAGTGGAGCTAAATTGTTCATGGATTAGTTACATGATGCTCCCACTTCTTGCAAGAAACTCATACTAAAGGTTTATGAGTCAAGCATGAAAAATAGCCATTATTTTTACCTTTTGGTGGGGATCATTTAAGTTAAAGATTCGATGAAGGGATGTGCTTATTTTCCTAGAATTTTTGCTAAGTTTAATCTTCCCAAACAGATTTATTTAGTCAAGTGAATGTTTTCCTAAAAGTAGAGTAAAAGGAAATACTGGAAATACAAGTAGTCTAAACCCATATACTAATTCAAAAGATATTTCATTTTTAAATTAGAATTTTCTTTAATTTAAAATCATTAGGGTTCTTTTTTTACCTGAGGTTCTGGTGGTTTCTGTGATACTAGCTGTTGGCTAAAGTAATACCTATAGGGTGCCAACTTTTGAAAATAGGAGTTAAAAGCTGGGTTTGGTTTGGCTGGGAAAATACGATATTTTTCCATTCCCTCTTTGTAATGTCTTAAATCATCAGATTTTATTAATAGAATAAATTAAACCACATGAAATAATTCCAACATCGCTATTAGAAAAACACAGACACAAATGTACAAACAAAACAATTCTATTTCCTGATCACCTTCTACAAATCTTGTCTTTTTTTAAATCTTCTATTTTTCTTTATTCTTCATTCCCTTTCTCTCTTCTATTTATTCCATTATAGTTCATTCCTTTTCTCTTTTAATTTCCCCTTAAATTTTGCTTAGTCCTGCTTAATTATCATAAGGGTACCTCTGAAAACATTAGTCTAACCTATTTATAAATCTGATTAGCTACTACCTATAAATTCTATTTTCCTAAAAATTTATCCAGTACTTTTATCAATATGTCCCACATGCACAGACACACAAAAAATTGACATTATTGTTATGCAGTGAATTTGGTTCCCTTACCACCACCAGATCCATTCATTCATATGTTGAAGTTCAAACCTTGACTGAATTTGGAAATAAAATTTTTAATAGGTAAATAAGATTAAGTGAGATCATCAGGATGGTCTCTAATCCAATGGAATAGGAATGTTCATAAAAGCTAAGGACACAGACATCCACAGAGAGAAGACCATAGAGAATCTCTGACCCCAAGCAAGGGAGCCCTCAGAAGAAATCAACCATGTCAACACCTAGATTTCAGGGTCCTCGCCTTTAGAACTGTGAGAAAATTAATTACTGTTTCTAAGCCACCTGTGGCTGTTTTCCCTTCCAAAACCTCAATTTCATCATGTGTAAAGCTGAAAAAGACTGGCTTATAGTAAACATTCAAGAAATACTATGATCATTTCGTATCTATGCCTGTGTTTACACCTCATCTCTAGCTACATCTATATCCACTTCGTCTAGAAGAGTCTACAACCAGCTGCCATTCTATAGGCAGATGTTTCGGTAGGCTGCTCCCTCAGGCAAGATTAGATTCCCCAGAATGTGTTCTAGAAGCTAGTTTTAGATAATTTATCAACTGTTCTTAAAATTAAATGTGTTCAGTAGATACATAAAATGTTACCAATTTGAAAAAGACACCAAACCAAAATTTTAATTTTCCCACAAGTACACACCAGTAGTGTTATGTCTGTTTTTGAGTCATCATACATCCCAGTTTACTTGAGATGCTCCCAGTTTATACTTCTGCTTCTGGTGGAACTACCAATAGCACTTCCTTTCACTCTCAAAATAGTCTGAATTGGACAGTCAGTTGTATAATCACTGTATTTGTGGCTCATGATCATTCTGTTTGACAGGAAGGCTTTTCCTGATTGACTGGTGCTCATGCCATACCAGTTGTTAAATATTTTTAATATCAAATATGTCCATAAGATAATTAAAGCATAAAGAGGTAGCCTTTTTTTCCCTCCTCCTACCAATGGAATTAAATGCAAATACATAGTCCTTACAATAAGTAAAACAAAAGGAAGGATAAGACAGGAGAGAGTCTAATTCACCCCCCCAAGGACTGATGTGCAAGGGAAGGAAACTTGGGCAATCCTGAGCCTCAGTTTCACCCTCTACAGCCCCCCAACCCCTTTCCTCTTTTGCTGCTCTCCTTTGGGTTCAGTCACTGTTAACAATAGTTGTCTCTTCTATTCTTCCCTTTCTAATCCCTTAGGAACTCAAGATGCTAACATGGTCATGCCTATCTGCAGACAACTTAGCTGGAACTGTCTTCAAGTCATACAATTTCTTCACAGTACATTTCCTTGAAAAGCAAGCTAAGAAAATCAAGTTCTGTATTTGAGAAAGCATTATCCTTGCCATAGCCACAAGTCTGACCTCCTAAGACTGAAAGCATCATAAGAACTGCACCATTCAATCACTTGGCAAGGAGGAAAGGTTTTTGCCGCAGAATTTCTAATAGAATTAATGCCAACTAAATTCACATGATAAGCAAAGCTGTGTATACATGCAGAATAAAGTGCTTCCCAAGAATAATATGATGCTGAAGTAGAACTTTTTTTCACCCTCACTAGGAAATTTAATAACTTATGGGATCTACAGCAGTGAGTAGCCACTGGTGTTTATTCCATGATTTCCTACAGATAAAGAAAGAGTTATAGCAGTTCCGGTTGGGGCTTATCTAAGTAGTTTTAGCACAAATAAAAACTGTTTAAAGGTTTACTCCACTCTATTGAGTAAGTTACATATCTACAAAATGCCACCCATACGAAATATCTTCTAATAAACACTATGGGCTCTGGGAGGGGACTGAGAGGAAGTTGAATATGATGAACAAACCCAAGTACAAATAGTAATACCTACCACAGACTTAGCCCTCACCACATGTGTTGATAAACCAGTTCATTCAATCTGTACTCTGAAACTGAATAATCTATGTCTGTGTAAAACAACTGCTTTGTGTGTAGCAAAGTTTGACTCAGGCAAATGGCATACAGAGAAGCACATAATGAAAGGTTTTCATTCTGCTTTGAGGTAAACAAAGTGTCAGGCACTACTGTAACTACAAAAGTCTGTGAAACCAAATCATGTGTGATAATTTGTCACTATCAGGCTTCCAAGATTAAGATAACGAAGTCTTAAGGAATTCCTGAAAAGGAAACTTGTCAGTAAGCCCAGTCAATAATCACGTTTAAATTTCAAAATGGAGTCCACAATTAAAAGAAGGAATTTTTGCTTATCTCCCAGTGCATGTTTCAATAGTACACTTAGGAGGCATGTGTGCCTCAGGGTGTCCATGTGCACACCTTCTGCTATTCTAAGAGCTCACACCAGAATGTGCATTGATAAACAGCCAGTTTCACCGAGAACACCTTGCAACAACAGTCATTGCATGCAACAACAACAAAAAAGTCTGTTGAATGGAAGTGTATTTAGTGAAGAAATCATTGGTCTGCATTCTAGTGCTAGTTTCTGTTTTTATTACAACAGGCAGCAAATTGCTGGACTAACAGCATGTTGTAAGATATCAGGTTTCCTATCTTATTCAGAAATTATATTCAACTGCTAATTATAGACACTGAAGTAAATTAGGGGATTCTACTCTTCAGAAAATATCTGAGAAGATCGAAGGGAATTGTATGTCCCTTCTGACTTCTATCAGACTGAATTCTATCAGAATAGAATTCTGATATTCTATCAGACTAATTCTGTCACACTTGCCAAATCATACCAAGATTCCATAACATGATGCAAATGGCAGAACCCATCATGTGGAGTCAGGTGCTGGCAGAGCTGCCAGCACATTGTCCCCAGTCCTCAGACCAGCTACCATGTCATTCCAGAACATCCCTCTTAGCTCAATTCTCTGGCTCCAGACAGAATTCACAATGATCAGTTAATGAAAAAAGAAAATGGTTAAGCTTATTTCACAGGCTGATCAACTCAGTCTGTAAGTATAAGTCAAAAACGAGTGGTCACCACCACCATCAAAATGACTCAGCAAGAAGTGAAAAAAGAAATCTGCATAAAACACAGGACTCCAGAGGATCCACCTAGTCAACCACCTTTTGTAAAAAGAGAACAGATTTGAGAGAAGAATAAATATGGTATAAGAAATAGAAAGACCAAGGACAAAAAGGAGTAGGAAGGGGTATGTGGAGGACCTATGGGAGAGGGGAAAATTACTGCATTTATCCACACAGAGCAATTAACTCAGAGATGATAATAAACAAAGGAGTAGATAGAAAAACAGCCAATCGGCCTCCCTGGTGGCTCAGCGGGTTGAGCGCCACACTGTGAAGCATCCACTGCGTAGCAGCGTGAGTTTGATCCCTAGCGGGGGAGGGTACCCACATGGCACCGCAGAGCTCTCCTGCTTCGCCCACTGCCCCCCTCAGCAGTGTATTTCAAAGTCGATCTGCCTGTTGTGCTCCCCACTCTGTCTCTGGTGAATCCTCTCAACTCCCGCCACTCTGGCCTGTACCCCAGTTCTTGTATGCATAAATAAACAAATGTTTAAAAAAAGAAGAGAAAAACAGCCATTCGACATCAACATCCTCTGTCCTTGACCACATCAGACTAAGCACAATGATACATGATCAGAGTAGCCTTTCAGAGATTGGGGGTGGCATGACGCTGACTGCGGGGATTCTCACTCACCAAAGCTGATTTAAATAATTGCCTCTGCCAAAAGGCCAAACCTGCCAGCTAGAGCCAATACTGGGCCCCCAAACATGGCGCCACCTCTCCAGATCAAATGGAGCCAACTTGATTACATTTGACTCTCCATCCTTGAAAATGCAAAGACTGATCTTGATGAAAAACAACACATATTCCCAAGATGAGTTTGCCATTCTTGCTTGCAAGCAGCACTAGTACTGGAGTGCTTATCAAATGGGCGATGTTCAGACTTTGGACCGCACCTAACATCTCTGGGGCTAAAAGAACCTAAAAACAAGAGAAGTTAGACAATAGGCACGTGGGACCTTGTGGGACCTTGCATCTACATATAAATCTGACTAGACTGGATGCCCACTGGACCAATACACATCAGGAGATCAAGTGGGACTTCTTGACCCATCATTTTATCTAAATCTGAATTTTCAAAAGTCTTTCTCTGACAACTTGGGCCCCAGCCAAAGTGCTTTATAGAGTGTTCCACTTTAAATTTCTCTGTCTTCTTTTGAACATAAACTGTCTGTTTTCATTATTTTTCTCTTCCCCTCATATCTTACCTTACTCTCATGGAATCTTGCCCTTGCTACATATAATACGGTTCTTGGAATCTATGTCACAACATAATGTTGCCAGCAGGACTGAGTTATAGCAGTGTCCTTTTGAGACTCCGAACATCTAAAAATAAAATTAAAAGGCCTGCTATGATAATACCTTCTAGCAGGCTAGTGGTTACAAAGAGGAATCAGATTGATGTTAGCATGCTGTCAAAATGTGTTTCATACATTGTGTTTTCCAACCTCTCAGATTAAGTGTTCTCTTTTTAATTAATAAAAATATTTTAAAAGACCCTTCATCTACATCTATAAAATGCAGGCAGAATCAAATTTAGTTACCCATGAGTTTTCCATCTTCTCTTTTTTGTTTTCTATTCAACTATGTCAAAAGGCTTAGAATCAATGTTCCTCCTAAAGACTCATATTTTCATCCCTGAATTTAATGCAGTTTTTCTAGTACTCTAACCATGTGAGCACAAGTCAACCAATTCCTCAATATTCACAAATTCACTGGGTAAGCTGGTTCACAGCAGTTGCATCTCTTGACATTAACTTCTGCTCCCAGAAAAGAATTTTCTACATCTGGATTTCTTAGCCCCCATTTCTATGCCTCTTATTCATATACTCATTGCCATATTCTATTTTACACAGTCAGTTTAAAATATCACAGTGCCTCTCTGCCCATGAAACACTGTCTTCTAATTTCTGTAATGTGCAACTTTTTTTCTTTCAATAAAACCTTGGCCTGCTTAGCTATATTCCTAGAACATTAAGCCAGAAGTTCTTGTTATTTTTTTTCCAGTCATTTCTTCCAAAATATATCACACATAACTTTACCCTTGAATCTTACATCATCCTCTTTCATCCCTAGCAAGGAATGACTACAAATATGCCTCTTGCAGGAATTTTTAGTTATTTGCTGATCAAAATTCCCATAACATAATCCCTAGGCAGCCCATGCTCATTTATCTTTTGAATCCTTTTCTGCCAATAAAATGTTGCTTAAATAATTCTGTGATGTCTGTTTCATGACTTCAAATGGGTTTTCTCTTCCATTTCAGCTCCCCCATTTTTTACTTAAATCTCAAGAGGAACAGAAGGAATCTGAAAGAAAATAAACTCTGATGTCCCAATAACAGATAAAAATTAACTAGTCCTCTGATCTTACTCTTTCACTGATCTTATTCTTTCCTTTGTTCTCTTTTCCAAGCATGAATTCTCCCTCTATAGATTATTTTAGAGGATATGAATGACACATTCTCTGATCAATGTTACCATGAATCATCCCTCTACTTAGCATTTGCATCTAAAATGTGGACTAAACTGCTATCTTTGCCATAATTGTATTATATTTGCTATAACAATATTGCTAAGACACACACGTGTGTGTGTGTGTGTGTGTGTGTGATTGCTTTGATTCCTTGGTTAAGGAATTAGATCTTTATTTGCACCACCATTTTTGCCTGTGCAAATGCTGGAAGTGCAAGTGTTACCAAGTAAGTGTGTGAGGTGCTTATAGCATTGGCCATTTATTCATTCATCTAACATTTATTGAGTACATATTCACTCACTGTGACAGCTGCTTGATCAAGTGGTCCCAGCACCCAATGGTTCATAGTCTAGAAAAAAAAAAAAGAAATTCGGTTGTCACAATATAAAATATAAAATCCACAAGAAAGTATGAAATTACAAAAGAAAACCCTTATATCAGTATAAGGAAAAGATGAAAGATGGAGAGGATAGAAAGAGGAATACCAGCAGAAACCAACAGGGCAAAAGAGGCCACATGCTCCAGACAGAAGGCAAAGCAAAGGATAGGGAGGTACTGGGATTATTACAGAATCATTGGGTGATGTGCATGGTTCTATACAAGCTATAAAAATGAGTTTGGGGAAATAGTGGACGATAAAGCTAAGAAGTCAGCAAGAGTTAGTTTGAAAAGGATCATATAGATAGCATGTACAGAGTCTGCCTTTTGTTCCACCCCATTCCTCATCTGTGACTACAGTCAATAGGAATTCTAACATCGTAAAAGAGGTTCTAAGTTCTATCTGCTACCGATCTTTGCTTTAAAATACTTAAAACTTCTTTGATTCTAGACTGTACACTCAATCTCACATCCTTCTCTGAATTATCCCAAAAATTAGTACCAGATTAACTATAGTCTTGTATCAATAGTTTATCTTGTACATCTCTGTCTTACAGTCTTCTGTTTTCATTACCTACCCAATACAGCAGGAATTCCTACAGAGTGTGACCCCATCTGAATCTCCACGGTGGTTTCCCATTTCTTCCCAATACACTGTTCACATACGGGTGTTACAGTTTCCTAAAACCATGCCTTTTTTCAAGCAGATTCTTTCACAGTACCCTTTCTATTTTTCATCTATTCAAACTTTTCCAGATATGTCTCCAGTATCATTTTGTTTCTTGAAATCAACAATGCATTTTATTTCTATTATCTTTCAGCATTTAGTGTATTCTACCCCCAAATATTAAACATTTATTTTATTCATCTGACTAAAGCAATTGCATGTTGAGAGTAGGAACTGTGTCTTAGTCACTTTTTTATATCTCGTAGTATATAACGTGATTTCTTCAGCAAGGTGCTAGCAAAATATTAAACTGGTATCTATCAGTTTAACTGATGAAATTCTTCCTCCTCAATGACTACAGTAGCTACTGTATTACAGCAAGTTCATTTACTACGTTATTTATAAGGTAGGTAGAAGTTAATGTTTCAACTGTAATCTACAGAAATAAATATTTGATTACTAGGAAGTTAAGTATCCATTTAACCCATTTTGGAATTGGATTCTAAGTTTCTCGTAGCATTTCTGTGTTTGTCTAAACTATGCCATTTTCCTTGAAGAGATTTAAAAGGTAATTTTTCAAAAATTGTATTAAGGATTATTTTTACTACTATCTGTCATCAATACATGGAGAAAGGATAATGGGAAAGTTTTTAAATGTTACTAAAACATAAAGTTATTTCTAATTTTATATTTCAGACATATGATGACTTTACTTAAAAGGATAGAAAATGAGAAGTAGTTTCAAGTGTTCTAGGTTAATTTAAATTGCTTTGGCTTAATCTGCTGAAATCAATTTATTCAAAGTCATTTTGCCACATGGCAAACACACCAAAACACCATCTGGAGGAAAACATCAGCTCCATATCCGAAGGCTACAGAGCACTTGTTGTGGTCATTAAAAGGCAGTTTCAGGGTTCAAAGCAAACCCACCAAAAATAGAGACACCTATAAACTGGATTTAAGAACAGACCTCCCCTTCACAGACAAAGCATTAAGCACCTGACAAATACTAAGTATCTAAATTGCAAAATATGCATGAAATTAGTATCCAGCTAAACTGGATAGATAAATCCTTTGTAAAATGACTGAAGTGAAAAGGCTATGGTGAAACTAAAGCTTTGAAAAAAATCTTTCATAATTCATCAATTTTGATAAATTGACTTTTGGAAAGTTGACTTTGAGTGAATTATCCTAATTTCACTTTGGAGGAACTTCCCATCTTAGTTGTTTACCCATTCTTCTTCTATCAAGATTCCAGGTTTGTGCAGGGGCAGGATAGCTAGTGTCTGACCAAGACTCCATTATCTTATGTTCTTCTTTCAAGATTTCAAGTACTATGAAAGTTGGAACCATATACTACATCTTTAGAATTTTCAGATTTCTAGTACTTTCTACACAGTCTTTTGTTTGGTAGCCAGCACTGTTAACTATTGAATGACCAAGTGAGAACAGGGCATGGACCCATTTACCTCACTTTTGAGGAGGTGGTTAGGGAAACCCTCAAAGATATTGCCTCAAATGGTTGCTCAATAGTTTCATCTTCCTATGAAAGGCAGTATTATTATTAGAATTAAATCAAGTCTTCTGAAGCTGAATAAACTATTCTGCCCTACTCTGACCCCTTCCAACCTGACTAAAGTCTTTTCCTTTTCTTAAGTGAGAATTGGAAAAAGAGCTCTATATTATCCCTCCAACTCCTACCAATTATTGGATGGTTTTCATATAATAAACTTCGAATTGTAAGGGATTTCTGTTAATAATATTGCTTACTTCCAGTAGGAATTTGAATTATTTTAACAACTTGCTCTTTCTGTTTTGCAATGACCCAAAGCCCAACCCAACAGCAGACCTTCTCAGTTTATGAACCTGGGCTTCTGGATAGTCTATTATTTTAGAAATGCCTCTACCCGCTCCGCAGAAATTATGGCCCCTGCATGACCTGCCTTCACCTCTGATCCTCAGGGAAGAAGGTCTTCTTATATCTGATATATCAAACTCATCTCAGATGTCCTGAACTATCCTGAAGTAACCTCCTGGATATTTCACTGATTCTCATTCTGGAAGTCTCTGGTCTGGTGGGTCCATCTTCCTTTGTTTTCTGAAATTCATATATTAATTTACTATTAAGTCTACCTTCTTGTAAAATCTGATTAATATCCAGAGTTTATACTTTGTTTAATGTGATTATAACATTCTTCACATTATATTTTAGCTATTCCAACATCTGACTTCCCCAATAGATCCTGAATATTCTTTTTACTCCTTATCCTCAAACCGATCATTGTTTCTTATAACATATGCTTTTTTTACACCGTTGCTGGGTGACTCAAAATAACTAGATTTCCAAATCTCCTGGAATCTAACCAAAACCTGAAATGAGTAGAATATAAAAAAAAAAAAAAAGAGGGGAAGGAGCTCTCTGTCCTTCAACGTCAAATCCTAGTTTATAGCACAGTGCCTGGCAACCATCATAACTGGTATCAATATTGTTTGTGGTACCAATGAATACTTGGTTAATATACATCATGAAGAGAATGTTGTCAGATGGGCCTTTTTAGATATTTGTAAGTCATAAAGTCTCCAAAACTCCTTTCATGCTGTAGAGACAGAATATAGTCCAGTATTTTTGTGTAATATTGATTTCAGATTTTTTTTGTCACTCATACTTTTCATTCATGTGGCTCCACAGGAATGTTCTTCTTTGCATACACAAATAATTGTCATTTTTTAAACTTTACAGGTTCTGGGCTTTCAGCTTCCAAAGTGACTTTCAAACCCACATTGAAATTCAAGCAGCCGTTTTTAACTTGGATGGAAAGAGGCATCTTTCAGGATGACTTGAAGAGTTAGACCACCCCTCCCTCTAAAGGCCTCCTGTGGTCTAAGCAGTCCAGACCATTTCCTGACATGGAATAGCCAGAGACCCTAATCTACATGGGACTCCGCAGCTCTGTTAAAAAAAAAAAAAAAAAAGGCTTAAATCTAATGAGCTATTGGAGTTGGAGTGTATATCCATGATTTGGGGCTGGGTTTCCCTAAATGCACTAGTCTGATCTGACCACTGAAAGAAGAGTATAGAGAGAAAAGCCGCTACGTACAGACAAAGCCTGGCAAAGGGACCTTCAAGAAAGTCAACTTCCAGAGGACCCACTGTGGGTCTGAGCTGGGGGTGGGGAGAAAAGCAGAGGGCCAGATGGTAGGTAAGGCTAACAGCAAATGGGCAGTGAAGCTCACTAAACAAAGGGTACATGGACCAGCGGATGCAAGAGCTGAGAGTGTCAGACTGAGACAGCAGCTCTAATCATGCATGAGACCCTCCTGGACTGCTCAGAGAAAGCTCAATGAGGGAGAAAGTCTGGTTTTCCTACCAAACAGTGCTCAGAGAATTGGTTCCCACCCCCACCTCCAACTAAAGGAAACCAGAGGTGCATAGGTAAGAAGCTTTAAGCTGAAAGGAAACATTTTCAAAGTTCATTTCACCGGGGGCCTCCCTGGTGGCGCAGTGAGTTAAGCAACACACTATGAGGCAGGCCACAGCCACTGCAGCACGAGTTTGATCCCTGCCGCTGGCCAGGGAGGGGACCCACAAGGCACAGCAGACCTCTCCTGCCTCACCCGCTGCTCCCCTCAGCAGTGTGTTTCAGTCAGTCTGCCTGTTCTGTTCCCTGCTCTGTCTGGTGAATCCTCTCACCTCCCTGGGCTCTGGCCTGTATCCCAGCTCTTGTATGCATACATAAATAAATCTTTAAAAAAAAAAGTTCACTCACCAATTCAACTCCTATTGTCTTTGTCACTTATATAAAAGGAGAAACCACCTATATTTGAAAGTCTCCATCTTGGAAAGTCATAAGGCTTATGAGGGAAGGTGAAGGGATACAGCCAGCCATGCCTAGCTGAGACACAGAAATGTGAAACCACTTGAGCCACACCTGGAAGTTGTTCTCACCCTCAGGACCTAATATTCCAGACTCATTCGGCCTGAGGGTGTTAAAGGGAAATACCACCGAGAGGAGTGATCCCTCAACTCCCCAGTACTTTGGCAAGGGTTGGTGTATCTGAGTTCTGAAACTACAGAGAGGGCAGGGTCCAGAGAGCACGAGACCTAGAGCAAGGGCACAAGGGCACAGCCTGAATTACAAAACAACTTACTACTGACTAGTATGTTCTATGTTCTCTGCATATCCTTACTTACTCAATCCTCGAAACAACCCTCTGAGGTAGACTATTATTACACTCCCATTTACAGATGAGAAAATTGAAGCACAGAAAGGCTGAGTAACTTGCCCAAAGTCACACAGTAGCACAATTGAGATTTAAACTCAAATAGTTTCACTCTGAACCTTCATGCCTACTTGCCCCTCAGATGATGCTTCTCTCGTATTTACTCTGTGCCAGGTTTCCTTCTAAGCACTTTGCACAGGTTAACACATTGGAGATTAAAAGGATAGTAAGGGGCCTCCCTGGTGGCGCAGTGGGTTAAGCAACACACTATGAAGCAAACCGCAGCCACTGCAGCGCGAGTTCGATCCCTGCTGCCGGCCAGGGAGGGGACCCATATGGTGCAGCGGACCTCTCCTGCTGTGCCCGCTGTTCCCCTCAGCAGTGTGCTTCCGTTGATCTGCCTGTTCTGCTCCCTGCTCTCTGTGGTGATCCTCTCACCCCCCTACACCTCTGGCCTGTACCCCAGTGCTTGTATGCATAAATAAATAAATCTTTAAAAAAATAAATAAATAAAAGGATAGTAAATGATAAAATTTACCTAAGGTTTCTTCTATTCTGGGGTAATGTTATAAAAAGAAAATTGGGATTCACTAACCTCTATTACTGCAGAATAGAACCTGATAAGGACACGAACTAGTATAAAGAAAAGCTTGACTACAGTAAAGTTCCTGAATGTTAAATCATGGGATTCAACTGTTAAAAACAGTAAGTGGACACACATCATGCCATGGAATACCACAGAACAATAAAAGTGAATGAACAGGAAAGTGCTAAATGTGTCCACTGAGTAGATCCCAAAAAATAAAAATGTTGAATGAAAATATCAAATTACAGAAATATACACGAACTGTGACATCATTTACACAGGATTTCCTTAGCATCATCATGGAAGCATAATTGGTATACAAAACACGGCAAATAGGTAACATATACATTGATGAGTTTGGGACATGCATCTGGGACATATATCTGGGAGCCCATTACCACATTCAAGGTAGTCAATATTTTCATTGCCTCCAAATTTTTGTTTTGCACCCTTTTCTTTCTACTTCACTGGACTTTCTCCCCTCCCCACCCACCCCAACTTCACTACCTTTCAGATAAGAAGAAAAAGAAGTGTGTCATAGCAAGGATTTTACCAATAATTGGAAGTTTCATCTAAGAATATGCTGATAAGAGAGGAGCACTCACCTACACACAAGAAAATAATAAAAACTGTGATGCTTTTTCACTTTAGTTTCATAGTCACTTACTTTGGCTTATCACTGATAGCAAAGTACCCACTGCCATGAAGATGTGACAACACCCTGTCTGGCTTTTGGTCCAGAAAAAAAAAACCCATAAACTGTATGGTTAGTGTCTGCCAAAATAATAGAAACCACACTGGACATTTCAACAGAGGGGATTTAATACAGGAAATTAGTGACAAAGACATTGGAAATGCTGCATGAGCAGACAAGATAAGTGTCTCAAAGACTAGGAACTGCAGAGTCACTCCCACGCCTAGGGCCAGAGGAGTGAAAGGGGAAATAGAGTCACTCAGAACCACCATGAGGGTCTCGGAAGCTACAAGGAATTCCCACTGCCAAGGCTGCTGCTGGCATCTCCAGTGCCAAGCCTGGGTCTCAGAGGCAGAGACCCACTGCCACTGTCCCTGGAGCCACTGACTGAGCAGGAACCCAGAACTCACACTGGCTAGTGGCCTCCACTGCCTGAATTAGGAAAAATTAGTCTCCCTCCTGTGAGTGTCCTTTGCTTTCACACAGAACACTTCACTTTGACACATGGTCACCAGATGTGTGTGCGATTTTCCCCCATCGAGCAATTCTCTGACACCAGCTGGATATCCTGCAATTTAATTCAGTTCTGGCACTCTCCCTGGAGATAGCATCACATCCCACAGGTGCGGGGCTCAGCTCCACAAGCCTTCTCCCATTTCTTTTTTTTTTTTCAATGAAATACTATTTTATTGTAGTCAATTTTCATCTCATCTGATGTTAGACTCTTATATATTGACCTCGGAAGTCTTTTATAGCTAATTTTCCAGCAAGCCTGCTCCCACTTCAATGCCAATGACAAATCCAGGTTGCTCCCTGATGCTTCAGATTAATCGTCTATTAACCTGAGGTTCCCATGACCTCCTCCTTGGAGTCAATTAATTTGCTAGAGAATCTCCCAGAACTCAGAGCTACACTTGCATTTACCAATTTATAAAGATATGATAAAGGGTACAGATGAAAAACCAGATGAAGACAGAGAGGACGATGTCCAAGAAGGTTCCAAGCACAGGAGCGCGCTGCCTGTGGCATTGGAGAAGGTCACTGCCCAGTATGTGGACATGTTCACCCGCCTAGATGCTCACCAAATCCCCTGTCAGGATTTTTATAAAGGCTTCCCTATGTCCACTCAACCAATTATTAACTCCATCTCGAGTGCCTCTCGCTCTGTAGAGAAGTCGGGAGGAGGGCTTGGAAATTTCAAGCTTTTAACCATGGCTTAGACTTCTGGTGACCACTTCCCTTCCAGAAGCTGTCCAGAAGGCTACCCAGAGTTGTCTCTTTAGAACAAGAGGTGCTACCAGTACTGTTATCATTCAGGCATTTACAAGGGTTTTAGGAGCTCTGTCCAAGAACAAAGGACAGAGACCAATTATTGTAGGTGTGTGAGTGTGTATGTATAACTGTCTCACACCAGAGGCAACTGTCAGGAGAATAAAAATGATTTTTCCCAATCCCCAATTACCTACCAATAGCTACCACTGATAGAATTAATAAGAAGATATCTCGAGAGAGATCTGGAGAAGTATTACTAGGAAAGTAGTTTGTAGGTTTTCAATCCCCAGAGTGGAGAAAAGCACAGAGAAGCACAGACCAGCCACTCTCAGCAACAAAGCATATTTTACACTTTCAAGAGTTCACCTGCTTTCTTAGAAACAAAGCAAAAGAACAATTAGGTCAAAATAATGGTCATTTTTTAATTACTTGCTAACATGTGCTTGCATAATAAATAGTTTACCCTTTATAGACTTTTACCCTTTCTTTCACCTCCCTCCTTATCTTAATTTATTAGTGTATTCTGTATTTATTCATACATTCTCCTTTGTTTGTTAAGATTTAACCAGAGTCAGAGTATTATTTATTACCTTGAATTCTCGAGGTCAGGCCAAAAAATTGATGTATAGTATCAGAAATACACAAAATATAGGCAATATCAGAAATAGATAAAATATATTCCTTTTATAAATAATACTGCTTAAGTAATTATGTGAACAAAGTATAAGAACTTAGGAAAGCTATGGGAAATTTCCTTCAATTAAAAATGTCATAAAAATAACATATTTCCAAATTTTAATAGAGACTTTTACCAATTTTTAACATCACTATTAAATGGTAGAACACTTCAAGACCACTCATTGACACTTTCAATTTTTCTTCAAGGGCTTTTTCATCAAGTCTGAACTGACATAGTACATGGAGTTTTTCTTTCCAAATAATTTTGGAAATGACACGTTTTCTTTCCTCACTTCTGCTTGTATTAAAAGACTAAAATACCCATAATGAGGGGTAATTTGAGAGTGACTCTTCAAAGACTAGTTTCTTACAGTGAACGCAGGAATGAGGTTGAAAAGATGAGGATAGGGACTGGGAATTGTTGGGTTTGGAAACAAGAAGGCTATTGGTGACCTGCCCAGCTTCAGAGGAGCAGCAGATTGTGACAGTAAGAATTCAGGTTCTGGTGTCAGGCTGCCAGAGCTTGGCTCCTGGCTCTACCACTTTCCATATCTGTGATATAGTGCAAGTTATTTATAGACCTATAGCTCCTTTTCCTTAGGTGTGTAGTGGACATTATTGTACTCATCCCTAGGGTAAATTAAATACAATAGCTCATTAAACCTCTTAGAACAATAGATGGCAAACAGTAAACACTCATTAAATGTTATCAGTATGAATTCAATGGGTTAAAGACTAGCTACACACTGCAGTTTAGCGGCACTCAATGCACATCATTTTGGCATTCAGTAAACCTGTCTGGGAATTTGTCCAACAGATAAACCTGCTCATTCACAACATGGCATACACATATTGCTCCTTACAGCATTGTTTGAAATACATAAAGTTAGAGACAACACCGGGCACCAATTGTACACAGCAGTCTGTATCACCAAAGAAATACGTGTCACTTACTGAAAGACTAAGGCCTTTAATGAGCTGATATAGAAGACCGCCAGGGTATACTGTGAATGTAAACAGCAAGGGGCAGAGAAGCTGACTCACATGCTGCCCGCTGTTTAATGAAACAGAAAGGGGGAAAAGAGAATTTCTTCTCAAGTGGTTTGTTATCCCATCATAAATATGTGATCCCATCATCACTCAGTGTTAAATAAACGCTACCACATCAGGGTCTATGGCGCTGGCATCTGCCCAAGATAACAGTTAGTTATTCTCACCATGAAGATGGCTTTCTGTTAGTCTCCTTTTACTCCATCAGTTTTACTTCCATCCAGGGCTCCCTTCCCCTTTCCATCCTCCCTTTTCCTGCTCTGTTTTCTTACCCTTCTGGCTTTTTCGCCCATCCACCCCTCTTTTGTCTCTTGTACCTTGAGACTTTCCCAAGCCACACAGACAGCACTTAGAACTAGATCCCCGGCTAACTGCACAACAGCATTTCAACCTATAAATATTGTAACAATGACCGCAACAAAACTCTGGTTTTAATCGTCTACATTTATTACTTTCACATAAAGTCTCTAACAACTATTAACTCATAAAATATTTTTATCTTAAACCTGGAGGATCTGTTGGCCAACAGCACTACCACTAGTTCACTATTTGAAGTTTAGTAACTGTTTTTATTCTACCTTCATTACTTATCACTTCCCATTAGCTAAAAACACTCCCAAGACTATGTGTCACAGGAAAAGGAAGTATTGGCAAGTTATGCTCATTTCTGTGTTGAACAGAATTTTCTGTTTTCACAGTTGGTAGAAGAAATAGTTTGAAAGAACAAGTTGTTCAGATGACATTGACCAAAGTTTAAAAGAAAAGCCACATTCATATTTATCATTTGCTAAAACCTGGTAGTACACCCAGGGAGTAATTTTTTGAGGGAGGGGGAGGGAGGGTTGTAGATATTTATGGTTAAGTTCTTTTCACATTGAGCATATCTTATATTTTAATCTAAATAATTTGTTTTAAAATCAAAAAACTCATCAAATTAATAAGCTAAATTCAAACCCAGAGGGTAACTTAAACCACAGAAAATATCAATAACCAACAAGATTTTTCTTAGTCAAAGTAGAGAGTTTCCAGGAACAATATTTGTTCATCTCTTGCTGTACAACTTTTCATACTCTTTTTTAATAGATTATAAAAAGAATTATTCAAATTAATGGGAAAACAGTTAAATATGGTAGCCAATAATACAGATATGGGAATCACACTTTCTAGCTGCATGGTTGTACAAAAGTTACTTAACTTCCCTGAGACTTGACTTCATCCCAAAATGGTGATGAAAATGATTCTCTTCTTTATGGATTGTTGTGAAGACTGTAAAGAACAAGTCAAGTACTTGGCATAAAACTGGACACATAGTAGATTTAAAATTAGTTATTATTACATTTACCACAATTTAACAGCCCAAATTGGTGATTATGACCATATCATTGGTGGTTTGCAAACTCTAAACTACTTGGTCCACCACAACCCATTTCTAGGGGAAAACTGTATGCCCAACCACTTGCGAGTACCCATTTCACTATGTGTCATCCAGATTGGCATCTTATCCTGTGGGCTCATCCAGAGACAGCTATCTCCAGAGCTCTACAGGGAACAGTGTAGCTCTCCTTTCAAGCAATGGTTTTAAAAAATATTAAACTTGTAATAATGTATAATTCACTGAAAAATTAATAGTCTCTGACGTCATTATTAAATCTTCTTCCTTGCTGTCTATAGGATGTCAAATGAGTTCTTCTATAAATGCTGCAATAATAAAGTTGTAACAGTAAAGGTGGGGGGGATGGGGAGAAATTTGGGGGCAAAATGAAGTAGTAGGAAGAGAAAAACAATACCAGAGAGGAGCAAGAGAACGAGAACAAGAAAGTCAGTCAATTTAAAATGTCAAAACTGGGAAATAAAAGGAAAAGCAGCACTGCTGAATATAATCCAGACCTATAAGTGCATTATAGGAAGGAGGAAAAAGATAAACCTCTCAATCAAGCTCAAATCATGCCGTAGCCCTGGCCAGATCCTATGGTTGGCTGATGTGTTTACAAGAAACGTACACGTCTGCGTTAGTTCCTAATTAGGTTAGGATGACTGCCAAGGAAAGTAGGGTTATTTTTAAATGTAAGGTTATGGTTACAAATGGATGTCAAAAGCCTTGACACTTAAGTGGCCATGACAATAGCTGCCAACTGAAGTTACATAATTGGTCCCCCTCGCTTGAGCCAGCAATTTATGTTCATTCTCACAGAGATCTTCCCTCCAGTAATCATAGCATCTATAAATGGTACAATGTCAACTCATTAAATATACTGACACTATTAACTTGGGTTGGGATGAAAGTATAAAGTGAGTGATTTAAAATCACTGTGGATTTTATTGTACTACTTCCCTCCAGTGCTCACCTGCTGAGAGGGTCCTTTGAGAGGACATCTGATGTGTATTCAGGAAGAAAAAAAGTAACTGCTTCTATACAAAAGTGCACTACTTTTTGTCCTACACAAACCTCTCTAAGAAGTAAAATAATTAACTGATTTCTCCAAATCGAGGTTAAACTGTTCTTTCAGTTTAATTTGCTTTCATTAATCAGATAAATAAATAATAGTAGGCCTTTGCAATCATTGTAAGTGGCATAGTCTCCAATGAATGGTGCAGATGGAATTCTTCAGATCGCAAATCTAAATACGACATGTTTTATAATCCAACAAAATGTCATCATGAGGTTCAAAAATCCAATTTTACACTGCACTGCCAAGGGGGGGATCTGGGTAAATTTCAAAAGTGTCTGGAGAGCAAAGAAGTGCCTTTGAATCACTCTTGCTGGTTAGCACATTTATTTTATGTGATAATATTTTTCTGCCATTTATTTTCCTTAGTTCAATGCCTTGCCTTTAATGATCCCTAAAAAATTTTATTCAAAATGGCATTTATTGTTAATGAAAATTCCTTCTTTCCTCCTGCAGAATTCAGTACTGGATCAAAAGCAGCAAATGAAATAAGGAAATGCAAATCACCACTGGCCTCCATTCCAGAATTATATTGGTAGCCCACTGGAATGTTACATTTGTCTTGGTTGGGTACACTGTCAGCAAAAATAAAACTATTAATCTCATTAATAAGGAACACACTTCCTTAAACGTTACAGGGATCCCAGTCCACCAAAGCCAAGAGGATTCCTTTAACTTCATTTCGCAACTCTCAGGAAAGACTGGGGGGTGGGGGGGGGGGATGAGACCCTAAGACCGAAGATCACTATTTGCCTACAACCATGGCTCTTAGCCAGCGGCTATTCACCACCACAAAGGGACATTTGACAANCGGGATGAGACCCTAAGACCGAAGATCACTATTTGCCTACAACCATGGCTCTTAGCCAGCGGCTATTCACCACCACAAAGGGACATTTGACAATGCCCGGAGACATTTTTTGGTTTTCACAAATCAGGAGGAGAAAGGGTACTAAGAGCATCTAGAGGGTAGAGGCGAGGAGTCCTGTTAAAACACCCTACAACACCCAAGACAACACCACTTCCCCCCACAGGAAAAAAAACAACAATAATAAAACAAAACAAAAAGTATTTAGGTTGATATGTCAACTATTCAGATGACAAAGTTCCTGAGACATTGTTAGAAACATCTAGTATTATCAGACTCCAATACACGGAGATCCAATAGTCTTACTTTTATTTTTGTCAGCGTTATCATGCAAATGCTAAAAGTACTATTTCATCAGCAACAACAAAATAGCTCACATTACTTGAGCAGTTTCTTTCTGTAGTGTGCTATCCTAAACAATTTTATTTTATATATTGTTTAATTTTCCCAACTGTTCAGTGAAGAGTAAACTCTTTATTGTCACCATCTTATGGTCAAGTAAAGCAAGGCATAGGGAGACTGTGACCCACCCAGGTCACACAACTACAAAGAGACAGGATTTAGACTCAAGTCCATCTGACTCTGGAAGAAAACCTTTAAACTACTGGCCCCCAAGTGCCGTCAAAGAGCAAAAATAATAGAAACCAGAGGAGAAACCTAAAAGAAATTCCCAAAAGAGAATAAATAAGATTTTTTTAGTACGTTATTGGGTAAGACTAATGAGTTAGTGGATAAGACTTAATCATGCTTAATCATACTTACCTCCAAATACAAGTGGTAATCCTGAGTTCAGGCTCTCTTTTTTTTTTTTTTTCTTTTAACACATGAGTAAGACTAGAAACAGCCCAAATTGCCTATACTGAATTAGCCCAATTTCCAACTGGGTGGTTCTCCAAATCTCTCTAGCCTCATCCTATGATTAAAAAAACAAAATGTGTTTCTAAACTAATTCAAAGTTGACTTGTATATATAAAAATAGCTAATATTTTCCATGGAACCTTGAAGCAAGTCTTTTGGCTTGAATGATGTTGAGTGGGTGGGAGGCAGTAGGTTAACTGTTCCAACTATTTTACTTTGTGTGGGAGACCCGATTAGAGCGACTCTAAACTAGTTTTGGCATTATACCTAACTTAGGCTAAACAAGACAGCGGGTGGGACCCTAGTGCCACTAGCATTTGAAGAATATACACACAAACGTAACTGCAAATTGACATAGAAACAGAGCTAATTGCTGCCATCTGTATGCAACTAAGTGAAGTCTCCTTAGGCGTGGGGAAGGCGGTGGAAGAAACATAGATAAGTTAGGTAAAAGAAAAAGAGTTAAAAAAGATCCTTCAAAGGAGGGCAGTAAATGGTAGTTCCTAAGAAACTGGTAAGAGCACCCAGAGTAGATAAGAGTGGTGTTACCGTACATTTCTGAGACTTCAATTTAATCATTAATAAAAACACAGCGGTGGTAAGTTTTAAAGTGTTACGTAAGAGTAATAAAAGGAGTTTTAAGATTAGAACATGAGACAAGTGTTTCTAAATTATGTTGGTCTACTTGATCTCAAGTGGATTTTTGTTATTCTATGATTATGCTACCACAGTCTGGATCCCCCTGGTGTCCCTTGTGCATGCCTCTGTTATAACCCTCATCGTATCATACTGCATTTGTATACTGATTTGTTAGTGTTCTGTATTAGATTATAAACATTTTGGGAGCAGGATCTAGGCCATGCTCATACTTTTATCCACAGGATAGACTGTAGCATCGGGCACATAAAAGGTGCCTAAGAGAATGCTGACAAATGCAGTAGTGTCATCTGGAAGGGAAGATCCTAGGGAAATGCAACAAGTCAATTACTGTTAAATATTTTTTATTAGTGACCTAGATGAGGATATAGAAGGCTTGGTGATTTTTTTTTAAAGATTTTATTTATGCATACCAGAGCTGGGGTACAGGCCAGAGTATGGGAGGTGAGAGGATTCACCAGAGACAGAGCTGGGAACAGAACAGGCAGACTGACTGAAGCACACTGCTGAGGGAAGCAGCAGGTGAGGCAGGAGAGGTCTGCTGCACCATGTGGGTCCCCTCCCCAGCTGGCGGCAGGGATCGAACTCGTGCTGCAGTGGCTACGGTTTGCTTCACAGTGCGTTGCTTAACCCACTGCGCCACCAGGGAGGCCCCGGTGATATTTTTAAATGACACAGGCTAGAAGGGTTAACTAAATACACTGGATGATGGAAACAGAATTAGACATATGTCCACAGCCATGACTATTGGACCTAAACTAACAGGACACAATTGAGCAGAGATAAATGCAAAATCCCACACTTAGGTTCAAACACTCAATTGTGTAAATACAAATCAAGCTTGTCTTAGCAATAATAGTTTATGTGACAAAGAATTTTAAGGATTTCACTGACAAGTTTTAATACGAGCCAAGGACAACACTTGGCTGATAGAAAAATAGCGTGTTATCTTAGGTAGAGTTAACAGAAGAAGTTGTTTACAATCTATAGCCTCTGCTAGAAGAACTGCTGTGATGTGGCTATAGAGGTTCTGTAGCACATGGTACAAGAGAGGTAGAAGGTCTGTGCCCACATACAGTCATGCCTCATTAGTGCCCTGTGTTCCTGCTGAGTATTACATTCTAAGAGGGATGTTGACAAACCCAAGTCTGAAGATGCCTGCCAATTATAAAAAGCTCCAGAAATGAGAGCCTATGCTTCCGTGCAGACAACAAAAACAAACTCAGGATGCTTACAGTGTAGAAGAAAGACTTTGTTTGAATATTTTGATGACCAGTGAAGGAAAATGTTATTCCCTGTTTTGTTGAAATCTCCATGAAAGGACCACCTAGCCACCATTTTTATTCAGTCATTAAACATCTCTAAAGATTCATCTAAGACATGAATCCTGTCCCTAGTAAGTGGAAACTTCAAGAACACCGATTTAGTAACTCAGTCAGATAGCTCAGTGTCAAGTAAAATCTATGGTGACCCCATACTCACTTTTTGTACTTTCACCCCTGTGACCAAATGGTAATTCAGTTCCCCTTTTCAGCATCTGAATCCTTCTCTGCCCTGCAACCTTTGATCTTATTTGTGATACTGTGAACATCTACCTGCCACTCTACATGGATTTTTGCATTTGATCCATTCTCAGGGAGCATTGTACTGGGGACAGACATCACCTAGAAGATCTCCTCCTTAAATGATTGTTGATCCTGGAGACTGTGCCAGCTGCTGAGCTCATAAACATCTTATCCCCAGGCCACATATGCTTCCACAGTGACTTTCTCTTTGATTTACTAAGAAATAATCCGGAGAACCCAGAAGGCTGAATAGGTACTATAGAGAGGAAAATAAGGTGAGTATATTATTCATTCAAGTATAAGAATATATTTATAATAATTCACTTTTTATAAAAACAAGGTGGACTGCCTTGTGATAGAAGAAATTCATCACCACTAGGAACTACCTAGAAACCTGGAAGAGACTGTAGCAGTGCCATGAACGGGTGTCTGCAATGTTGGTAATCCGGGATGCACTAACTCTAAAGTGGAGTCCCCCAGTTTTAGTGGTGGTGAAACAAAAATCACCACCATGACCAAAAATCAGCTAGGATTCATCTTTAAAAATGCAGAATTCCCAGAACCCAGTAGGTATAGGGTGGAATTCAAAGATGAGCATTTCTGATAAATCTACCCCTTACCCCAGATAATTCCAATACATTTGAATGTGGGTGACACTTTTTAATATACTCTTCAAAGCAAAATAACCAATATTTACTAAAGACCTGTTCTGTATTAAGGGCTTGTTAAATGCTTTTCTTAATTAAATCTCAACATAGTTCTGTGGGAGCTATAGCATAATGTTGAAGAACTTTGACTCAAGAACCAGGCTACCAAGTTTCAAAGCCTGCCTTCTCTGCTTCTTGGACTTCTCCATGTTTCAATTTTCCTTTCTTCAAAAATAAGATTCATATTAGTATTGACCTCAAAGTGTTATTAGAAGGATTAAATTGATCAGCTTTTGTAAAGTACTTAGAACAGTGCCTGACACACAGTAGGCACTCAATATTACAACTGCTACCAGGTTGTACTACAGTCTCTCCATTTTAAACATAAGAAAATTGAGATTCAAGACAACGAAGTCAGTTTGTCAATTTGTCTCACACCACTCAGCTAGTAATGAGTTCATCTCTCTTCAAAGTTAATATAATGTTCTTCCAAGCTTTGAGATACTGTGATACTACCAGCCAAAAAGGTCACTATTGATAGAAAGTGACGGAAAACTGATTCTAAAAATGGTGTAGGCATGTGGAGAATATGCATCTCAAATTTCACCACAAATAATTTTACAAATGACAAAACTGAGTCTCCAAGAGTAAAGTGATTTTGACAGACATACCCAGAAGGTGGCCGAGTCAAAATGTAAATTCATGTTTCTTCTGCCACTGAAAGAGAGCTCACATAACTACTTCTCACCACTACCCAGCAGGTCAATCTAGAGTGAGTCACTGACCCCCTGGAAAATTCTTCTCAGTCTAGTCAACACAAATGTTTTAGAAACAAAGGTAGGAAACCAACATGGATTTCAGAGTATTTATGTATAAATACTGCCACCCACAACCATAGAAACAATATACTTCCTGAAAAAAAATGTGTTTGCTATCACATAGCCACAGTCCAAAAGAGTTTTCTAACCACTGACATCTCAAGAGTAACTAAAAGACAGGACTGTGGAGTGAAAATTTGAGCCTTAAAACAAGGTGCACTTGGCATATTGGCACAGAAAGGATTGGCTTTGCAAACAGGCAATCTTATCTTTAAAGCTTTACCCTTAGTTCTGTGAGAGATATGGCATAACTATGAAGAACTTAGACTCAAGAAGCAGGCTACCAAGCTTCAAATCCTGCCTTCTCTGCTTCTTGAACTTTCCCTTGTTTCAATTTTCATTTCCTTTCCTTTCTAGATGCCCATTTTTCTCATTTACAAAAATGTCTTATCTTATCTCATTTATAAAAATGAGGTCGCAAATAGTATCATTTCAAGTACAGCCCTTAATAGAAAGTGTTCAGTTGTGCCACTCATGGGCAACTGTGACCTATTTGCTATCTGCAAATCACGGCAGCACAATCCTTGACTACTACAGAGTATAGCCTGTATCATGAGGCAGGCCTGATTACGTGACTATCTCCACGGAGGTCTTGGATAACTGCCTATGATAACATAAAATACTTTGCTAATGCAAATGTCTCTTGACATATGGTGACGTTGTGCCCTTCTCTGTTCCTCATATATATTTTTTTAATATTTTACTTATTTATGCATATAAGAGCTGGGGTACAGGCCAGTGTATGAGAGGTGAGAGGATTCACCAGAGACAGAGTGGGGAACAGAACAGGCAGATTGACTGAAACACACTGCTGAGGGGAGCAGTGGGTGAGGGAGGAGAGATCTGCATCATGTGGGTTCCCTCCCTGATCAAACTCCTGCTGCAATGGCTGCAGAAGCCCCATAGTGTGGGGCTCAAACCCTTGCGCCACCAAGGAGGCCCTTTTCCTCATCTACTTTGACCCATTCCAATCCCACCCTCCAGGCTTTATTCCTCATACCACTGTTGCATGATCAGCTTTTACTAGTCTGTATGCTTTCAATGAATGGCACAAGAACTTCTGCTCAAGCAGCAGAGTCTTGCCTTGCAAACCTGCGCCCTGGCTGCTGTGTCCCTTGAGCTCCCGCCACAAAGCAACAACAAAGTTCCTGTCGCCACACTCAGTGGCAGTAGCTGTTACCGTGCACTTCTGATACAGTTGTGACAGAGAAACAGAGTCATCTCCAGAGAGCTGGGAAGTCAATAAAAGGAGGGAAAAGGAAGTTCAGGATGTTGGTATAGAATGTAGAGAGGAAATCTGCACACATTGCATTAACCCCACGACAGAATTTCTCTTAGGAAAGAGTTAAATCGAAATTACCATGGTCTTCTTTGTAAGATTTCTTAGTATGACTAACTTAAAACTTGCAATCATTTTCTATAACTTTCTCTAAGACAAAGAACTTGTCTTACACTTTCTCTATCCCCAATTCTGGCTCATTGACAGCACTCAAGAAAGGTTTTATCAAATAAAAGAATACAAAGATGAATAAATAAATTGTCATTCTGATCTACTACCTAAAAAAACTTAACATACAAGTCCCCACAACAAATGTACTCAGGGATTTTCTAATCTAAGAAACAGCAAACATTTTCTATAAAGGGTCAGATAGTAAATATTTTAGACTGTGAAAGCCATACAGTCTCTCTCATTTATTATCAACTTTGCCCTTGTAGCAAGAAAACAGATAAAATGATAAAATGAATGAATATGTGTTTGTGGCTAAAGGATGCTGAAATTTGAATTTCCTATCATTTTCATATGTCATAAAATATTTTTCAATATTCTTCAACCACTTAAAGATATAAAGACCATTCTTAGCCATGGGCCATACAAAAATAGGTGGACTGTCCTAGATTAGTCTGGACCACATGCTTCAGGGAATGCTTTCCTACAAAGCTGCTTCCAATTATTTCCAGTAGGCTGGAATCTAAAGTCATTTCTCCTATATGACTAATATTTTTTTACATGGGAACAAACCAAACATACACACAAATGGTAATTTCACCCTAGTTTTGAACCTCCAGTAGTTGACCAGATATGGCTACATCATCATATAGACACATGAGGGTCCTTGTTTTAAATATAAGTAGTTAATGGACTGTTTAGAGATATATTCCCTTAGATACAAATATTTCTTCTTCTAAATTATCATGTATTAGAAAAACCAATGGATATTCTGTTAATATAAGAGTAATCTGGCACTGAGGACAGAGTTAGATTCTGAGGTAACCTACACTTCATAATATATACATATATGTATAGACATACACACACATATATAGTTGTTCATTTTAAACTCATGAACAGAATCTAAATGAACTAACTATATATATGTTTACAAAGTTCAGACAAGCATCCACATTGTTATTTATACTGCATTTCTGTTATCTCTAACTGTCTCTTATAAAATGTCACTGCAGAAAAAAAAAAACAGGAACAGGATATCTGTGAGATTTAAATCTCTGCTAATCTAGTCAGTTTATACTCTGGATACAGAAAGCAAACTAAAAACCTAGAAAACATGACTATAGGGAGAGGGAAGAAAAAAATGGTGTGATGAGCACAAAGGACTAGGGGAGTGCACTATGGGTAATTTGTTGGTGACCACACCCGGGGGGGGGGGGTTGGAAATCCTTCATTTTGGAAAAAACGAACAAGGATGTAAAATAAAGGTGGTTCGATAAAATATATATATATTAAAATATAAAGAAGCAAAACTATGAATAATGGGACAGTTGTTAGGTATTTTAACAATTAACAAGTATAGTCTTATATATATTTGTTTTTATTATAAAACAGCTGCAGGGAAAGGCATGATCTTTCAAGGACCAATCTTAATACTTAAGTTTAGAAGAAAGAGAAAGAAAATTCTACTTATAATGGTTTGTCAGGGGCCCATCTCAACTTTACCACTGACTCACCTGAACTTTGGCAAGTTGGAACCTCTTGAGTCACACTTTCCTCATTGTGAAATTCTCGTAAATATTATTTTGACCAGCTTCTGGTGATTCAGAAGATACCACATCTGTCTATGGACAGCAAATCTGGAGGAAAACCAAAGGTTTTGTTTTCAACACAAGAGTCAGGACTGATATTTCCTGATCTCAACCACTAGGTAAATCTCAGAATCAGTCTTCAAAGTGTTTGTTTGCCTTCTGCTTGTTCATTGCTTTACACTCATTCAAATAAGTCATGAATATATAGAGGAAGGGTTTGGTAAATAACACCTAGTAATACTAGTCATCTCGTTAGTAGTAGTAATAACTGTGATTTGATATTTATCCAGTTTGTAGAATTTCTTCTTTTACCTAGAGTTCCTAATTTTCTAAGTGATCTAAAAATGCTTCACATGGTGCATTTGTCTATGAATAAATAACCATTCTCTTTGTTACTATTGCAATTATTGAAATAGTATGTGCTTAATATAAAAATTAAACAATAGAGAGGTTAAAAAAGAAAAATTAATGATCTCCTATAACACCTAATCAATTCCATCTTGAGAAATTACCAATGTTACTGGCATAGCGCTGAATTTTCCACACCTGGCTCTATACTCACCAAGGCATATACCAACATATATGTGTATATGTTGACTTTTACTTCATTTTTTTAAAAAATCAAAATATTCTTTCTACATTACTCTGCAACTTATTTATTTTACATGAAAATATATCTTGGAGAAGCTTATAGGTGGAGATTATACATGATTATTATACATATGAAAAATTCTTTTGATGCCTGCATAATATTCCATAAATGAATTCATCAAAATAAATGTTTTCAATAATTCTCTAAATTGAGGAACTTTTAGTTTTTTTCTCAGATTTCTTCCACTATGAACATCAATGTATATGTTTCCTTATGCATTTTATAAGTATTTCTCTAGGACATTGTTCCAAAAGAGGAATTTGCTATCAAATAACTAAAATAACATTTTATGACAAGAAAAACATTAGTGTTCTAGACTTTGTCTTACTTTGAAAGAGAATAACATTTTATTGTTTAATGTGGGGCATCCTATTGAACTTTCTGATAAATCTTTATTGTGTTTTGATATTTTCTCTTTTTTATAATTTTTATTAGGAAAGCAGGTAAATTAAATGTAATGTAATTTAATTGTTCATATTCTACTGATAGAATAATGATACTGTTTTTTTCTCCTTTCACTTAATAATGAAATAAATTACACTGCTGGCCTCTTTTAACTAAACCATTTTTGCATTCCTAGAACAAAACTTACTTAGTATATTATCTTTTTAATATAATGCTGCTTTATTCTGCCTAAATCTGTAATTTTATACTGTCAGTAGTTAGTTTGATATTAGGATTATGCTAGCTTTGTAAAGTGGTATGTGTACTTTTCTGGCAATCTTGGATAATTGTATTATGCATGAATTATCTTTTTGTATGTTACCTAGGACACAGATATAAAACCAGCTGGTACTGATACTGACTTTATTTTAAAATGCCAATATTTAAAAATACTGGTTATTCTATAACAACAGTTTTTCCCCCTCCACCAAACCACCTGTGCCCATGTTCCATCTGCCTCCCTCCCCCATGCCCTGCACTCATTCTCCTATTCCTCTGGTAACCATTATTTTTTTTTTTTTGGCCTAGTTCAAATTTATATTTATTCTATTATCTGTAACAGTTTTTTAAGTTGTTATATATAACAACATTTTATAACAATATTTTCAACTTCAACAGCAATTGGTTAGTTTTTATACCCTTCCTAAGGTAAAATCATGCATTTGTACTTTTCTTGATAAGTCATCTATTTTCTCTTCTAATTTATAGCCAGACACTTCTACATATATCCTTAAAATTCTATTAATCTTAGTAATATCTATAGTAGCTATATTTCCTTTTTATATTATGTCTCTCCTTGTTCTTAAATCAGTTTCCAAGAAGGTATTTATTACAATTTACTAAAAACTGGAGAAATAATACTCCTCCAGAAGATAATAACTCCATTCATAGGAGATAGACAACTTCTTTAAGATATCCAAAATATTCTTGACCCCACCAACAAAGTAAGCAATTTAATTTGAAATTAAATCCCACATCAGGGCACAACAAGCCAACTGAGGTCCTTAGCCCAACAAAATGGTTTTGAATTTTATTCATTGACCTATTTCTTCGTTTGTTACCTCCACTAAGAGGGTAAGTCACTGTTCCCACTTCCTGTTAAAGACAAATTAAGGCTTGTTGCAGAGGTGAAACAATCTTTCAGCTAAAAGACAAGATACCATCACTTTCAAAAATGGACTCAGAAAACTGTTATTTTGTTGATCAGACCTGAGAAATTTTCTGTCATGGCTCCAAAGTGTCTTCTAGGTCCTTCTTTTAACACTTCTAGTTACTCTTGTTTGTGTCAGTTATTCAATAATTGCTATCTATTGTCTTAAATGTTTCTTCATAGACACTACTCAAACAGATGATTTAACAGATGATTTTTAAAATGAAAACATGTTCATCAATGATGATATCTCATTTTCACAAGAATATACAACAGTAGTAAACATACTGGCAATCTTCCTGTAGCTTTATCTGGATGAGTATCGAGATAAGGGAGTACAAATAAACACGTTCACACAATCTTAGGAAAAAGAGTGATTGTTCTTTAGTCACAGTAGCACATAGCCATTAGAACCAATTTTCAATCTATTCAACTAATCATGACAACTTTGCCTCAATTAAAAACTTTGGCAAGCCAACCAATTACTAACAATCTCTCAATTATGAAAGCCACCTATGAGAAGCAGACCGACTCCTTTGAATCAACAGATTCACCTGTTTGAACAAATGATGTTGATCCACATATGTCTCTCAAACCATGTCAATCCCTGGCCCCACATGATCCAAAACCTATATAAGAGGAGACGAATGTATGTTTAATATAGTTCTCCCTTATTATAAGTAATAAAATCTGGTTGCCTTTTTATTTCAGACATTAAGTCATTATCTCACCAGCTTTCAATATTCAAAAATTATTTATTCAATGAGAACTACTGGGATTAAATAAAATAATGCAAAGATGATATGGGATAACTCTTCCCAAGAAGAGTCACAGAGGCTACTTCCAAGATGTCCAGAGTAGACCTGATTCAATATATGTCACCTTGGTGTGGGGACCCAGGGAGAAGCTTTATAGAAATGTAAACTCAAATAATGCAGTCTGGCAGATTTAGTGATAATTCCAGAAATTCAGAGAAACCTGTCTTAAAGCAGAGCATACATCTAGAGACAAGGTTTGCCATATGAAGTCACCCCCTCTTTGGCAGTGAAGTCCTGCTCCTTTCTCCAAGGCACCCCAGGTTCTTCACCTCAGGGTTTATTCCCTTCTCCCCAAAGGGGTTGGTACCTGCCTAATCACTTTCATTCCCCCATTATATCCCTATTATTAAATCCTTCAAGTTTCTTTGCACAAAGACAAAAAAAATGTGTGAAGACAAGCATAATTTTCTAATTCTATTTGCTAAGTTACTACTGAATTCAATACCCATTTCATGGTGAAGTTATTTTCTCCATGAAAATGTCAGTTGCCATTATCTTTAGTACCAAACTGGTCCTAAAATGTGTTTGTTTTTCAAGCTGGAAAGGGAAGTAATTTAAAATTGAAAGGGATAGGATTAAATTTTTTTAAATATATTTAATGTCTTCTGAGTAGTTAAAATTGATTTCCTTATTAAAAACATTTGTTTTCTTAAAGTATTTATTAAGTAAAAGCATTGTTAACACTGTCCTCTCATTTTACAGCAAAATAGGACACATAATTCCTTAAAGCAGAAAGTCACTGCCTAGTTACCAACTCTTCCAGCAGTTCTACCCCTACCTCTGAGGTTTTCATAAATAGGAGTGAACCGGAAGTGAAGGGCTGCATGAGACTCAGGCATTACCTGGCATCTTTTCTTCCTTTCACTTTCCCTCTTCCCTCATTTTTGAAGCATTGGCAGAAAAGGTTTAATTCCTCCTCTTACAAAATTAACCCATATAAAATACTTGTATGTGTGTTTGTGTGTGTATTATTTGCTTATTTTTTTCACCATTTTAATGAAGATCATGTCATCATAAGGGTAACCTAAACTAGGAATTGTCATTCTACCAAGTAAATAAACTTTCCTACAGAACAACGTTATCGCAAGAGGAATCAGAGTATTTTTTTTGACAACCCATTGTTCTGTATTGTCATTCACTCTATGGCTCGTGGTAAGTACTTAAGTTCTACTCTCCAAGTTTCTCTTTCTACAAAAGGAAGATAATAATTCCTCTATGCAAATGTAATAGCTGGTACCAAATGGAGTCATAGTCAACGGTGTGTGCAAAAGCACTTTGTAAAGTTCTTTATAGAAATGTAAACACAAATGCATCTTTTTCAGCATATAGATGGCAAGCTTTAGCATAAGAAGTATAGAGTTAAAATAAAAGAGTTTAATAAGACTAATCAAATGCACAGTTGTTTCAATCTCCTCAGCAGCTTATAAAGTTAGTCATAAGTTACTGTTACGATTGCTAAGAAATATGTATTTGATCACTCAGATGACCAGAATATATTTTTCATGTATATATTTAGTCTTTATTGACAATCCTTGATTTACAGCCCCCAAAACCCTTGTAATTTCCTGAGCAACGGTAACAATTTTTATTAGAGCATTTGATTGTTTGTCCCCTATCTCGAAAGCATTTCAGACCCATAAAATGAAATGGGCATCTTATTAATACCAAGCTGCATTTCACTACAATTGAATTGAAGTTAATGAGGTAGTTTTTGGAAAGCAACTAAGGGTGGGAGTTGGTTGCAGGGGGAACCAGACAGGAATAGAAGGTTGGAAATTTCATCCTCAACCCCCAAGCTCTAAGGAGGGAAAGGAGGCTAGAGATGGAATTGATTGTCAATGGCCAATGCTCCACTCAGTCATACCTACGTAAAGAAGTCTGCATAAAAACCCAAAAGGATGAACTTCCAAATGCTAAACAGATGCAGATCCAAGATATGGCACTTCATGAGAGTCTGAAAGCTCCAAACCCACTCCCCCTCTTTTGCTCTTCCATCTGGCTGGCAGCAGTCTTAACCTGTGGATCTGGTGCTATCCCCAAATAGTGACAAAGGAGTTGAGTTGAACATCAGATGGTGTCTAAGAATTACTTGCTGGTGGTATGGGAAGTCCCATCACAATACATTGAAATTTGTGTGTTCAAAATGTATAGCTGTTTTATTTGCTAACATTATCGGTGAGGAAGAATTTAGACAGAAAGTCCCAGAAGTCAAAGGCATTGCATCATGTGTCACTCCAGACAGAAAGGCACTGACTATTCTAGGAAATGTGCACAGTGTATACTCGGCATTCTGATTAAGAGACATTTTAATTCATTTCATACATCCTTCCCACCAGTAGTGATTATTTTATTATTGTTTTACTTCTTTTTGAAATTTATTATCCTACCAAATGCACCTTTATCAAATACTTCCTAAAAAAATACCATGATGTCCATCTCATGCAGCTTCCACTGCATGTTTTTACAGTTAAGTCTGTGTCTACGTCAGCACTTCTATTATACATTTGTTTTCAGGAGTAAAATTCATCCATAAAAATTAACTAAGGCTGAAACTTGGCAGACAGCTTAGAAGCACATTTTGTTTTTACCAACCCTCAAGAAAATCCATATGGCTGTTTCTAAATTCCTGTATATCGGGCTCAAATAAAATAAATCCTGGCCAACATGAGACACTTATTTAGACTAATTCACTTCAAAAACAGTTTTGTTTTTAATGCAATTATTCCAAGACTGGCTCTCATCTCTCCCACAAGTCCCTCGGCGCCCTCCTGGGCGGAGCCCGGTCACCCTGGTGGCTGGCCTGGCTGACACCTGCAATCCAACACTTCCAGTCACGAGATGCGCGGCTCATGTTTCATGGTGTCACAGGACTGCCTGCAAAGCTCTCTGGGAGGTGCCAGCTGACTTGACACATGGGAAATTTCCTTGGCTCAGTTCTTCTCCTCTATGCCACCTGAACAGATGCTCCTTCTAGTACTGCGGTCACCTCCGTAAGCCCCAGGAGGCAGCTTATGAAAAAAATTACTGCTCACCCTGTGGGCAGAGCTGTCTCTGCTATGACAAATCAGGCCATTGAGTTGAACTGTTGGGGAAAAAAATTCTCCATGGGTCTCCTGGGTTTCACACATCTTGCAAATGAGGCACCTACTGCTTTTTTTTTTATTCCAAACAGCCTGTGCCAGGGTATTCATAGAGTGAACAGTGTTGGAGGACAGGGAGGGTCTTCCTCTGGGGGAAAGGGCAGGCATGCTTACTGTCCAGAATAATAAAGATAATATTTCTCTTAAAAATAAAAGGCAGGCTATTGTACTGCTCGTTGCTGTGGATCCAAGCTCTTAAGCTCCCAAAAAAGAGAATTTCTCTCCAACTTATGCAGATAGCATCTGGCCCCTTTCACAGTCATCCTGCAGGAATTGGGGTTTGGAGAACTGGCAGCTTTATTACCATGAGCACTAAACCCTCCTTCATCTCTGATCCAGGCATCTCATCTCTTCTAACTCAAAGCCCTGTGGCAGGCAACTTGCTAGCTGGCCAGTAAGTTGTCTTTCCTTCTCTCCCTCTAGTATGTTAACTCCTCACAAGCTGAGATCAACAAGTATATAGTAGAAATCTAAATTCAAAAAAAAGAGACAGGCAATCCCTAGGGACTCCCTGTGAACTTCTTGGGGACAAAAGGTTTTGTGAAAGAAGTGATATTTAAGGTGAAATTCGGATGCTCCCCTGCATTCTTCTCTCTGCTCCATTCTTCCAAAAGTATTTGAAAATAAAATTCTGAAATACAGTGCTCTACAAACACTTTTGTCTTTTAGATTGCTAGCCTATGCCTTCACCTTTATCTCTTTGCTTCTAGTAGATTCCAGAATAGAACCACAAAATTTCTGTACCCTCTATATTAGAATGTGCGTGTGGATTTTTTTTCCTCTTTTTTTTTTTAGATTTTTATTTATTTATGCATACAAGAACTAGGGTACAGCCAAGAGGCGCAGGCAGGTAAGAGGATTCACCAGAGACAGAGTGGGCAGCAGAACAGGCAGATTAACCGAAAAACACTGCTGAGGGGAGCAGTGGGTGAGGCAGGAGAGACCTGCTGTGCCATGGGGTTCCCTCCCTGGCCAGGAATAGAACTTGCACTGCAGTGGCTGTGGAAGCCCCACAGTGTGGTGCTCAGCCTCCTGCACCACCAGGGAGGCCCAATTTTTTTCCTCCTTAATCTCAAGTTCTTAGATGTTTCTGTTTTTCCTTCGAAACGGCAGTACTATGGCAGTAATCACCTCAATGCAAATTATTTACAACACACCTTAGGAACCTATCTGTCAAAGGACAAGCTGGTCATATTACTTGAAAATATGGAAATTAATTTTTTCTGACTCTTTCCTTTTCTAAAATGTAAAAAAGAATGTTCCCCAGGTTCTCTGGTCCTGACTTTATGACAATGTGTATTTTATTACACTATTTTCAGAGAAAAATTTTAAGTTCCTATCAAGAATTTCAGAGGTTTTCAGGCTAATTTGGAAACCTCTTTCAAACTGAGTCAGAGTGCTTATGTTTGAGGGCAGCAGCCAAGTCGTGCAAAGGCAAGAGAGGACCATGTGATTGATGGCGGCCACAAAAAAAGAAAGAAAATGAGGACCTGCTTGGGCTGCAGCAGCAACTCTGGTGTAGAATAGCAAAATAACCCATTAGGGAACTCTGCATCTCAAATCTAAAGCCATGCTAGGTTTATATTATTGGGTCAAAGCAGACAAAACCAAACCAAACAATCCGTAGAAATCTGACTGTAAAACTGAGATTAAAGAAGTGCAGGCAGAAGGTAGGAGACAAAGTATGGAGGGGTCCATCAGACTGTGTAGGAGGATTATGGGGGCTTCGGTGGTAGGCATGGTGTGATAACACCCATCTGAAGTGGTGGGAACCCATACTCTAAAATCAAATACAGTGATATTAATCAACCTTACCTCAATTTGTTAAAAAAAAAAAAAGTTCCTTACGATTCATGACATAAAAAGAGCAGAACTTTTTACTATCTCCTCTAAAAATGATAACGCTTTTTTTTCCTCTTAAAGCAGTTTCAAAAGTCTTTCACTTTTCCCATCATTTAGAAAAATCTTAAATACCCACACCCTGCTTCAAATGTACAGAAAGAGTAACAGTAACACACTGATGGCTGGGGAGTCCATGACTATCCCAGAAAATAAAAGGTCTTTTAAAATAGGGCCCTGTCCCAATTGACAGCTATTTTTTTTCACCAGTCACTCCCAGATTTTAAATCTGTATAGATTTCAACTTCAGAGAGCAAGTACCTAATGAAATGGCTTTAAAATTAAAAAAAAAAAGTCAGAAATGAATGTAGTATTCATGACAGAGAAGGATTAATATTGCTTGGACTGAAGAAAACACAGGCCCAGGCAGGTGGCAGGCAGAACTCCACCGAGTCAGACAAGCACACCTCAGCGGGGCCTCGCTTACCCAACCCCTGGCCTCCATTTCAACAGACACTGCCAGTTGGAGCAAATCAAGCCAAATGGTGTGGATTTCTAATGAATCTGAGCAGAGAGAATCCACCAAGCACATTTTTTCTCACAGCCCATGCAACTTAAGTCATGAACTGAGGCTTGCAGAGGAGAGAGGCTCATGTACCCAGCAGCTACCACTGCACTGCCCTTCACACGAAGCCCTGCCAAGTGGCACTGCACAAAGTGCTCTTAAAATCCAGGCCAGGAATTCCCTTGAAAATGGCTTTTCATGCTGGGCAGTGAAGTCGTCTCTGGGTGTGAAGTCACGTCTGAGGTTTACAAGCTATTGCTGACATCAATAAAATGCAGCATTTGTTTTTCTTCTTCCAGAGCCCTGTAGGCATACTGGCACTCATTAAATGCTTCCTAAAAATATTATTTGGCAAACATTCATGTTTTGTTCATAAGGCTTATGGACATCATTGAAAGGCTCATTTTTAGAAGATGGCTACAAAAATGTAAGCATATGTATTCATTGAATCGAGTGGTTTCACTTTTAATTCATATAAAGGATTCTTTCCCCCAAAATACAGTTTATGTTTCAAAGGGTTACTTTTGGAACAGGGTCCCTGTGACTCTGGAGAATGCTATACCTCTCTCAAACTGAGCCAATGTTACAGGTCTCTGTGCAAGATTTCCCAAGATAATATTTGAATCATAAAAAGCAGGACATTTTTTAGTTCTTCAGCAAAATGCTTTACCCATTAGTTTATCAGTTATATACGCTCACCTATATTCCCATCTAGGTGTCTTCATGAGACTCAGGTCTGTCTTCTACGTGTAGAAACAAAGAACAACATTTGACCAGACTTATTATTTGAGCCAGGGTAATCTAATGACCACTTTGTTTAACTGGACTCAAAACTGTGCTGAAGAACATCAGCCATTACAACCCTGTATATCTACAAAAGAAGACATCAATAAAATGGAAAGAATTTCTCATTGCTGAGTTCACTATCCTAGTCCCAGGCATGGATAAGAGAGTGAAGGTAATAGTCAAGAGTGTGAAAATATAAAGAAAGGAAAGAGAGTATGGCAATTGGTCGAAGAACAGTTTGCAGAATACCTTGTATTGGTTGATTTTTTTCCATTGTTCATGTGCGAGAGTCTTATAAAGCAGTAAGAAACTGAGCTATTGTGAAGCATTTGATCTGCCTTAAGGAATTAAAGCTGCTAAGTATGGGACTAAAACCAAATAGTAGGGCCCACCTTGTTTTAGCACATCTATAGGAGCTAAGAATAGAGAAGTCTGCCTTCCTGTCCCCCTAGTCTAGTCACCCTAGAGCGAGACCCAACAATGAACTGACACATTACATAGAACTCAGTCAACACTCATTCTGGACACAGACTGGTAAAGTCGGGTGAATAACAAAGCACTTATCTATACGAATCAACCTAATTCTCCATTCACAAATATGAATAGAAAACCAAAGTCATCAGATTCAAGGAAGACCAGCAATATCAAAGAGAAGGAATAAGTGAAAAAACAGAACTGACCCCAGAAGAGCAAAAGTAATTCAGTCAGTCAAAAGAATGCATATGTAAATAAGACAGCAGTGTTTAAATATGGGAGGCACAAGAATAGCCGCTACACACCAATGATGACTAAAAGAGCATTACAATTTTCAAGAAATAGAAAAACTTTCCCAGTAAAGGTGATTACACATTGAGATCAACCAATTAAGCAAACACCAGTAAGTAACCTCCTTGTAGACTTTAGATGTATTTCTGGGCAGAGGAGAGTTCTTGACTAGACAATTCTGTGAACTCCTTAGAAACAGCAGGGTACAATGTTCCTCAGAGTGTTAACCTGATATCTCATGTTTAATAACATCTATTTAAGATCTCCCTCTAATTGTTTTTTACCACATATTGATGGATGCCACATAAACGTAAATGTGGATAATACTGATGTATTTGTAATGCCAGTTTTATTTCATGAAGCTTAAATTGCCTCACTAATTTCACCTCAGTCCAATTTACTCTTCCAGAACCAGAATATAAACTTCCCACATTTCTTTACTCCCTTCCTCTTCCTCCTTCTCTTCTTTTTCTTTCTGCTTTCCCTTCTCTCTGTCTGTGTGTGTGTATGTGTGTCTCTCTCTTCCCTCTCTCTCCCTCCCTCCCTCCCTCACCCCCCTTCATTCTCTCTCCCTCCTTGCCTTGCTGAATTTAAATATACTGTTTATAGAGACTATTAAAAATCACTCATGATTTTTTGAAAATGTCAACATTTCCTAAGTAAAACCTATTATTCTATTTATTGCCAAAGTCAGGGAAGCCAATTAAACTGCAATTTTACTTTTGGCTTTAAGGTTCTAGAAACTGTAGCCAAGATTGTATTTCAGCAATCTAAATTAATTTAGCTTTAAATGGTTGTTCTAAAGGAAAGTAAAAAGGACAATATTGATGACTTTAGTGTGCTATCTTTGTAATCCACATCAGGTTATAATTTTTTTGTTTTCATATCATTAACAAGCATTTCTTGTGCCATGATTAATGTTTATACTTTTTCGTCTGACTTTCTCAAAAAACCATAGACAAAAGGCAAAAGTGACAACATCAATACTGAGAAATTATATAACCAAAGACTTTATATCATGACTACTCAGTTTCCAAAGACTAAAGGGGTTACATGGAAAACTTACTCTCTAGCTAATATTCGATGTGAAGCTATCTCAGAACTGGACATCACTACTTAGATGCTTGGAACAACAACAACAAATATTTTTATTGAAAACCTACTATGTAAAGATAGAAAATCTACTAGGTGCTAGAAATCATGCTAAGCACTTTACATGCACGTCTGATAAGTCCTCACACCCACTCTACATTAGGTAAGAAGCATTATTATGTTGTAACTTATGTGATTTGAATTGAGGTAATTTAGATAAATAACTTACTAATATATAGTAAAGCCAGAACTCAAATCTGAATCTGCTTGATTCTATGGCCTTTGTCCTAAGCATGTTGCTAAGTGTGAAACTTATGAATAACATTCTATAAATAAGAAGAGTGAATCTTTATTTACTATCTGTCATTTAGAATGGAGGATACAACATATGTGATTTTTTTAAAGATTTATTTATTTATGGGTACCATAGCTGGGGTACAGGCCAGAGTCACAGGAGTGAGAGGATTCCCCAGAGACAGAGGAGGAAGCAAAACAGGCAGATGGACTGAAATACACTGCTGAGGGGAGCAGTGGGAGAGGCAGGCGAGGTCTGCTGCGCCATGTGGGTCCCCTCCCTGGTCAGGGATTGAACTCGTGCTGTAGCAGCTGCAGAAGCCCCACAGTGTGGGCACTCAAGCCGCTGCACCACCAGGAAGGTCCTGACATATGTGACTTTTAAGGAACACTTAATTGAGTATCTTTTGTAGTCAAGACACTACACTAGAGGTGTCAAGGAGGGCCACAAGAGACAGAGGAAAGGCACCTGATCTGAACAGAGTTTGCAGACTAGTGAGGAAGAAAGCCATCCTCACACAAAGTAGAATTAAATAAATGGAAAAAGAGCTATGAACTCTCAAAGTGCATAAGAAGGCTTTGTAGTATATCAACATGTGCTACAGGTACTACATGAATGATAGAGCTTATTAATGTGAAGAATAAAGGGACAGCACACAGACTGGGAGCAAAGACACAGCGGAAAGAGGCACAGGGTGGCCAAGGGACTAATGAATCATCTGGGGTCTGGTGGTTAGAACTGTAGAAGCAAACGAAGCTACAATATATTTAAAATCAGACTTCAGGAGAATTTTTATGCCTCCATGAAGAAATCTGAAATTTCTAGGGAGAGGAGAAAATGAGTTTGCAAGAAAGAAGGATAAATTGATGAAATATCAGAAGCCATGCTAGTTACTACAATAGCCAGAGTGGGTGCAGTGACTGAGAAGAAGGTAAGAAGTATAACAAGACAACAGTTAGTATGATGTGATATAAGAAGAGATGGCTCCTTAGATCACTAGAAATTAAAGTGAGAAGAAACAATATATCAGATTTGAGATGTAATAATCTTAAGGTGCCCTGAATATAGATATTTAGTAATAATTGGAAATTCAGGTCTGGAAATTGAAACAAAGGTCAATGAGGATGATAGGGAAAATTACTAGGTAGAATTTGAACAAAAAGAGAACAGAGAGCAGAATTCCAGTGAACACCAGTTTTTAATGGGAAGACAAAGGAAGAGGCACTGGTAAACAGGCCAGGACACAAACACCTCCAGGAAATGATTTAAATAGAAGTCAGGAGAGGAATATTTTTGAGAAGTCATGAGTGATCAGTCCCACATGTTCTTAAAAGATTAGCTAAATTGGGGGCCTCCCTGGTGGTACAGTGGGTTAAGCAACACACTATGAAGCAGACTGCAGCCACTGCAGAACGAGTTCGATCCTTGTCCCCAGCAGGGGAGGGGACCCACATGGTGCAGCAGACCTCTCTTGCCTCGTCTTCCTGCCTCAGTCAATCTGCCTGTTCTGTTCCCCACTGTCTCTGGTGGATCCTCTCAGTCCCCACACCTCTGGCCTGTACCCCAGTGCTTATATGTATCAATAAATAAATCTTTAAAAAAAAAAGGATTAACTAAAATGAGACTTAGAACTAAGATGTCCCCACCTCTTTATGATGTTTATCTGGAAGTGAATGTAGAGACTTCTACTTGCTTTCCTTTGCACTTGCTTATTCCTTGTTGCCTGTAGGTATCCTCAGAGGAGGTACAGTTTCACTGTTTAATAAACATGCATTCATGGAGTAATGGTGATGGTACTGATTGTCTACATAGGAAACATTAAATCCAGGATCTGCTTCTCATCTAGATCTGAGGGCTTTAGGACAATATTCATAATTTTCCCCAGTTGAGCCTTTGTTCCTCTTTAACTTATCATCAAGTGTCAGTTATAAGCGATCTGCAACTTCTTACCTGACTTCAGCATATGTATAGATTCTTTGTGCTTCTAACTTGAAAAATAAATACTTCCCTCTCGTACTAAAAGACCTATATAACATTTTTTTTGCTTCACTCTAATCATTCACTTCCAGATAAATGTCTATCAAGCATGTGAAGGACAAAAGGCTGGGGGTACTGTCATAGCTATGCAAAGTCCCTGCCCACATGGAACTTAAATTCTAGTGGCAGAAACAAATAGCAAATGAGTGTTCACCTACAGGTACACAATCTCAGCTTCTGGGTCACAGATGCCCTAATGAAAACAGTAGAGCAAATAATGTGGTCTGCAATGCCAGGCCTCTCTGGGAGGACATTTATTCTGGGACTGCAAGGAAAAGACTGAAAGATCCAGTCTGGGTTTGGGGGAAGGAGCATGCCCAACAGAGAAAAGAGCAAATGCGAAGTCTGAAGCTTAGCAGAGAAACTTGGCAGGTTCAAAGAACAGCCAGTTCTTTTCTTTTGGCTACATATCCAGGATTGAAACATGGTAGTTCTACTTTTAGCTTTTCAAGGACCCTCCATAAGTGTTTTCCATAGTGGCCAATGTAAATACCAATTTACATTCCCACCAAAGTGCTTTTTCTCCACATTCTCACCCCCACTAGTTTCTTGTCTTCTTGATGCAGCCATTCCAAAAGGTATGAGGGTCTATCTCATTGTTGTTATGTAACAGGGTCATCCCCAGGAAAGGGGGAAGTTCCAGAATCCTGGTTCTGCCCTAAGTGGGTGGAGCTGAGCAGGAAAGGAAGATTCTGCAGAGAGGAGGACAGAAGGAAGGAACAAGGAAGCAGGATGGAGAGCAGCAAGGAGACCTGGAGGAGGCACGTGGAGCAGAGGGACACGTGACGAAACTGCGCTTGCTTTTTGGTCTTGGACTGGTTGGAACAGATGTAGGTGAGAGACCCGTGGGGTGGTTAACAATGGCAATGTTCATCTTAATTTTGATTTTGCTCTTTTCCTCCCAGATTTGTCTGACTCTTTCTGACCCTTTTCTATGGGTCTATATTGAAAGGTCCTTTAGACGTGTGGCAGGCTTTTGGGCCTTGCTTTGGGCCAATCCTATTTGGCTGGACTTTTACCCTCAAGGACACGGGTAACTTTGGATGCTTAACTTAGTAACTATGTTCTTTGTCCTTTCTGTATTGTACCCTAATTGTATTAAAGTTCCTTTCCATTAAAGGTTTTATATTTTTGTCTTAATGCAGCGGATGGCAGAACCCATTCAGAGATGGCAGGCTTGGGGGTTCTGGGTGCCCCTCTCCCTGTCCTGTAACAGTTATGCTATGCAGCTCCCTGATAATTATGATGTTGAGCACCTTTTCACACACCCATTCATCATTAGTATTGTTTGGGGAAATGTTTATTAAGGTCCTTTATCTTTTAATCAGATTATTTAATTTTTATTAGTATTGATTTATATGCATTTCTTGTATATTTTGGACATGATATATATTTTATTTGCAAGTATTTTTCCCATCCCATTATTATTATTGCCTTTTAGAATTTCAACCTAGTTTTCAACAGCTCTGATACCTGATTTCTTCCAGCACAGCTCTCTTGCTCATAAGTACTTAGCTACACACATGTGCATGACAGTCTGGAGCACAGCCAACCATTGACTACATTAGGCTTCCTCTGTGGTTCCATGTGAAAAAGTGCTGACAGTGGGAATTAATAATTTAGCAAATATAGTTAAGGCACAATTTTCTAGATAGAGAATAACTCAGAAGATGATCTGATTCTGAATATATATATGATATGTTATTCACATTTCTTAAGCTGTAGATAACTTGCTATATGCTTACCTAGGACTATAAGAAAGATTAGGCATTTTTTTTAAATGCCTTGGAAGCAAATCTCCAGGATGGCCATGAGGAATAAAAATTCATATTTCCTCATTTTCTTATTACCATCCAAAGAAGAAAAGATAAACGTACTCTTCAAGAATCGGAAATAAATAAAATTCCTTGTACAGCTGACAGGTATGAATCCTGGACAGACAACTGAATTACAAGGAAAGACAACATGCACTACTACTAAGAGTTAGCACCAGTTTATTTCTTTAGAGAAGATTATCTATTTCAGATTCTAGGACTAAAAGGATACCCAGGGCTGTAGATATAAATTAATATCACTAAAAGCTATCTATGACATAATTAAAATATATCTATTTTATTTTAAAAATATGTAAATATATAAATAAGATAGATACCAAATATATTAAATGTTAAAAATATTAAAATATTAATACAAAATATAATCAAATAGTACTTGAATGATACCTAAAATATAATTAAATAATTAGTTGAGTGATAGTAGAATGGACCTCATAGAAATGGTAATAGTTTCTTCCAGAAGCAGGACTTGCCCTGATACTAGACATGAGAGTCCATTCAACTGTAAGCCATTCTTAATATAAGGGACTGCTCACTCTTAAATAATGAAGAGATGTCTAAGGCTTTGATAATATGCAGTATGCTAGCCCATGAACCACACAAGGAAAATATCAGCTACAACAAATTCTATTATTTAGTAAGACACTTACTGGCATCTCCTGCCTTAGCACATCTCTTTCCATAAGTTTCAGACAGACTTTCTATCTGGTTACCTTTCCTTCAGGGAAGGAATCAACACATTTGTCACTGCACATTCCATCACAGGAATAAATAAATGAATCCACAGTTTAATGCAGCTACTAGCTACAATCAGAGTAAACTCATGTGCTTTTGTAACATTGTTCTATATTCAATATTAGGGCCCATGTTGTTCCTTTAGGATAAAAATGATCCTGGGCAACCCTGAAAGAAAGAAAGCTTAGTACTGAGTTTTAGGAAAAGAGTCTTTTTTTTTTTTCCCTAAAATTGTTCTTGCAAGTTCAAAGTCTCTAGAAATCTGATAGATATTTCTTGCCTCATATTCTATGTCTCACTAGAACAAATCCTAAAATATCCAATATTTGGGGCAGGTCTAAATCTTTGTAGTACATTTCATGATGGCAAAGTGGAGTCACCTATAAGAGAAAGCCAACACACATCAGGCCTGTTTTACAAACCAGATCTCTGGCAAAATAAAAAGGAATAAGGAGTGTTGACAAGAGATTTATTCTTCAGACATGTAAAACCTGAGTGATTCGTAACAAAAACAGAACATGGGGAACTTTATAATTACTCTGCTCAAATTCACAGAGAAGTAGAAATATGGTTAATGACCTCTAAAAGTAAACATCTCAACAACGAAAATAAGCAACTGGAAAATAAACCATATAAAAAATACTTCTTAATGAAGTTCTTGGCCTGCAGTTTCTTATGTCTTTTGGAATTAAAACTAAGAAAGAACATATAGTAAGGTTGTAACAAATTCTCTGTTTTGAACAAAGTGAAATCTATCTAGCTAAATATATAAGTAGATAGTCTATTTTTAAAAGTCAGAAGTGTTCAATTATCTCTTCAATTTAATGACCAGTAATTAAATAAGCAATATTTCAAAAAATAACAAATCCTGATGAATTTAGAATGAGATAAAAGATAATTCAATGCTAATAATAATAACTTCTTTTAAATGAAGATATGCTACATCATAGTCGATGTTATGTCTGGGTATTTTTCGTATAATTTTTAATGTATATTACTAATACACTAGGATAAATAACTATTCTGTTTGCATGGAACTGCCCTATAACCTAGGAAACCACTCAGTCCTAGAAAAATGGGTGGTTGTTTACCTATAGTTAAAATCGCTATCATATCTATATAACCCCAACAATAACATTTATGATACTCTCTCTGAAAACTATGTTAAGCAAATATTTATGGCCTATATCCATTCTGCTAAATATATAGGCAGTATCTATGATTGGATAACAGAACTAATTCATGTTGACAGGAGTTTAAGGTAAACTTGGAGAATAAGAAGATAGATAATGCAGACTAAGGAAAACAAATGAATTTCCACAGTAACATTCTTTCCATCAGTATTCATAAACTAAACTTTAAATTAAGACAATGTTAGTCCCAGATTCTTTAGCAGAGGAATCACTAGTCTAATAATATGGAAAGAGCAATGAAAGCATGGAAATTTCCATAGCAATATCAAATTTTCCTCAATCATATTGATTTATTGAAATGCTTAACAATGGACTTCTAAAATATATCCTTACCACAGGAGATTCCCTAAAGGGAATTACTTCAAGATCAAGGTTATCCATTTTAAGTGAACTTGACAATAATAAACTTTTTAGTAGTTTTATGGTTAACATAGACAATAATTTCCAGAGAATTCTTGGACCCCCAGCTAACAAGTAAAGCCAATTTTTTGAGAAGTCTAAATAATGTGCAATTCCTTCAGTACCTGATGCCAGTGAATCTATTATTTCTCAGTTTAAAGTCTTTGTTGTATCTGCTTTTCATTTAAGCTCAGGAGAAAACATTTTGTTTCTGGAATTGTTTCTTGGAAAAGGGAGTCAGTCCGTCCCTTGACCATTCAGTACATTACTAAAACCTAAGGGCTTTCTTCCCTTCCCTCGCTGAGACACCATATATTGCTGCCTGAAAATACCCCACACATGTGGCCCTGTCATTTGGCAATAATAACATCTGATCCAGCAGTGATGAAAGATAGATGTTTGAAAGAAAGCAATCTAAGATAATTTCAGTGCTAACACTTAAAGAGAGTCCAAATAAACTCGACAACACATCCAATGTAAGAAGTACATTAACAAGAAGATTACTTAGTACCACAGGACACATTTCATCCAAGTACTTTTCAAAACTAGAAGCTTATGCCAATGAAAGTAATGAATCCTCTCTTACATTGAACCAAAGGGAAATCAGGGGTTGATGTGAAGGACACTTATTCAAACACTAATCTGTTTTTGATTATTAATGTGTTGCTCATTTTAAGGCAAACAGACATGGCAAAATCCAGAAAGGAAGAAAAAAGACTTCCAAACTTGAATTCTGCTTTTCCGAGATAAATAAACTAAATGTTATTCATTATGTGGCTTTTAACTTTTTTTGGTCCTTCTGGAGTTTTTTATATCCTTCTTCCCAATCTTGCTAACTGTATTTTCATGAGGCTATCTGGTATGCCCAATACCAGATTGGTTCTGAGAGTTGAGGAAGGTTAAACACATCAGTTTTGCTGTTCTCCCATGTTCCAAGGGTAAGAGACATATGATTCAGTTTAATCACCTACCTGCAATATAAACTCTGTACCTAAGCCTGACAGTTGTGGGAAAATATTTGTCTTCTGAAAAAAAGGGTCTAAATCCAGAGGTAGTAGAAACCTTCTATTATAGTTTTACTAAGCACTCATTCGATCATCAAAATCTCTTGAGATGAAAGGAGTAATATCATTATATTTGTTGTACAACTGAGGAAATTAAGGCTCACAGATCCCATAATAGGGACACTTTTTGACATTCAATGCAACATTCATTCTAATACATAATGCTACCTCTTCATTATAACAGGTATTTCCTGAGCACCCACTAGGACTGTAACAGAAAACAGTTCCCCATTTTACAATGTTTACTACAGGAATATTCCTGAGTATTGATAGGGATCTTTCAAAGTCCTAATTAGTCTGGTAATGAGCACCTTTGCTTGATTATGCAACAGGGATACTGTTTACCTTTGAGGTGGAACAATAGCCCAGAAAGGTAGCCTCTCATGTGGAATTACCCAGATATGAATTGCAGAGTCTTCAAATCATCTAACTTCTTTAACCTCTGCTCTCCCTGTACATAAAATAGGGAGAATGACAGTACCCAATTCCAGTTGTTAAATGAGATAGTCTGTGCTCAGTCCTTCGAACTGCATATAGTTTATGGTAAGTAGTTAATAAGCATAGCAGACCCTCTGCTTCCTGTCACACCCGCCTGTACCTTTGGGCGCCATTGATGTGAGTGGTTAACGGTAAGGTAAACTCTCGTGCTTTCCCAGCTCTTCTCAGTTAGAACAACAGTACTGCCTTCTCTGAAGCACTAACTTCACCATTACTTTATTCCTAAAGCTTTTCCCTAGAACTGCTGGGAAAAGGAACCTATGTTTCTATACTTTGTCTCATCAGCATCCTAAAAATCGTGACAATATTGTCTCATTCTTTGAATCAAAGTGAAGCTCTTGAAACTAACCACTATGAAATATAAAGAAACCAAACAAAGGGTTAAACAAAGACAAATTTTAAATCAGTCCTTGAAAGCTGACCATCAACCTGTGGATTTCAGAGGGAGGGGGAGTTGAGAACTTGGGGGTGAGGGGGAGGTAGTGGTACAATGCTCTATGGAGAAGGATTAGGGGGGCCTTGGTGGTGGGAGTGCTATGGTGACTATACCTCAGGGGGAAATCTTATACTTTCAAAACACTAGCAAGGAAGTAAAACAATGGTAATTCAATTAAAAATAGTAATAAAACCCTATTCAAATTTTAACAGCACAAATCCCAATTCAGATAACTTGTCTAAATTGCATAAATATATTTTGAGAATGAGGGATGTGAGGTCTTCAAACATCAGGGTTGGTTTTGTTTTTCTTTTGTTTTTGTCTTGTTTTTCTTTGCTTTTTATCTCTTTGCTGAGCCAAGGTTTGAAGTTTGTGAGATCATCATCACAAGTTAATTCTCTTTATATGAGCGTCTATTATAAGCCAGTGGCTCTAGCTAAAGAACCAAACAGTAAAAGAAAACTAACCACAAAGTAAAACACACCCAGAAATTACAGGTTAATCACTAGAATTTTTGTTTCCATTTGCTTGTTTTCCATTTTAAAACCATTATTGGTACTATATATAAAGCAAAGAGGTAGACAGATATGGATATATCACACAAGTCACAACTGATTCTAAGTAGTCACTCTAAGAATATTGAAATCATCTGCCAACTATAACCATGCACATACATGCACATTGTATACCTATAGAGCAATCACATACAATCTGGTGATCAGCAGGTGATCCCAGAGTGTGGAAGGAACACCTGGGAGTGTAGTTCTGTTGACCAACTTTATTTATGATGATCACCAGTCACATCATTTCACAGAATGTGATTTAGCAAGACTAGGTCAGGCTTCTCTGGGTAAATGAATTCCATCCTATAATGGCTGATGACACAAATTCTAAGTAGTTTACTAACTAGCTTATTGGTGCTTTCATTACTAACTAACCTCACAAATGAACTAGTCCAACTTTTAATGAATCAAAGATGTGAATCCTGCCCCAGGCAAAGGGAAATACCACCTGAAAATCAGGTGATCATTGCTAACTCATATTCATTTTAGTAGATGAGTCTTTGATCTTATCTGGCAGAATCAACAAAATGCTACAAGTAAGTGGCCCTATCTCGGAGTGAAATCTCTGAACATCTTTTCTCCATCGGGCAAATTGACAAAATAGTTGGTGCCAGCATTTCATTACTAGTGAACCTACCACAAAACAAAAAAAAAAAAAAAAAGTATTTCTTTAAAACACAGTACTGTTCTATTACAAACATTCTATCTCAATTTTTCTGATGATTAAAGAGGATTTTAATTATACAATCAATGAGAAAATAGATAGAAACCATCTGGACATTCCTCTGTTTTCTGCCAAAGAATTTTCTTTTGTTTTACATATCAATGACTTAAGCTAACAAAGGAATTTCAGTGCCAGTCATTTGTCCTTGGCAGGGCTGGATCTTTTTTATGTTTTGAAAGATCTTTTAAATTTACTGATTGAGAGTCACATTATCCCACATGGTCATCTAATTAACCTCCACATTTCCCTTCACATAAAACTAAGAACAAACTGTATTTTTTAATTATTTGATCGCTAAAGCATACAAACTTTAAATCATTTTGTGATTTAATGTTTTTACTAATCAGGGTGGTCAAAACTCAGAAACACTTTCTCTTTTTTCTTAAGTACTGATGGAAAATGCTTAACCACCAAAAAATACTATTGGCCTTAAAATGGAAAAGGAGGTGGCATTAAAAACAAAGAAAACCTTCCAGAAGTTAGAGTGCTGTAATACTTGGTGTCCAGTCTGTACAAATATTAAAACTGTAGGGAACTCCAGCAAAGACTACCTAGGAGTTTAGCACCAAGATTCAGAATCAATGGTGAATCTACCCAAGAAAGTGAACCAGGTATTAGGTCAGAAAACAATCTTCATTTCTGCTATTGGGCCTAGAATGGAAGAAAAGTTGGTATGTTGGCCATAGACTGTACCAAGAATTTTGCCACATTTCTCTTTTGAGTACCATGACTCTAACCTTGAAGGGTGGGTTTTGTTTCTAAGATCCAATCTTTACAGAAAACAGTTCCACACATGAAGGCAAAGAAGCAATAAAATATGTTAACATTCTATAGAACCATCTATCTAATAAGCATAATTTGTTGGTTTAGATGGAAATTGAAAACAACAGCTTCTAGCTCCTGGAAAATTAGGGGCCAAAGAATACTGAAGAACTGTAGATATAACTTGTGGACTTACACAGACATTTTAAAGATTCTTACAGATCTCAGTGGAATTAAGAAAAGAACCAGAAATAGGTTTCAAATTCACTAAACTGTTAACAGCTCTGTAGGAAAAGAATTTGATCAAGAAACATCTTGATTCCCTCCCAACCCCCCACTCCCTACCTTTCCTGGCACTTCTTTTTAAAAGGAAAAAGAGAAAACTCTGTGATGTGTTTTGGATAGACACTACTGTGAAAACATAAAGGGAAAACATCAAGAAGAGAAAATCAACTTTTATCTCTCACTAAGTTGATATCACTTTACTGTCTTCATTTTTTTAAAAATCCTCTTGATTTACTATAGTCAGATGAACTTCTTTAATTGGTATCCCTCTCAAGAAGTGTTTCCCCAAAAGATAGATGAGGTCAGAACTTAATGTTATTTGGGGTTTAAGAAACTGATCCCAAGCTAAAGATATATTTTTATTTTTTAAGAAAATTTTTGATGAAGATATCAAGATGAAGTTAGTGAGCTCTTGGTGAATATAATGGCATTATTTTTTATCCTCACCTTAATATTTATAAGAGCTTTGATGCTGATCAGATTTGAAGTTGTTTAAATCCATACAAATTAAGGACAGAGTACTAAAAGAGATGATGCAAGGCTTTTTAAATAAAATAAACACAGTTCCAAAAAGCTATGTGGTAAAACATGCTCTCCAGATAGCTGTTGAAAGAATACTAGAAAAGGCAATATTAGAAATGGCAGGTGAAAAGGAAATACTAGGGCAAAGGAAAGCTGTAAGTGTTGTGAAGAGCCATGACCTTTGGCCATAAACCATTCTGTATTGGAAACCTGGCCCCAACTCTTGCCACCTTGGACAAGTTACTGTAAAAATTTCAGTTTCCTCCTCCAGCAGGTTCTTCAATAACATCATTTTTTCAACATTAATGAGAATCCCAGCCAACAGAGAAGGAAGCTACACTTTTCAAGGATCTGGTTTTACTGTATGACTTTTGCTTACAGTTGCAATTTTCAGGAACCTAAGGTCTGTTCAAGTACAACCAAGGCATACCCCAAACCCCAAAACTTGCATGCTCTAAAGGGATCTGGCCACCCATGCACACAAAGGCAAAGCAGATTGAATGTGCAGTAACTTTAATAGAATTAGTGGGCAAAGAAGAGGAAAAAGTTCCTAAGAATAGTTTCCCAGTGAAAGACCCAAACTTACCCAATCCATCCTGGGCAAATGCCTGAAGTGAGGCAACTGAGGCATGAAAGCTTGCCACAAGTCTAAGTTACCTGCTAGTGGGAAACCACAGGAAAGGAGTTCTGAAGCAGGTCTCAGAAAGCCGGGAACAAAGGAGCAAAATCAAATATTAATCAATATTATAGCTGCCATTGTCAGCCTCCCTACAAGTCTCTCACCCACAGGTCTCTTTCAAGTGTCTCAACATGTCTTTCCTCCATATGTCTCCTCCCATGTGTCCTTTCCAGAAGTACCAAGTTGCAAGTTGTTCCACAGAAGCCAAAGCTCTCCCTCTTTGAGGGAAAGGGGTCCCTGGATGCCCGTTGATCATGCTCTAGTAGAACATTATTAAATAAGAACTCACTGCTTTTAAGAAATGTTTTGAGGATTAAATAAATCAAATATGTGACATTGCTGCCACGATACAAAGCATACAAGTGGATACTCAGTAGAAGGACCGCTCTGTCCCCTAAATTGAAAAACTGAAGTAGGAGAAGAAAACAATGAAGTAAAGGGCTATCCCATTCCCTTCTGCATGACACAAGCAGATGATCAGTTATACCTGCGACAAGAGAGCTAAGAAGATGCTGCAGCATGCCTCCCACAAACTCACTTCCCACAGTACCAAGGGTGTCACCTGTGGACAGTTGAGAGCTGAGTCCCTTTCAAGAAGTCGCCACCAGATCGGGAAGCTGTGGTACATATACACAATGGAATACTACTCAGCAATCAAAAATGAAAAACTAGACGCATTCATAGGAACATGGATGGAACTGGAAGGGATTATGCTCAGCAAAGTAAGTCAGAAGGCAAAAGAAAAATACCAGATGGTTCCTCCCCTAGGAGGAATATAAGGAAACCAAATAAGGATCACGGAAAGGAATAAGAACAATAATAATAACAACAAGAAAGACACAAAAACCAAAAATGAAAAGACAAGGACAAATTGGGGACACTTGGTAGGGAGGGCAGAGGGGAAGGGTTGAGGGCAGACGGGAGCACGGGGGACTGAGGTGATGGTGCACTGGTGTTACAGTGATGGGGAATATATGGGGATTACAATTGATGTCAAATATATATAAATTTTAAAAAAATATAAATAAAAAAAATTTTTTTAATTTAAAAAAGAAAAAAAAGTCTCCACCAAGTTAAAAGGAGGTGTCCCTCCCAAACTCACGCCCCATGGTGGAGGCAGTTGAAAGCAGTGGCCGAAGAGGAAAGTATACAAAAATTCAGTGTGTTTCTGAAGTGCCATCCCTGTTTCAGAGTGCTGGCTGGAACCAGTGGAGACTTATGCTGCAAATATCAACACAACACAGATTCACTTCCTGCCATGCGCACCCAGTCTGGCTTCCCTCCTTTTTTTATGAGGTTATTCCTGAGAACACTACTAATAAATCTCCTGCATGCAAATTTCCAAATTAGAGCCTTTTTCCCCCAGAACAAAAGATAATTGAGGTAAATTAGCTTAACTGTTTAAGAAGGTCTTTTCCGATTACAAGTGATTAATATGATAATTATACCAAGCTGTTTGCATGGTTGTTCTTTTCAATTACTTGTGAGATTATCCCCATTTAACAGATTAAACAAGGTTAAATGAATTGCCTAATGTCGCAGAGCCAGCAATTGCAAAACGGAGATTTTAAGCCAAGTTTATCCATCACTGAAGTCTGGGTTTTTTCCACTACATCAAGCTGTCTCTCAGCCACATCACTTTAAGTGAGAGGCGTTTCAGATGCAGGAGAAAGAAGAGGGAAAGGCCCAGTGACTGGCTGATTTCCCAATGACAGATCCCAACTTGCGTTAATGTGGCTCAGCCTCCACATCCAGTGGTGTCCTGTGCCCTGCGATTCAGATTTCTCTTTGAGGCTGTTTGTCAAACCACTAATACCAGCTATTCACCATATGAATATGAATTTTCTCTCTGTTTCCTTCTTTTTGTCTGCACATCTTATTTTTTAAAAAGGCAGCATTTTCTAATTTAAAAAAATTTAAAAACATGAACTTCAGAGTCTGAGAACTGATTTTTTGTCCCACCCTGCTATTATTCTCATTTATTATTATTTATTGTTTTGTGCACTCAGAATTACTTAACCCCAGGTAACCTCTATTTTAATCAAATCTGAAAACTGAACTGCCAGTTCGGTTCGTAGGGATGTGAGTCTCGTATAAGACAAGCTACATAAAGCACAGTGGCATGCCACTCACCACATGCTTGACAGTCTGTTTAGTGTTTTATATGTATTGTGTTAGTAATCTTGGCATATATTCACAACCATGCATCACTCATTCCTGCAAAGTTCCCTGGTGCTACCATTCACTCAACCATTCCATTGCTCTCCTACAATATACCCTTTGTGATTTCCAATACACATACACATTTTGATAACAATTCCAAGTCTCTCTGGTCTCTAGCATCATATCTTTGAACTGGTTCCTAGATATAATATTAAAACCATGAAAATGGCTGGAATATCTAACCACACTCTCCAGTGCAGAAGAGGGCTCTCCACTTTCCCTTGTTTGGCCCTGATACTCAGGACAAAGCATACTGCTGTATCCAGGGGATCTGGAATTTCCAAGGAAAAGAAATTATCCCTGTGCAGAAAAATAGGTAGGATCCCGCTATATTGAACATTTAGAAATTCATTGAAATTTAAACCCATACACTCTGATGTCCAGCAAGGGAAACTTACAGCCCCTCAATTCACAATCACTATTTCTTTAGGTAAATGTTTGCCCAAATATTTTGGAACCTGAGTTATAATAAGTAATATTTATTTAACACTCACCGCATGCTCGACAGTCTGTTAGGTGTTCTATATGTATTGTGTTAGTAATCTTCATGAGAAACCTTAATCCTGACATTTTAGGAGGAAAACAGTGTCAACAACTGTCCTCCCTATCCTAGGAGGATGGAAAGCTGGAGCCATCCAAAGAATAACCAACAAGAATAAACCACAAGAAAAGGCAGGGAAAACCCCCTTTTCATATTTATACATAGCAACATCTATTAGAACTCCACGACTATTAAGGAGTATTAATTTTACTATGGACATATTTTTGAGGAAGGAAACTGAATTTCCCAATTCAAACTTTTAAGCAGTAGAAGAAAATGGAGATGGCTATACATTTTCTCAACTTAGGATAGCTGGTTTTGTTTAAAAAAAAAAAAAAGGAAAGGAAAAAATCAAAGAAAAGGCAGGAAGCTAAGTTAGAGAGACACAGCAATGAGCTCAAGATGCCCAGATTGAAGGCCAAAGTACTGAAACCAGATAGCCGGCCTAATCCTCTAAGCCTCATCATTTTAAATAATTTTATTCTGCTGGGATGTTATTTCTCTCTCTCTCTAGGCCATTTACTGAGTATTGACTTGATTTTTCCTGGATCAAGTGAAGTCATTTGCTTGAATTGGTCACTCCTATTTACTGAAAACCAGACAATTTATATGTTTCACCAAGTTTGATATCATAAATCAAGTTACAAATAAGCAAAACTAATCTGATTGAAGAAAATGAGATCTTACATTCTTTAAGGATTCAATGAAATCGAGTTGCTTATTTTTTCACTCTTTCTCCCAACCCAAATCATTGCAATTGAGTCTAGGCTTCCAAGTCACTTTCAAATAAACTGGCAAGCATTTTGCATGTGCAGTAAGTTTAACCTCTATCTGTGACTTAGGGAGTACAAAAATGTATTTAGCTTAAAGATCTGGGAAAACACCATATGTGATGTCCCCAGTCCCCTTGTTCTCAGGGATACTGTCTTGGTGCCCAGAGTTCTTGTTTGTCAGCTAGGAGTAGGGGGCCTCTCACCAAGTTCAAAAGTCCTGCATGAGGAACATACTGGGAAACCAGTATCTGCTGAAAACAGCAGGCAGGTATTAGAATAGAGTCAGTATGCTTTGACTAGTGGGACAATGGAGCCCCCAGGCAATAGCCCCTGGTCACTCCACCCTAGCTTACTTCCCTAATCACTGCTTTCCCCACAAGTGTGCATCCTCTACTGACTTGCCCCACCTTTGTAACTTGATGTGAATAGGACACTGCGTTTGGGTAGGGGCTGCACATTACTTCTGGTGTAGCCCCTCTAGGCTTCTCATTGCTCCACATGGACTCTGAGTAATCTTGTCCTTATCCTGCACGGCTTCCAACACTGTCACCCCACAAGGCGACAACCATGTCCCTCCAATGTGTGTTGTGCTGAAACACATTAGTAACCTTCTCTATATACTTACATGATTGGTGGGTTTCCACAGACGCAGTGATGGCAGCAGGGGGGTAATGATGGATTCACCAACCCATGCAGACAAGAAATCTATAATAGCATCTCCCTGGGGACTCCTCTAGTCACAGCTGAAAGTTAGAAACGAGGCTTGTTCTCCTGGTTCAAAGTCATTGGGTCAATACTGGGGAATCTTAAACTAGTGATACAGGCGCAACTATGCCCCTGCCCTTGATTTACAAGATGAGAATCGTGAGTTTTCTTAGCCATCTTCCAAAGGGATGGTGATCTTGAAACTGGCGCTCCATTTCATGGACCGTGGGGGCTAGAGAGACTAGCTCTCCCGACGCCGCCGGCTACCAGCAAAGCCTTGGAAAAGTGCGTCTGCGTTTGCGCCTGCGCCAAAAGTTGCCGCTTGTGGGCAGCCCCGCCCCCAGGCGCCTGCAAGGTCTGAGCTGAAGCCTGAGCAGGAGTTTCCCGCTGGCTACCCTGAGCGCTGTGAGGCCTTCCTACAGCCTAAGAGATTCCCAGCGACTGGTCAGCTGCACCCACCTCCCACCCCACTGCTGCCACTGCTTGAAAAGAGCACCAAGGGCTCTGGACCTTGTGTCTTAAAGAGCGAGTTGTTGTCGGTGCAGGCCTACAACTCACAAATGCTGGTTTCTAACACCGCCTCTGGTGACCGAATGATAGACACAACTGGCCAGTGCTGCCCAGCACTGCTGATGGGTGACTGCCATTCTGTGTCCAGGCCGTCTTTGAGACCTGTTAATCATCTGGCACCACCTCCTGGTGCGGTTGTCTCCTTTGCGGTACCGTCCAGTGTCGGGTGCTATCCATCTGGACCTTCAGATAGTGACTACCTCCAGCTGTGATAAGTTGGATCCTGGCCCACTACTGTCCAGCGCCACAAACTTCAGGTCCTCATTGACAGGACAGCACGATTTTAAACAAACTTTATGTTGGGGACCTTTGGACACTCTAAACACCATCTGGGGTGAGAGAGCCCACCCCTTGAGACCTTAGAAATTCTTGTTGCCTTATTTGTTAAATAAACTCCATTGTTATTATTCCCTGAGCCTCAGTGGTCTTGTAACTGTGCACGCTGGGTGAGAACCCACAGTCACCTGTCCTCCACCTGACCACTGTCCTTTGACCTGCTATAGGACTCTGCTTCAGTCTCATTATGACATCAGTCACTTCCGCTGGTGGAAAGAGTATCTTAGAGGTGCTGCCACCCTAACACTTCATTCTCAGTTTAATCCAAAAAGACAATATGAGCTCAGCACCAGAATGGGATCTGTGTTTCAAATTATTGGTTCTGACATAATGAAAAATTTGCATTGATTAAGTCATATATTTTTAACCTTTCCCACTTAAAAACAATACTGTGAATTTGTGGCACTGATGGTTAAGGTTGTGTTCATAGAATGGATTGTAATAACAAGAGAGAGAGTAGTAAGTGTTCCATATGTGGAATAGGTACATGGTCTTAGATTTGTTAAAACTACTTGAGCTAGCCAGCAAAAAGATAGCTCCTATTCAATTTGATTTTTTTTTTTTTTTTAGTATATACCATATCATGGCATTGTGATTTTTTTTTCCTTTACTTTCTCCATCCTAGATTTACGGCTTCAGAAAGAATCTAGACAGAGGACTAGCAAACTTTTCTGTAAGAGGTCAGAAAGTATTTCAGACTTTGAAGGTAATACATTCTCTCTGTCACCACCACTTGCTCTACATTCTAGTATGAAAGTAAAATGTAAATAAAGGAACGTGATTATGTCCCAATAAAACTTTATTTACAGAAACAGGTGACAGATTAAATTTGGCCATGGTTTGCTGACTCTGATCTAAACCAAAATATTGATGAGGGCAAGAAAGACTCTCATCCTGTATCCCTAATTAACACCTAGCACACATTGAGTATTCAAATGCATTAACTAAATGAATAGCAATAAATTTCAAAAAATATCAGGATCAATCACATTAGCCGAGATGTATTGTCACAAGTGTGTCAGTGTGATGCAAAGTAACTTGTCTATAAAGAAGTATTCACTGAAAAATTGAAACTCAACTTTACTTTATATCCAGGATCAATCTCTGCTTTTATTCCTGACCTATCCATTGAATTCTCTTTGGGGAATTTTATTCTTCGCCCAAAACATCATTAATAGATGCATTAAATGTGTTCTGTAGGCCTGTAAGTATTTGTTCCATTAAAGTGCTCAGAGTAGAAGCAGCATATTGAAGAGCTGCTGCTTTTTCGTGTATTCACGCTTACATGTTGTTTTCACTGTTCAGTTTCATCAAGACAGGTAGGCTGCCATCTAGTTTATTCTTGACAGCACTCAGTGATTTTAGCTGAAACTCTGGCAGTTGATCTTTTTTTAATGAAGGCAGCCAATGTTTTGACAAAATTCAATCCTCCGTCCCTAGAGAAATGATTGAGTTTTTAGACTTGTTTTCAGACCAACTTTTCCCAGAAAGGATTCATATCTTTCTCTCTCTTTCAGGAATTCTCCCTTTTTGAAGTCAGCTGTCACAAATCATAATTTATTAACTAAAAAGGGAGTTTTTAACTTCAGTACAAAATAAACATGACACTGCAAATAAGCCTTATGAAGTGAGAAGCATAAAGCTTCTTAAACATTTTCACAACATCCCTATCAAAAAATACCCAAATGGGAATATAAAATCAGAATTATAATCAACCAAAATAAATTGTGTCAGTTTTAAAATTTATAACTAAAATTCGTCATAAGCAAAGACCTCTAAAAACTTTTTTTCAGCTTAATTCTTAATTTTTTCCAACTATATAGAAGAATGATTGACAAACAAAAATTGTATATATTTAAGGTGTACAACAGGATAATTTACTAGATGTATATATGAAACAATGGCCTCTATTAAACTAATTGACATATATAACACCTCATGTGTTTACCCTTTTGGTTTATGTGTGGTGAGGATACTTACAATCTACCTTTAGGATTAACATCCAAAATATAAAAACTCACACAATTCAACAACAACAACAAAAACATCAAACAATCCAATTAAAAGATTGACAGATGTCAATCTTACAAATGTCAAGCATACAAATGGCTAACAGATAAATGAAAAGATATTCATTATCACTTATTATTAAGAAAATGCAAGTCAAACTACAACGACCTGTCACCTTACACTAGGTAGCAAGATTATTATTGAAAAGACTAGAAACAACAAGTTTTGGTGATGATATGGAGAAAAGGGAACATGTATACACTATTGATAGGCATGTGAGTTGGTACAGTTACTATAGAAACCAGTATGGGGATTCCTTCAAAATTAAGGATAAAAATACCTTATATTCCAGTTATTCGAGTTCTGGGTATCTACCTGAAGAATGCAAAAACACTAATTTAAAAAGATATATGCGCTTTATATCAATTACCACACTATTCACAATAGCCAAAATGTAGAAATAACAGTACCAATTAACAGATGACCAGATAAAGAGTCACTGGTAAATATACACAATGGAATAACTCTTAATTTTTTTAAAAAAAAAGGTGAAATCTTGTTATTTACAACAAATGATATGGACCTTCATTATGCTAAATGATATGTCAGGTGGACAAAAACAAATACTGTATGTTTTCATGCATTTATGAAAGATAAAGAATCAAAGCAAACAAATAACAAATACAAATTCTTAGATCCTGACAACCAGAGGGTTGTTACCTTCTGGGGTTAACTAGATGGGGAGGAGGTTGGAGAGCTAGAGAGGGCAAAACAGGTTAAGGGGGTCAGTTGTTTGATGGTGGATTAAAACTAAGCTTATCCATAGTGGAAGGGGGGTGAAATTTGGCCAATCAGGTAAAGGAGGTTAATTGTATGTGATAGATGGACACTAGACTTTTGGTGGAGATCATAAATGTAGCTTACACAGATGTCAAACTATAATGCTATACATTTGAAACCTATATATAGTTGTAAACCAGTGTTACTTCAATAAATCTTATTTAAAAAGGTCTACTCTCTTAGTAAAAGTCAAGTATTTCAATATATTGTTATTAACTCCAGAATTTATTCATCTTATAGCTATAGCTTTACACCTTTAAGCAACATCTCTCACATTTCCTCCAGTCCTCAGTCCTTGGTATCCACCAGTCTATTTCTATGATTTTGATATTTTTAAGATTCCACAAGCAGAAGACTACACAGTTTCTCACAAAAAACAACAACAACAACAACAAAAAAAAAAAAACCTCAATAGTCCAGGGAGAAAAAGGTGTACCTAAATTTCATTCTTTTATCTTTTCTATCTTTTTTAAATGTTAATTTATTTCTTCAAAAAAATTAGAATTTTCTAGAATCCAGAAAATCAGCATTATCCTTTAAAAAAATAAGTTACAGTTACCTAACTATAGGCTGCCTATTTAAAGCATCGACTTTTAAAGAATACAGATAATTGGATGTCACTACAGAATCAGATGGAGGAACCTGTTGGTTTTGACTAGGGTATTTCCCAGGTTCCCTAATGACATTTCAAATCTGGGAATCCCTGCACCAAAGGATTTTTGCAACAGTAACACTACTGCATCTGGTCAATACTTTACCAATGACTCAAAAGTTCCCAGATTTCTTTCCTCAGCAGTGGGTAGATTTTCTTTTCATCCTTTAATCGTCACCAGAAATTAGGTGCCAGCCACAAAATCCTATTTACTCTTGCTATAAGCCCAGCATCTGTCTTAACAATCATAGACCCACTTTCATTTTGTAGTTGTTCCAATCTTTGAAAACAGAGATGGAAGTTCACACACACAATTGTATTTTTTATAAAGCCACAAAATAAAGGGACTGATTCTCATTCTGATTGAAGAAAACCCATGTGTCAGTTTACATATCTCCTGCCTTGATTACACTCATCAGTATGTGAAAATATTTATGGAACCTAAGTATTGTTGCATTCAATGTAATAATGTGAAATTCCACCACACTTGTGAAATTCTCACAGATAAGTACTAATGTTAAAATGAAGCAAAACAGGGCCTCCCTGGTGTCGCAGTGGGTTAAGCAACACACTATGAAGCAAACAGCCACTGCTGCATGAGTTCGATCCCTGCCACTGGCCAGGGAGGCGACCCACATGGCATAGCAGACCTCTCCTGCCTCGCCCACTGCTGCCTTCAGTAGTGGCATAGCAGACCTCTCCTGCCTCGCCCACTGCTGCCTTCAGTAGTGTGCTTCAGTCAATCTGCCTGTTCTGCTCCCCACTCTGTCTCTAGTGAATCCTCTCACCTCCCTGGACTCTGGCCTGTACCCCAGCTCTTGTATACATAAATAAACAAACAAATAAATATAAAATGAAGAAAAACAACAAATATTTGCTGAGTATCTGACTGTGCCAGGCAGTGAGGAAATGAAAAATAAAAAAAAAAAAATTTTGCTTTAAAATATAGCAATATTAGGATTTGTTTCTCAGCAAATATTTAAGTTTCCCCAAAGTAGACTATTTTAGCAAAGCAATTATTTATATGTGATCTTGGTTTTTCCTTTCTGTATTACTGAGACATAGAAGATTTTTTTTATTATTGTAGAGTCGACAAACCTGTTGACCTGTATTTTATATTGTTCATAGTTCAGCTTATGTACTTTGGGGAGTTCAATCAAATTTCCCACAATGATAGATTTCTTTATAAAAATTTTAGCAAGTGTTGGGGCCTCCCTGGTGGCCTAGGGGTTAAGTCTCAGCAGTGCCACCAGGAAAGCTTATCCTATCTTGCCTGCTGCTCCCCTTAGCCGTGTATTTCAGTCCATCTGCCTGTTGCTCCCCACTCTGTCCCTGGTGAATCCTCTCACCCCAGCATCGCTGGCCTATATCCCAGAGCTTGCATGTATAAATAAATAAAGATAAATTTTTTTTTAAATGCCAGATTTCCTAAAAGGTATATATGCTTTTGAACTCAGAACACTCCTAGTCATTATTTCAAATAACTATAGTTACATTTTGTTTCTTAGAACTACTTCATAGTTGAAACCATCTTGTGTAAAACTATTCTGATACATGAGCAAATTAGGACCCTCAAAAGAGGTTATTTGCTCCTTTAACAAGCATCTATGAAATATCTACCTTATACCAGGACACACAGTACTTAGGAAGCAAAGACAAGAGGAAGATCTCCCCGGTCACTAGAGAGAGAAGCTGAATTATATAAATAAACTGAGATTCTAGGGAGAAACTAAAACAATCTATTGAAACAATCTGTTGCAGAATTTTAGATTTGAGTTCCAAAACCATAAAAGTGCCCAGACAGTCCAACATGTGCTGAGGGAGGCGTGGCTGAGGGTGAGGCTGGTCCAGGGAATGAATGGGAGATTTCACAACTATTCCAGATGAAGATTTACCAGATTTTATAATCAAAACAATGACTCAAAGACACCCAAAATGGAAAACTAGGTGAATGATGGTGTTCTTACTGGAACTAGTGAGAGTTATGAGAAAGAGCAGAAGTATTATTGCATTGGAAATGACTTTAGACATTTATACAAAAATTCATCGGATTTACCCACAAGCAAGAGTCTATTTTTCAAGCTTGTTTTCTTAAATTAGTATTCATGGGGAAAAGGAAAGGAAAAAAAGAAAAGTGAAGGTAGATAATATCGTGTGCTTTTAGGATACCAGATATGGCAAGATTTAGAAAAAAAGTGCCTCCTTTTTAGTAGTTCTTAATACAATTTGCAAATCAAACCAATTTTTTTACAACAAAATCACCTGACTTCATTTCAGGTCAAATATCAATGTTTCAGCAGACATTTGGAAACACTTACCAAAAGGTTCACTGTCTTTTAGGGACCACGTACTCTTTAAAGCCAAAAAAAGGTGCCAGTTTAAAGCAAACCTAGATTTATTTTAGGTTTGGTGTGAAAACCATAAATATGGTGGTTCTGCTCTATTTCATCTGTTGGAAAGTAAACCCTGATTTCTCCCATGAATTGTTTTTAGTTATTCAAACCCACATACTGTGATCAAAACTCAAGGTGAGGAAGGAAGCAATTTTTTAATGATCCTAATGTAAACTTTCCTTAACATAGGCACCCAAGTTTGTGTTGTTTTGTCTGTTTTCATCAATTCTAGCAGTAAACACCTGTGTGATGCTTACAACATGTTAAGACACATGCCTTACACATATTGACTCGTGGAAGTTTCACAACACCTTGAAGTCAGGACTGTAATAATCACCATGTTAAAGGTAAAAAATGGAGGGACAGAAAAGTTAAGAAATTTGCCGAGGAGCACAGCAAGCAAGCAGCAGAGATGGAATTTAAACTCTACTGGTTTACTCTGAATCTAGATTCAGAATCTATTTCTACAACTCATGCCGTATCGCCTGTCCTCTTTGCAAATAGTATTTCTATTTTGCTGTTCTTTGTATTTGAAGATGTGCTCTAAGACCCCTGGAGTATAAACTACAAAAACCCTATTTCACATGGTATGTTAAGCCACACTGCCTTTGCCAACGAATCCAGATGCCAGCCAGCAGTCGTGATGATTCTCTTCCTTTTCCAATCATCTAATTAAAAAACAGTGACTGCTGAGAGTTAATAGAACTCATCTGCTGGGGAGGAAGTGATGAAGATAATGGACAGTAGGGAAGACTCCACCTCCCAGTTGTTTCTTTCCTAGAGCGCCAGGGGGTGAATGCCTGCCTGTGGTGAAAGGCAAAGACACGAAGGAGGGCCTTGCGGCCACCACACTGGCAGTTTCACACCAAGAATATATAATTATCCTTTTTCACAGAGAGAAAACTGACTCAAAGAGGGTAACTCACCTAAGTTAATGAAGTCAGAATTTAAGCCCAGTTGTGTTTAACTCCAAAGCCCAGACGAGCTCTTTCCACAACGAAGAAGCCAGTTCAGGAAAGGACAACTGCACTGATGATATCTGCAAGCCTCACTGAGTTTTGACCTCCTTCTGTAAAAGTGACAAAATGAGTCATCTTCAACATTGACTCCTGTGTTACTTCTACCAAGTACTTACTGTCGATTCTTGTAATTCATAGTGTGTACTATATTAAGAAGTAACCTACGAAGTAATTTCTAGGGAACATCAAGTAAGCAAAAATTAGATGAGTGAGAGTGAAACATTATGTTTTTACTACCTGTCTATATTGACCTGGAATTTTTTTGACTGTCTCTCCGTATACACATATGTACTTGTTTGACAGATATTTTTATTTAAAATAGTCCCTAAGGACTGAAATAGCTATGCTTATTGTCTCCAGATTAATATATAGTAGGAAAGACTTAGATACATTCCTAAGAAGAGACAACAAAATAAAAAACATCAATTTTCAAATTTAACAAAAGATCTGCATAAAGTTTTTGTGAAAATAATGGGATAATACATTGAAAGAGCATTTAGCATGGAGGGATTATAAATGACTAATAAGTGGTAGAGATTTTTATTAGGATAACACCATAAATTCCAAATATTAAAAAATTCAAAACACTACTGACCACTAAATTTATTGCTTCCTAAAATGTTTTCATACTATTTTAACCAATTTAAATTGTTTCAACCATTTCACGTACACAGCAAAATAACAATCCTTTTCCAGTAATTTTTATACACAACTTCATACAGCATTTTTCAAATGGTCTTTGTCTATATCTATGAAATAAGTGTTGTTTTTTGGTTTTTTTTTTTTTTTTTTTACTTGTCATTGGTACATTGATTTATCCAGATTCCAAAAGTTGTAGCAAGGAATTCCAACTGGTCTTCTCAGAACACTGTAATCTCACTCTGCAAAAAAGTTTGCAGAAATTCTGAAAAGTTCTTTTGCTTTTTTCCTTCCCCCAAAGCTATGAATATCCAGAAAATGCTGGTTTTAAAAGTAAAGTTCTGAATATATTTGTAAGCAAACTTATTCTTGTAGTGCAATCATTAGAATCATAAAAATTACAGTGACCACACACATGCATCAAAACCATAAGTGGTTTGTGGGCTGTCGAAACTCTCTTAAAGAGAGAAGAGAAGGGAACAAGATTCTGTTGCATTTGTGACCTCTAGAGGCCAACATGAACGTGATGTATTTTATTCATTCACAGTGCCTCGGAGTAAAAATCTTCAAGAGTTTAAGATTTATAGGCTTTAGAAAATAGAGCAAATTCGAGAGAAAAGATGGATACATTGCCTTGGACTAACAACCACAAACCACAAATTGAAGTTTTAAATAATAATTTTTAAAAGCCTCTGACTCTTGGAGAATCTTTACGGAAAATGAAAGCCTTGCCTACTTCACAGTGGAGCTGTCCAGTCTAATTACCTATTATGAGTAATCATCATATTGAGGATGAATACGGTGAAATGCATCCATTGGACCTTGGAGTCAAAACTCAATTCTGATGTCTGCTAGTTATATGTCCTGGAAAGACTATTAACCTATTTGAGCCTCAGTGTCCTCATTTGTAAGTTAAGTAGTCAACATAAAACCTTACAGTTTTGTTTATAAATTAAATGAGGAAGCATGTATTTGGAACATGTCTTGAAAACTGTCAAGTCCTAGACCAATAATACAAATGTCATTACGATTCTATCACTATTTGTCCAGATGTTTCCTTTTATTTCTATATGATAGTACTTTTTTTTTAATCACAGCGAGAAAGCCCAAACAAAATATTAATCTATTAAGATTTCTGTAAGGAGAAATGATTGAAGCAAAACTCATCAAAACTCATTGAACTCTGTCTGCATTGTCCTATGGTACAGCCCAATAATCTGCACAGTCAAGCATGGAGCAGCCCTTTGGTAGGTTCCCTGTTAGGTCTGTTTCCCTTTGTCTTAAAGATGCTGACTGCAGCATGACCTGTGAAATATTAGAACATTTCTTCACTTCTAAACTCATTCAGAAATGATACCCACCCACCTTCCTACATGTGCTGCCATTATGTTAGGAGTTCTTAAAAAATCAAATCCTCCAAATTGACTCCTATTGTAAACAATTGAAGCCAAGTCTGTATTATTGCATTTGGGCATGTCTCCCAATCCATTTACCAAATAAGTCAAATTGAAGTTGGCTAAAGTGTTTCTGCAAAATCCCCTTGTCCTATCTTTATTCCCATAAAGCAAAAGTCAAGCATAGATACCTCCACTGTGAACCTTCTTCCATCCCACAGAATACTGTAAGAGGAATTTATTTGACATTATAATTATGTAGTCTCTAACTTCAGTGGTACTCCCAAACAGCTCTCTCATGCTTTCCAATAATTTTGTATTAAATCTTACTATCCACCTCTAACCTGCTCCATTAAATCTCTTGCATTGTTCTCAACAAACAATTCTACTTTTACTTTACAAAGAAAAAAATCAGTACCTTTAGACAGGAACTCTCTAAATTTCCCACCATTTACTTACCATAGCATCTACATCTAAATCCATTATTCTGCCCTTCCTCATGCCTCAGTAAATTAGGTTATCTTCTAGCAAAACTGAGTCTGACCTCCACACCAGACCCCAGAGCTATGTTCAGCCACAGTTAAGTTCAACTGCAAATGAAAGGAAACACAAAACGATAGCAGCTTAAACAGAAGAGAAACTTATTTCACTTTTATGCAAAAAATTAACCCCTATTTAAGCAAAGGATAGCTAATTTCCCCACAATCATCTGGCTTCTTTTGATGTGTCACCAATATTCTCAACATAGGGCTTTCAGCTCAATTAACATCAACCCATCAACTTTCCTCCATTAGCTAATCATAAGGTCTGAATAGAGGCAAAGCAAGCCAGGAACAATTATGAATCCAGCTAAAAATCAAGGGAAATAGAGATAGGAAAGATGTATAATGAGGGGAAATAACAGTTTTTCCCATAGTCTTCTCCTGTTTTCTCATGTTCTTCATTATGTTCACATTTTCTCTCCCCTATACTTCATAATTTTCTCTCTAATGAGTCTTTCTTAGTCACAAAACATCTTTCTAAGTCCTAGGTCTCATCAATGGCTGCACTGCTTCTCTCCTCTTCATCGCCAAGCTTTTTAAAGAAAGACTATTTCTTTTAAGATTTTATTTATTTTTGCATAAAAGACCTGGGGTACAGGCCAGAGGTGCAGAATGTGAGAGGATTCACCAGAGACAGAGTGGGGAGCAGAACAGGCAGATTGATCAAAATACACTGCTGAAGGGAGCAGCGGGCGAGACAAGAGAGGTCTGCTGCACCATGTTGGTCCCCTCCCTGGCTGGGGATGCTTCACAGTGCGGCACTCAACCCATTGAGTCACCAGGGAGGCCCAGGAAATAACTACTTCTTAATGCTTGATTACAGAACAGGCAGACTGACTGAAATATACTGCTGAGGAGAGCAGTGGGTCAGCTCCTTGACTGGAGATTGAACCCATGCTGCAGTGGCTGACCACAGGCCCTGTAGTGATGAGCTCTCAACCCCCTGCAACTGGGGAGGCTCGAAATTAAAGTATCTTAAGGGTGGGAAAAAAGCTTAACAACAAAAATGAGTGAACAGTGACAGATTTTTTAAATAGCTCAAACATTGTGTCCTTGCTGCTCCTCAACAAGGAGATAGACTCTATTTCTCCACCCTCTTGCATTGGGTGACTTCTTTGGCCAACAGAACGCCACAAATGTAACACCATGCCCGTCACAAGCCTTAACTGACTTGCTGCTTATGCTTGGACATGGAGCTGCACGTAGGAAGGACCTGGGGTTCGGCTTGAGAGAGTGACCACCTGGAGAAGCATGAAGCACCTCAAACATCTAGCCCACTGAGACTTCAAATTATTTCAGCCTCAGCTTCTATCTAACATAAACACGGGACCCCAAGACCAAACACCCAAGTAAAGCTCAAAACTCTATGAAAGATAATAACATTTTTTGAGACACTAAACATTGGAGTGCTTTTTTATACAACAAAAGATCCTGAAACAGCAATTAATGTAGTGAAAAATAATGCATCACCCAATGGTAGTTGATATCATTATAAAACTGTTCAAATGTGAAAATATTCTTAAAATATATGATACAGTATACTAAAAAATTAGTGAAGTGATAAATATTCTGGATCTAAAAATCCCAGATTCTCTGATAAAAACTGAAATGAGAGCAGAAATAGGATGACAGCATCTTTTATGGAAGATGTGAAGATTATGGAATTTAAAGTAGTTCATTATTGGCATTGATAAATTAATATTCAAGTTATTTTTAAAAGGAAAATCGTTTCATTATGTATCTGATTGAAAAAAGTGAATAGGGCACAAGGGGTTAAGTTGCAGTATTATGAAGCTGTCAGCAACCACTCTAGTGCGAGTTCCATCCCAGGCCAGGGAGCTGACCCACATGGCATGGCAGACCTCCCTCTTCTGCCTCTCCCGCTGCTCCCTTCAGCAGTGTATTTCAGTAGATCCATCTACTCTGCTCCCCACTCTGTCTCTGGTGAATCCTCTCACCTCCCACACCTCTGGCCTGTACCCCAGTTCTTGCTAGCATAAATAAATCTTTTTTAAAAGAATGCATTATTTCCCATTAAATATGCCAATATTATGCCAAAGCTGCTCTTGTTTGACAGTGATATAATAAGTACTTATACTCATTGACATGCTAACTAGGCACATTTATAAATGTATGAAATATTCACTAAAATCACTCATTCCCAAGTGTGTCACACAACACCCATCCAAATAGATGTTCTAAAGAATAGAAGTCAGTGTTCACTAAGTTTAGAAAACTTGATCATAAACAATTCTGAAAGGATTATTCTCAGGCATATCTCCTTTTTCCCCTACACAAGATTTCTTTTGAGGGATAGACCCAGCCATAGACTTGCCACGGGAATGGGTTTGTGCACAAGCTGTTTGCCTAAATAATCTCCACTCATCTCCAGAATGGATGCACCAGCTATGCTCCCTCCAGCAATCCAGGGTTCTTGAGTCTCACAGCCTTGGCAGTTACTTGATACGCTCCAGTTTTTTATTACTGCCATTCCATGTGTAAAGATTTCATTTTCAATATTCAAGCTGAGCTTCTTTTCATATGCTTTTCAGTTAATACAGTTTTCCCCTTTTGTGAATTGTTTCTTTATAGCCTGCTCATTCTTATATTGGATTACCTGGTTTCTTATTGTCTTTCAGTCTTTCGTTGATTGTTCCCAAATAATCATCTCCCACTCTTTCTATGGTCCTAAACAAACCAGGCATCTTTAATATTGTCGTCATCAGTTCTATGAATTTATTTTTTTATTCAAAAGAATAGGTTTATTACAGAGAGAGAGAAAAGGACACTTGCTGAAACACAAGCAGGTAGAAACAGCTGCTTGTGAATTTATTTTCAGCCTGTTGTTGCCCTCATTTAAATCATTTTCCATTGTCTTGTTATAGTCTCCAACGTATTTTTATATTAGCTTTATAGTATTGTCTTTTACATTTAGAATTCTATCCTAATAGATTATTTTTGTTTTATTTTGTGATGTGAGATTTGGGGCCTATTTCTTTATCAAATATTTTGTCAGTTTTCACAACAGTGTTTATTAAATAACCTACTATTTCCTCAATGATCTACTAACAATCCACTGATTTCTCATATGCACTATGATTTTGTTTGAGATTCTATTCTACATCTTTTTGATATTGAAGTGCCAGGATCACACTGAATTACTAGCATGGTGACATCTATCAATATCTGATATTTTCTCACATTGCTCTTCTTTTTAAAAATTGTTTTAGCCATGTGTGTATTTACATGTGCTCAGTTCACTTTAGTTGGGTTATTTTTACTATATGAAATGTTTCAATTTGGGAAGAATTTACATCTTTATAGTCTTAAATCTTGCCTCCACAGTATGGCATTTCCTTATTATCAGGTCTACTTTTATATCCCTTAATAACGGCTTAAAATGTTCTCCATAATGACTTCTGCTTCCTTAAGTCAGTTCCTAGATTCCTTTATGGATTTTCTTTCTTCTGCCTATCGTAAATATTGTGTTATTACATCTTACATTTCTATTACATTTTCTAACTGGCTGTTGCTGTAAAAAAAGATTCTATTGATTTCTCTTATTGACTTGTGCTCAGGCAACCATGCTGAACTCTCCTTTTAGCTTTCATAGCTTGCCTCTTGGTTCTCTTGGGTTTACATGTAAATAATTAAATCATCTACACATACTGACAGTTTGTCTCTTCCCTTAAGTCTTCTCCTTTATTTCTTTTACTTCTCATATTTCATCGGCCAGGACATCCAGTCCTCTGGTGGACAGAAAGGGTCATAGAACACATCCTTGTTTGTTACTGACCTGAAAGGAAAGACTTCTAAGGTTTCTCCATTTACTGTGGTGTTTGAACATTTTTACCGGATCTGCCACTTCGGCAATACAATGTCTAATGATGTGTTTATTAATAAGGAAATTGAAAACCTCATTTTGAGAGAAAGAATTTCTTGCCAATATAACACTGAGTTCCAAACTAAACTAAAAGATTGAACATATTTTCCCAACTTAAAATAGTTTTAATTGTGCTCTTACCTCCCAGGTTTTCTCATTTCCCTTTGCCAAATTTTGACCAGGGGAATAGAATGTAACAGTATTATTAGCCATCTGGAAAAGGATTTAAATGATTTATGGTTTGACCTATGGATGCACAAGCTGTGCACCACTGTATATATGATGTGTAACTAACAGAACTGGTTTTCACTATCATCTGTTAGGTTTTTGCATGTATATTTTCAGGGAAGATCACTGTCTGCCTCCACCCAGAAACTAGTTAGCAAGATACTTAATCTTACGAAATTCACATACTGTCTGTGTAATGTGGATTATGTACCTATTAGCTCATAGGGATGTAGTAATGGAAAAATAACACTTCATAATTTTTTTGGTAATTGTATGTCCTAGTGATTACAATGCTTATTACAATGCCTGACATGAAACCATGTTACTATTTCACAAACATTTTATTTGAATCTCACAAAAACACTATGAGGGAGGTAGAAACTATATTAGTATGTTATATTTTATGTATATTAGCATGTTATATATTAGTTATATTATTACTTAATCTATAGATGAGGACAGTGAAATTAAGATCATACACAGAGCTAACATTCAGTGGTCATACAATGGCACATTCTTATCAGGTATTAAAATGTAATACTTCATATGAATTCACTGCCCAAGCACAACTAAACCACATACCTCCCTATTTTCCAGTTTCTCTGCAGGACCCATGGACCGCTCCATAATTTAGCTATAAAAGCTAATAACTGACTAGCAGATGGGCTTAAAAACAGACTGGTTGGTGACCATGTGTTCCACACTGTTGAACGTTTTGAATATTATTTTTGCTTATTGTAAATGTTAAACCTAATATTCAACCCCAGTTCTTTATATACCAAGCTTTAACTTATACATTGAAAGAAATAAGGAGGAAAACAATGAACTATAAATTCAAGGGATAAGTTTCTCATAAGTAAAAAATTTATGAGAATCTAGAAGAGAGAGAATGTCAATAGTTTCTTCCCATTGATAAAATTTAATAAACCTAACAATATTTTAAAGCTCAGTATTATAAAGGTTGAGCATTAATGGAAATACACACATGCCACATTTATTATAAGATCCTTTTCAAATTTCACATGAAATTGTTAGTTATATTTTTAATCTAATCACATTAAAGTCTTCAAAGTTACAGGAGGAAAAAATCACTTACAGTTCTACTCCCCAATACAACTACTATGAGCTTGTTTTTTTAGTTGAATGTTTTGTAGTAAAATGTGAAGTTATTGCTTTGATAACTATCATATCAAAGCCTTGGAAATATCCTATCATCAGGATCATAGTAAAACCACCTGTTTAATTACACATCTTAATTTTGAAAAGTATTACATTTTGACATGAAATTTAAGAGTAATTCTGGAAGAGCAAAGAAAAAGATCTACAGCATATTCCTATGTTTGAATTTCCAATATTAAAAAAATTTAAATATGAATTATCTGTTAGAGAAAGTAGCTCAATATAGAGTTAATGTAGAGTCCCTCAGTTACTGTAAGACAATAACAACATTGGCCAACCTCTTCTGGATTTCATGTCAATTTTACTCATGAGGCATGTAGAAGTGGAATTTAAAACTAAGTTGTATCATTAAATAAGAAATCCTATCCCATCATTTTAAAGAGGCTAAAAGAGTACCTCCTATACACCAATGTTTTCAAATGACCTTGAGTTTACCATGATTTTGAGTTTTGAAAGTCTATGTTCTTGGAACTTATAAATTTGGAATTCAGAATATCTTTTCCTATTCTAATAATTTTCTATTTTTTGGGTTTTTTTATTTATTTTTTGTTTCCTTGCATATATAACATCTCCCACTTAAAACCATAAGTCTTTGTAATCAAAGCTCATATACTTTATAATTCCTGATAGTATCTAGTATATTCAACTATAGATGTCAGGTGTCAACTATAAAATAAGTGAATAGATGAGTTATTAATAAACAACCAGAAAAAGAAACTGATTAATGGTAATGAGATTGCTAACTACCCCAATTTAATACCCTGATTACATTCAACAAATATTTATTGATCTCTACATTGAACCTGTCACTTTAACCTTATAAACGCATAAAACCCATCGTGTGATAGCAAATACTCTAATCTACACTTATGGGGGCGGGGGCCAGGAGAGAGAGATGGAGGGGAGTTTTGACGGATTTCAAGACATTCATCTTTGGAGTGGAAAAACATATCCTTGTTAATTCCATATGATATTCAATATTTGCATAAAACAAAGCATATTTCCATACCCCAAAGTTACTCTTCAGAAAACACACACACACTGAAAACCAAGGGGAAAAGATACACAATTTACTGCTCATTCATTTACTGCCCACATCCTGACATATTTATTTGCCCATGACTTCACTCTCCTCAATAAGTAAATAAGAAATAGTTCCAACCATATTTTTTTAAAAAAAGAAAAATGTTCTTAGGGAAATTAATGAACTCTTTCACCTACCTCTAAAGCCAGTGTAAATTAGTAAGCATTTACCAACCAACCCAACCAGGAATGTAACTAAGATCACATCACATGTTCAGACATCCAAAATTCTGCTGACAAATCGTCCAACAGAACAGGTTACAGGCCATCATTAACAAGTCATCAGTCAATCGCTGAGTCATTTTCTATATAATTTCCTCTCTGAAGGCACAAGGTCACATTGCACCATTGTGTTAAACAGCTCTGGGAAATCTGAAAAATGTTTAAGATGGAGTGTATGGCATGGCGTATAATTTCCCACTTGCCATTTTATACTAAAGCTAACACATGTGGTATTCTCATCATTAGCATCAGAAGTTCCATAAATGTAACATAAGTAATATAAGGGCCTATGGTTGCAATTTGCTTACAGTCACATCAAAAAGAAATTTCATGGTAGCTGCCTAGTTCCAGGAGTCATTTTTTCTCATTAGAAAACCAAAGCCAGCAAACAACTGCACAATATGAGCAGAACTGACAGTCACTTCTTGACAGAGATGCAGAAGTGGACTGCCACTTGGCTAACTGTTAGTGGATATTTTGGGTGGAAATTAGCCTAGTTTTAGATTATCCAAGCGCATCTTTTGAGTTTATTCCAGCTACAGCTTAACTATAAGGGTTACATTTAAAGAGAAACTCTTCTGCTCCCTTTAAAATTTGAGGGATGTCTAAACACATGGCTTATTGGCTCATGTGGAATTATATGACTTTTTAAAACCTAATTTGATGTTGTATGGATTTGAGATATTTTTCTTGGGTCTGTAGTTCTATAATCTGTTTCCTGTGAAGCTTACCATGGCCAATTTTCTTCCAAGAGAGGCTCAGTTTCAGGGACTAACAAAGCCCAAGTATTAAATTGAAGTCCAAAGTAAGCAGTCATCATAAAAGAATATTGATTAATAGATCCTTGGTCATTTCAAAGTTATTAGAGACACAATTTGTTAACCACTTTTTGTAATAGCCACCAGTCCACTACTTGTATTACTGAAAAATATTGTCAATACAATTGTTCACAAACTTTTTAAGGACCATTAAAATGATTTTCAGGTCAAATAAAATAAAATGCAAAATAAATACTTAGTATTGTCATAACGCTACGAAGGACTTCAAGCTACCTTTCAGGGTTCCACTGTTATTGGTTTTCCTCTTCACAGAGAGCTCACTGTCAATCTTCTCTGCAGTTCCTTGACTTCCTGATCAGATAACTTTTAATTAGAGTATTGCAGCCCTGCATCTTCAGACTTCTTTATATATGTTGATCACTTCCATTTTTGTAGCTTTAAAGACCATCAAAATACTGGTGGTGCATAAATTTATATCACTAATCCTTAACTCCAAACTCAAACACATGTAAAAAACTTCTTACTTTCCCATTAGGTATCTAATATATGTCTCAAACATATATTCAAAATTGAGTATTCGGGGTTCTAATGTCTTTGCCTCATACCTTGTTAGCTTCAATCTTCTCCACCTTGGTTAACAGAAACTTCTAGTGGTTCAGGCCGAAATCCTTGGGGTCATTGTCTATGATTCTCTTTCCCTCATATCCTACATCTAATCCATCAGAAAATTTATTGACTCTACCTTCACATAAGTCAATGGAATTACTACTCAGTAATAAAAAAGAGCACACACCTGCATGCACGGCGCACACATAGAGAGGTAAGTTTCAAAAATGTTATTTGAGCAAAAAAGTTATACTCAAAAATAAATATGTATGATTCCATTTGTGTGAACCTTAGGAACTGATCTATCTAATTTGTGATGATAGAAATCAGTATATTCATTGCCACGGGGAGTGGTTTAGGGTATTGACTCAGTGTTATGATCTCGCTTAAATGTGGGATCTAAAGAAAAGAAAATATACAACTCATAAAAAAGAGATTTGTGGTTACCAGAGGTGGAAGGGTGAGAGAAGGGGTAATAAAAGGAAGTCAGTAAAAAGGTTTTATAGTGCTACAATAATGCTACAATGATGGATCAAGTGTACTACTATTTGTAATTTTGTAACTCTATCAATATATGTATGTGATTTGACCAAAAATGCAGATAAAGTAATGGGAGTCACATGAAAAATAATAGAAGTAGAGAAACTTAACATTCATTCAACACTCACAATTGTGCTAAGGACTAAACATTCATTTAATATTAAGTCCCATATAATCATGAAAATAACCTTATGAGATAGGTACTGTTATTTTCCTGCTTAAAGTTGAAGAGACTGAGGCTTATGGTTTCATGCCCGCCTAAATCACAGACTAAATGGAGCACAGAGGATTGAAATCCAGAGCCCATGCTCTTACCAGTTACATCAATATTTCACAAGCTTTTCATTTTTCAAATGTGTAGATAATCTGCATTTCCAACTATTGTTTACTTATATTTTCTTTAAAATCAACTCTTAAACACGTTTTTTAGTTTAACTTTATTTGTACTTTTTTAACAATGTTAGAGCAAATATCTCCCCAATTTTCTGCTATTTTTTTATTTAAAAGATAATTCCAACCTGAGAGTAACCCTGAGACAACAGGAGAACCCCAACATGAGCACTAGGAGTCTTCAACACAGAGTGTTAGCCATGACCCCCAACCCATGCACCATGGCGCTACCTAGACACCAGCTGAGGGAAGCCCGGTGCTGCCCTGAAGGATGTAATCTGCAAAGTGTCCTCTAGCGTCCAGAAGCTCTCCCTGCATGTTAAACAGAGGAGTCTTTCGCAGTGCATTAAATCAAGGACCAGGTCTCTTACGTGCAGCTTGATATTTGATAGTCCATCAGATGATTATAATTTTCAACTTTCCACATGACTTTGCACGTAGTTTTAATACCAGTAGACAAAGCAAATGTTGTCATTGAAAGCATCCTGACTAGTAGCCAAAAGGGAGTAGGAAAGTAACTAAGAGTGGAGTCCGGGGTAGACTGTCTGCGAGAGTAAAACCACGCACTACTGGTGACATCTTTCAACCATGGATAAATTAACTAAACTTTCTCTGTCTCAACTGACACATCTGTAAAGTAAGGATAATAACTTTATCACCTCATAGGATAATCCATCTAATAAGCCTGTGAAGTAAGAAGTATTTATAACCAAACCTGGAGCTCCCTAACTCAGAACTTTTAAGAGCAAATATTCCTCTTCTGAAAAGTCATCTGCAAAGTACGTGTTCTATTATCTGCAGCCATTGCCATCCTACTCATACAGTAGCTACTGTCAATGAAGTCATAGTCTTACCATAGGCTAGACTTAAGCATTCTAAAAACTGTTCTAATAAATAGATCATCCAGCTTACTAGTTATGCAAAAGAGAAAACCAGGCCCAGAGAGATATGTCTTATCCCTGGTACACAGCTGGCAGAGCTGAAACTGTCTAAAATTGTCTGACTTCTAATGTAGCGCCCTTTTATAACATAACTCACTTTACCCCTCTTCCCTATGCCTAATAGATCATACTCCAAATGAGAGGAGCAGAGAAACCAGCTCTTCTGCCAGAAGAGTGTTCCAGAAAGGTGTTCCAGAGGTGACAATCTCCTTTTGAAGGCTTCACAGATTAACCTTATAATTAAAAGATGGAAAAATCGTTGTGGAAGCAAAAGACCATTCAGCTTAACATATGTTTGAAACATCATTGATCAGATCTTGAGAAGCAAAAGAATATACACAAGTAGAGGAGCCACTTCAATGTGCTTACTTCCCAGCCAACCAATAATACTACCTCTCTACCTGTCCTCAGTCTAGCCCCGTGATTAGGCCTACATACCCTGTTACTAGTTTCTTAGTTAGGACCTGGTTGTCATTCTGCCTTCCCTCCAATTTACATCCTGCTAGCTCTTCTTCTGAGTCTGGAAAAGTGAGTAATAGAAAAATGATCTTTAAGTCTGTGAAGGTCATTGGTGACTTCTACGTTGCCAAATCCCATGGTTAGTTCTCAGTCCTCAAGAATGTTTACACGTATTTGACATAGTTGACTACCCCCCTTCTTCTTAGAATAGTGGCTTTCACTGGGCTTTCAGGATAATTCAATTTCCTGGCCTTTCCTCTACCTTTCTCCCTTCTCCTCCTGATCTCTCAATGTCCGAATGCCTCAAGACTCATTTTTAAAACTATATCTCCTCTTTTACATTCTTTTTTTAGATGAATTTACCAAAAATGTTCCATACTAACTGTCTTTCAACTTGATCTCCAATCCTGACCTTTTCCCTCAACTCAAAATTTTATACTCAACAACCTCCTGGATATCAACACTTGTAGAAATGTTGAAAAAAGTGAAAAGCAGTTCTTTTCAAATGTAATAAAAATAAAACTGAACTCCTAACTTCTGATCTCAGTTATTCTTCTAGATCAACAATATCATCACTTAACCTATGACTCAGGCCCAAAACATGAAGTCTCCTTATTTTTCACATCCTAGGCCCAAACCATTAGCAAATTCTGTCAGATTTACCTCCAGAATGCATTCCTGATCCAGTCACTTTTTACCATCTTCCCAGCTACCACTATGATCCAACCTCCACAAACCATGATCTTGCCAACTATAACTGCCTTATAACCAGTATTCTGCTTCTGCTCTCGCTCATTAGAGACAAAAATATGCTAGATTGTGGCATTTCCACGTTCCACCGCTTCTGTCACATTCAAATTATTTATCGCCATTTAAAAACCCTTCATTATATGACCAGTGACTTTCTCTCCAAATCCAGCTCCTTGCTCATTCCACTCTATACTGGCCTCCTTGCTATTATTTAAATACCATGCTTACTCCCAGGTGAAGGCTTTTCTCTAAACTTCCATATTGTGCAGCCTTCTCAATAAATAAACCCATCTCAATAAATACGTCCCGCACCCTCCCAGGTGCTCAAACAAAAAGCAAAAAAAAAACCATAATTTATTACCTGGATGACCACAAGACTTCTCATCTGTTTCCACACTTTCCCACTCCATACTGCAACTCAACAGCAGAAATCTTTTTAAAACATAAACTATGAAACACACTGGCTTAAACACCTCAATGATTCTCCACCATACTTAGAACAGAATTCAAATTATTTTTACCATGCAAAGAAACCCCTGGATGACATTTCCAGAAATCTTACTTCATGTTCTTTCCTACCATCTCTCCAATCATCTCTTTAATCACATTACTGAATTTTATCACCATACTAATTAATTGTTGTAATTATTTCTTCCCATCTCCTCTCACTATAATGTAGGTGTTTAGATGCCTTGAGAGTTGCACAAATATATACCATTAATCCCAGAGACTGTATTACAATCCAAGTGCGATCAGAACTTCTTTTACTACATTGTGACTTTTATATGACTTTATCTTAGAATATAATAAACTTTCAAACTGACTGGTTACTTTACATATACTGACCTCTATCTACTATTGCCATTAAAATTAAAGTGTTATTTATCATTTATCATTCAAGGCCTATTTTATTTTCATGATGTTACTTTTCTTCATCCCCAATCAAGTTCAATCAATCCTTTCTCAGTATCAGTATAACATCTTCAGTATTTCATTTTTGAAACTTAGCTTTCTTATTTTAATCTGACTCTTTACCTAAATTATAAGCTGTTGGAAGACAACATCCAACTGGTTCCCATTTCTCCCAGTGCCTATCAGACTGTCTCGAATAAAGAAATTCCAATTCTTGTGGAATTATTTTTCTTCAATACAAAGATTCTGTTGATTTCCAGAAATACAGGCCATCATAATACATAAAAATAATTCTAAGAGGCAGAATAACCTATGTATTGACAGTAAATGATAATTACAGGGACTATTGGAATGACTAAGGTTCAAGGCAATATTCCACACCTTCTAGAGTGAATTGTGTGGAGGAATAAATTGCATCTCACTGACTCAGAACCTATAAATATTTTTCAAGTAATATCTACAGAGGATGTTGAATTCCAAACAACTTTTGAAAACCACTAATCATTCACATTCTTCCCCAAATGTCACACAGTGTAAAACTGATGGATCTTTTGTGACCTGATGACATTAGTCTCCACTCCTGAAGGCATTATAATGAAAATGTGGTCTCCTATCATCCTGCTATAGTTGGTATAAATCCACTAGATGCTTTCTAAAAATATCTTGGGAACATACAGTCATGCAAACCAATGTCTGCCTGTCCCAGCAGGGGATAGTAAAAGACTTTACAAACACCAGATGGGATTTAACAGCATTAGTAAAACATAACATGCTCCAAGAGTGCTAAGTCACTTCATGAACAATTCAAAGCAAATATATTTGATTTCCATTATATTTATTTTTCTTTCTTAAGAAATTCTAAAATTTTCCAATAAAAGTTTTATCACATTCTGCTGACATTTAATTTTTCTTGAAATTAAATTATATTTACCCTTTGGATACCATGCATAGATTATTGTTTGTGGATGGCCTGACAGCTTCATAACTTTACCACAAGTCTAAAACATATGGAATTCTAAATAAACATTCCCCTGATCTCAATATGTTAAATGCTTTACCAGAAATCCAAAGAGTACAATGTGAACTTTTATTTTTGTCATACCTAGCTTTAATCTTGTAACTAGGTAGGGGCTGATATTTTAATAAATACTCTATAAAACAGTAATTACTAACAATTTAATAAAATATGACCTAGAAATGCATTATTATCTAATTTTATTTTTAAAGATTTTCTTGGACCCATTGGGGAATACAAGATTGTGATAACAATGACTTGATTTTCTATTCAAAAATGAGGAGGAGCATAGATAACATTCACCACCACCCTCCAAAATCAATCATGCAATTGGATTTCATTGTGTGTTTCTCTCAAATAACAAGCAGCCAGGTTGAGCACAAGAAGAGACAGGGTTTCTACAAATGTTCTTTACCATTTTTGCTTAGACTACCATTAGAAAATGGTTTGCTTTGCCTAACCAATTCTCCATGAAAGTTTAAAATCCAAAAGAAAGCAGTTAAAAGTCAACCTGAAATTAAATTTTAGCTTCATTTATCATATCACATAATCCAAAAACAAAAAATAAGGCAAGTCAAAAAAAAAAACAGTATTTGTATAGCCCAGCCATACACATGAACAGAGATGCTCCTTTCCACCCTCCAAACCACCCTACTTATCTTAGAAAACAAAACAATTCAAAGCCTTAAGGGACTTTGAGAAACAGAACAGCAGGAGCCAAATACCTGTTAGCTCTCATGATTATATTCCCCACACTAAAGAGTTCAAGGCCATGGATTTGCACAAATGTGAGGCCAAGAAAAGGTCTCTGTTCACAGACTGTATGTATCTTTCCTATCAAAAGAATGAATGACAAAAAGAGCAAATCTAATTATGTCACTCTCCTACTTAAAACTTTTCAATGGCTCTCCTCTGACCTCAGAAGAAAGTTCAAACTCCCTAGATTACCATCCAAAGTCCTCTAGGAATTGGCTTGCTTACTTCTCCAGCTTGTCCCTCAATACCCCCCCCCCCCCCCCCCCCCCCCCCCCCCCCCCCNCCCCACACCCCCCCCCCCCCCCCCCCCCCCCCCCCCCGCCTCCCTTAGCAGTTATGCAGAAAGGTGTGATTCTCCAGGAACAGGCTACTCCTTTAATGGAACCCTAAAACACCCTTTACTTACTTTCTCTCCTCATTTATCCCACCCACAACTCAGGCCTCCACTTAGTGAGCAACACCTCCAGGAGCCCCTGCATCCCCTGAGAGAACAGTCCTCCTCTGGGAAAGCTGAAAATCCTGCTGAAACTGTTGCCAGGGCTCTGTATCTGCACCCCATGGATCTCACAGTAGTCAAATTACAGGATAGTTTGCCTGTCTCTGCTATTAGTGCCTACATTACTTACAAAACCAGTGAGCTAGGTCTTACTATACCATCTTACAGATTAAGAAACCAAGACTCAGAGAATAATTTACTTGAGGTCACTTAAATGATTAGCAATGGAAGAACTAAAATTCTGTACCTTCCCTTAACCATCACACTATCTAGTCACCCAAAGGTGTAGGGTAGAGGTGAACACAAACATTATGAACCATTATATCAAATGAGATGATAGATCTAGAAAATGTTTAACATAGGACCTGTGGCACATACAATGTACTCCATAAGTGTTAGCCATCATCATCATTACCATGGGCATCATTTCTTTCAAGGTAAAATTCCAGGAACTCTGCCAAACCCAAGATCTTCCAAACAATATCAATCATAGGTGATAGTATTCTCAAACTACTTCCCCTCTTTCCTTTCCTTAGAAATATTTAAGACCAAGTCATATTATGCTTCCAGAAACGACAAAATGGAATTGCTCTCAAACAAAATTCCTGTCCACTTCAATCCACCAGCTATTATTCCTTGGTTATTTAGAGTTACATTAAAGAGTCTTTTTAAAGTATGTGTTTCCAGCCTGCCATGGTGGCGCAGTGGGTTAAGCAATGCACTATGAAGCAGACCGCAGCCACTGCAACACAAGTTCAATCCCTGCCTCCAGCCAAAGAGGTGACCCACATGGCGTGGCAGAGCTCTCCTGCCTTGCCCACTGCTCCTCTCAGCAGTGTATTTCAATCAAATCTGCCTGTTCTGTTCCCCTACTCTGTCCCTGGTGGATCCGCTCACCCACCTTCCCACATTTCTGGCCTGTACCCCAGTTCTTATATGAATTTAAAAATATATATATATTTTTTAAAAAGTATGTGTTTCACATCTTTGGTATTGTTATTCTATCACTGTTTTACCCTGATATCCATCTTGATCCTTTTGACTTGACTTAGGCTCATTATATGGGAGGCTAAGGTAGAGTGAATTTTTACAAAACTCTTTATTTCTTTAGGGATGTGAAACTGAACCTGGTCCCAATGGCAGCAGCGTCTATTTAAAGACAATCTGATTTTGTAAGAACTTAGATGGAAAACAATGAAAACAGGAACTGTCTGCTACTAAATATGTTTCCTGTAACCCAACCTCAGTAAATTGAGTCCCTTGGTTTTGCTGTTGTTCCATCTCTGGGAGTCCTGTTTAAATCAACAGGGTTTTGTAAGTACATATCAATAGCAGGATTTTCGGTTTCACAGGGAAACAAAGCTTTCCAGGAGAAAGAATCAGCTGGTGCACAGCAAGTACAGTGTCTCATTGCATATACACTTTAGAGTTCTAAAGAACTATACCTGTTCATTGAAACTGGGATTCATTCTTCCACATTGAAAACTAAGTGCACAATTTAACATAATTGACATTTTCCTTCTAAGAAAAATGCAAACTTTGAAATGCCTCTGCATTACAGTTCCAAAGAGCTCGCATAAAAAAATAAAATGTTGTATTATCTTATTCACAGTTGTAGTACAGTTTATAATTTTCAATTTCCTTAGCATAAATTTAACATATTTAGAAATTCCAGTTCACAAATGAACAAACAACTTTTTAATCAGCACCCATTCTGGCGATTCAGCTTGTTGATTTAGAATTCAAAGTTTCATTTTAAATTTGTGGGTAAAGGAATAAAAAACTAGAATTCAGTCGCATTTAGAAAGTATGACACTAGATTGTGAATCCAACAAGAGCTCCTAGGTGTAGGAAGAATAGGTCTTCCCACAACTGGACATCCAGGGAGGTGGAAATCACAGTGAGGAATTGAGCAGGTAATAGGACTATTTAGTGTTCCACTGCCAGGTTTAGAAAGCTGAAAAGGAGTAATGTAATCTCATAACAAGAGCCAACATTTACTGAGAATTTCCTATGTATGTATCTGTCTCATTTAGTCTCCATACCAATACTATTAAACTGCTCTATTATTATTCCCATTTTGTAAGTGAGACTTGAAGTTTTAAGTCTTTGATCAAAGTGCATGCAATGGGAAAATGGTAGTCCAAGGATCTAAACTCATTCTGATTCCAGAGTCAACTCTCTAAACCACTGTGATACACAGAATGAGATTTATAGCAATGTCACTTAAGAAATGAGAAATTGATAGAGTACTTTGGTTTTTCACTCAATCTAATATTTTTGAGCTAAGTGGGAGTCTGTATATCACCTATCATCCATGTTTGCAGGTGAGAAAATTAGAGAGATTATACAATAGGGATGGAGGGGATAGATAGAATAACAATAAAAAAGCAAATGGAAGTGATTTAAATGTATTTAAGTAAAATAGAATAAGTAATATATTAAATTTAACTTCTCTTTCTCGAAAGTGCTACCTTTTAAATCTACCCAAAATAACATGTGTATGAGAATGTAAAATGATACACCCACCTTGGAAAACATTTCTGAACTTTTTTCAAAATGGTAAACACTATATGACCCAACAATGATACTCCTTATGTATATACCCAATAGAAGTAAAAGCATGTGTCCATATGAAAGTACATACACTAATGCTCATAGCAGCATTACTTACAATGGCCAAAAAGTAAAAGCAACCAACCCAAATGTCCATTAACTAATGAATAGGTAATCAAAATGTGGTATGTCTAAAAATGGAGTATTACTTGACAAAAAGCAATAAAGTATTGGTACATGCTACAATATATATGAACCTCAAAAAGCACTATACTAAGTGAAATCAGGCAGTCACAAAACATCAATATTATCTGGCATTTATACAAAATGCCCCAAGGGGGGAAATCTACAAAGACAGAATATTAGGGACCCTGGAGAATGGAGTGAGGAATGAGGATTGGTGGCCAACAGATACAAGACTTATTTTGAGTGTGATGAATATGTTCTAATATTATAGTACGGTGATAGTTATGTAACGCTTTAAAAGACTCTAAAAACTATTGAAATGTATACTTTAAACAGGTGAAATTTATGGACATGTAAATTATGCCTCAACATACCATTAAAATTTATTTCAAAAGGAGCAAGTGTGCTTCCCACCTTGCCTGCAGGGAATGTAGCGGCAACTGTAAAGGTATTTCCTTCCTGTGTTAACAATGCTCTTCATCTCTTCTGCTAAAAGCATCACTCACCACCAGCAGAGGGAGCTCAAATAATAGCTTTACCTAGTCTCTGCACCACATGCTTCTCTGTAAGGACAGAAGATACCTTCAACGGTAGAGAAAATGAAGGATAGTTGTGTTTTATCTTGAGTAATTCCTACCAGAAGGATTGAAAAGTTGACAAGACCATCCATCTCTTTTTAAAACAACCCCATATCAGTCCACTCACACATTTCAATTTCTCAATTTCCTTATGTTCTCTGTAACATAACAATACCTAGATTTAATAGGGTGGCATCTGACATTTTACCCAATCCTTATGTGCTCATTCCCTGTCACTTGCTTTCAAGAAAGTCAACAAAATCCAGAAAAATAAAGAATTGGCACACTACCCATAAATCATATGTATTACTATATGTGTTGAGGGGGGAGGGAGACGGGTTATATCTCTAGCTTTAGGATCAACTAACCTGTAATACCATCAGAGTACTGGGGATATTAGCACAAAATAAATTTTAGCCATTTCTGTTGTATTAGACTGAGGAAAACAGGGGGGAAAAAAGCTTGTGAAAGAACATTCATTTATTAAAAAAAAAAAATTATTGAATAACTATTCTAAGCCAGGAAGTGGTGAGCAAAAGCAGGTGATAAAACAAGACTGTCCTCATGTGGTTTACAGTTATGGGAGCAGGTGATATTAAACATATAAATGCACTGTAATCTCAAATTGTAATAAGTGTTTTGAAGGAGAAGCACAAGGTAATTAGAGAAATGATAATGAGGATCTAATTTAGATTGGATAGTCAGAGAAGAATTCTGAAGAGGTAATACTTACACTGACACTGAAGAAAATATTCTCAGCAGAAGAAATAGATTTATATAAGTCCTGAGTCTATAAAACATTTAGAGAAGCTTTAAGGAGACCTGGGGACTGGAACAAAATGGGCTGAGATAAAATGACTCTGAATGAGGCTGGCGAGTAGTTTAAGGACCAATTCATGTAAGGCCCTGTGGGCTATAGAAAGTTTTTATTTTACTTTAAATGTATCAGGGAGCCATTGAAAAATTGTAAGCATGTTAAGTAGTGTATCAGAGTTGCATTTTTAATAGATCATTTTGGTCATAAACTGGAAACCTAAAAAGACTCAAAAGTATAATTGGGAAGGGCATGTTAATTTAAAGAAACTGAGTATTTTGACATAAATACAATGTGAGGTCTGAGGCAATGGGAAGTTGTCAGATTCATTCTAGGAAAGCAATGACACACTCAAGGGTCCATTTCACAGCTCCAGGGTGTATGACATCATCTGTGTTCACTCCAGTTCACTACCAACACCAATCGTAGCCACATCTTCAAAAAAAAGTCAGCGGACTATGAAAAGCATAGATTAGCAAAGACTAATGCTGATTTTTCCTCTCCAGGGTTCTAAATAGCCAATCCTACTAGAAGGGGGAAAAAAATCCACTGAAATGTTTCCCAGAGAAAACATCTAATTTTAAAAAGCATACGTGCTTCCTAAAACTGTGGGCCTCTGTTGCACCAGCTGTTAGAGTTACAATGGTGCATCAAATGAGGGTAATCAATTTTACACAGATGAGTAAAAATATAATATTTCAAGCTGAGCTTTGGAATTAACTAAATTTACATGCATGTTGTAATGGAAAGAGCATGGAACGTAATTGTGGAGGACGTTGGGTCAATCTTTACTCCATCATTTGCAAACTCTGTAACTTCGGGCAACTTGCTCTACTTGTCCAAACCTCTGGCTTTCTACATACAAATGCAAATGATAGCAATGTCCACATCACAGAGAGATAAGAAAGTTCCATGTTTGGTGACTTTAAGTATCATTATTTTAAGAACATACCTCCAAAAATGTAAACAAGTTCCTAAAAAATAAACTATTAAAAAAAAACATAAAGTTACATATTTTTAATAACATTTTATTGTGATTGATTATGCTAATTTAAATTCAGTGGCATGAAACATTTTGGGAAATTCAAAACAGTTAGAACAACTGATTATAAATTCTTAAAATTTCGGAAGAGCTAGGTATTTAGAAAACAAAGACAGAATAGCATTTAGTTTCTAAAGAATGAGAACATCACTTTCCAAAGTGATATACCTTGGAAACAAAATTATTCCTTAGCTTAAGAGTATTGTGAAAATACTTCTAACACCTCATCTCTATCACTTAATCCTTGTATGACTTTAGAAAAGCCACTTAAACACTGAGAACTTCAATTTCCTCACATATAAAATGGAGGTAATAGTAAATAACTCATAGATTTATTGTAAAAATCAGGTAAAATAAGACATAAAACATTTCTGCAGTGTCTGGCACATGCAAATGCTAAATAAATGCAGTTATTTTCAGTCTCAGTATCTGAAAATGTCTTCTGCATAGGGAATATTTTGAGTATTTTATCTAAGATACTTTCAAATAGGTAGATTACTTCCATTTCTATTCTATAGTGTAAGTGAATCCATTTAAGTAGATTCAATTCCCATCATTCCATCAAAATTGCGCCCATTAGAATTATTGATGACCTGCACGATATTTAGCCCAGTAAACAATGTTCCCTCTCCATCTTAAATCTATTGGGAGCATATTTGATTCTTGATCTCTCGTTCCTGCTTAAAATATGTTCTTCCCATGGCTTCTAGAACACTGCTTTCTCCTGCTTTGCCTCCTTCCTCACCAGCCACTTCTTCCAACCTTCACTGACATGCCTCTACCGCTGACCTTTAATATCTAGACTGCAGAGAATTTCAGGTTCAGTCCCCAGATCTCTATAGTCGTGTGGTTTTTAATACCTTCTACAGACAATTAAATTTAAACTTGCAGCCCAGTTCACCTCTGAATGCCAAACATACATATTCAACTACTTGTTCAGGGTTTCCATTCGGAATATTTCTAGTTCCAAGCTCGTCTTTCCCCCCAAATCTTTTCCCACAGCCTTCCCTTCTCGATTAATGGCAGCTTCAATCCTCCCAGTTGTTCAGGTCAAAAACCTTTAATTCTTCCTTGATTTCTTCCCTCCTCCTCACAAATCCCACATCCAATCCATTAGCAAATCCTGTCAGCTCTATTTACAGAACAAATCCAGAATCCAAACTGTAATCCAGTCACTTGTCCCCACTTCCTCTGCTACCACCCCAGCCTAACCCATCACCTAGGTTATAATAGCTTGCTTGCCTTTTTACTTACCCCACTTCCCCAAACACCATTCCCTACCAGGCACTTAGTCATTCTTTCAAATGTAAATTAGACCAGGTCATCCCTCTGCCCCAACCCTCCTTTGAGTGGCTGCTTGTCTCACTCAGAGTAAAATCCAGAGTCCTGCAGTGACCTCTTCTTGGAGTAAACGCTAACTGCACTGGCCTTGCGTCCCTCAAGTATGGCAGGCCTGTGATCAGACCCTTGCCTGTTGTGTGGAGCACAAAGATTTTTTCCCATTCAGTAGGGTTTCTTTTTGTTCTGTTTAACGTTTCCTTTGCTGTACAGAAGCTTTTTATCTTGATGTAGTCCCACCTATTTA